>CM063509.1:20530341-20542841 GCA_032207245.1 Pardosa pseudoannulata | reverse complement strand
ATGCTAAAAAATAATTTCGAACTCGCTTTCAATATTTCTAACCGTACATAAAATCCCAATATATGCCTGTACAATTCCAGATACAACCGTTATTAAATACAGACAACATAGGCTATATTATATAATGAGGTTATGGTATAATGTGTACTTTACTATACATTACCACTCATCAAATAATATACTTTTTTTAATGTGTTTTCTGTCGGTTTCTTTTTCAGGCACATTATGTAATTATTTACCTGCAATTTACCTTGATCTCCCAATGAGGATTGGATTTTAATTTAAAAAAACCCTATATTTATATTTTATATTTCATAATAACATTCTACATTTCATAATAATATTTTATATTACATAATAATATTTATAGTTCATAATATTATTTCATATTTTATATTTTATAATGATATTTCATATTTTATATTTCATATCGTGTTAATATTTCATAACATAAAATATTTGTATTTATATTTTATATTATGAAATTTATATTTTATGTTTAACCCGTTCGGTTTTGAGCGACGCAAACTCCTCTATAGAACTCCCCCATAGAATGGTTCCATGAATTTACTCAAAGACAGAAATTACTGTTTCATAGGGTCATTTTGACACAAAAACTACTTTATGTTATCTTAACAGATTTATTCTTTTTCAGATAGTAATAACAGAAATAAAATAAGTTTTTATAAAAAAAATTTCCGATGATAAATTTTGAAAATATATTTTAATGTGTATTATATTATTTCTATCTGAAAAGAAAATCTATCAAAAAATCACAAAATAGTTCCTGGGTCAAATTCAGCGATTCTAGTGTTAAAAAATTACATGTTTTCCATATAAAGTTATAATTTTGCATGTAAACAACCACAACCCATTTAATTTTTTCCAAACAAAATATAAATATATAATTTTTATTAATCTAAAATCCAATCCTCATTCGGAGATCATGGTAAATTATAGGTAAATAATTACATAATGTTTTTATAAGTGCCATGTAATAAAACTTTCAGTAGTTCAAGGGTACCCAGTCTTTAACAGTTTTCGGGGACCCCCTGGAGCTTAAGTTTTTTTGAAAGAACCTCTTGATCAAAGAGCAGAAAAATTGAGATATAGAAGCTTTATCTTACACAAATTTACAAAATCATTACAGTGATCCCTAATTTTCATCGTTAATGGGGACCATAAACTTCCGCGAAAGCTGAAAAACATCGAAGTAGGATTCTTCTCTTGGAATTTCCGTGTATGCGGGTACACGAATGTTTTAAATATGTACACAGTATTTACCCTTTACACATTTAAGACAAAAATTATAACAGTATACGTATTTACTTAAACGTGTCAGTGCTGATTAATAAGGTTAATTACAAAACGTTTTACAGGAATAAACATTAATCAACATTGCTTTCTGAGAGAGGCGAAGAGTCTTGTGTTGGTGGCGGAGGAGAGGTCCTCACTTGACTCGTAGAAGTTTTAGGCTCACTCGGAGACTCTTCTTCTGGAGGGGCTGACGGTAGGGTTCAGGGGCCTTACCTTGGAGAGAAACATGGTGATGGGTAGTTGATGTCTTTGTTTTTCATTTTCCTTCAAAATCCCCCTGTACAAGGACATAACCCCGTCAACGCCATTGCTAAACTCGACAGCTCGAACCATTTTGTCTTCAATGTCTTGTGCATATTCTTGCCATGTAGCACAATTGTTGCAGATTCTCCAGGGTAAGGGCCCACTTTTCAGTTTGTTCTTCGTCTTCCTCTTCATTTTCTCCCTCATTTGCAGGCCGAACGATGGCCGAATGGTTAGGGTGCTGACCTTCGGAACCGGAGTTCGTGTGTTCGAATCCCACAGTGGCGTGTACGTTCGTAGCCGTTCGGAATTGGCTTTAAGCAGTAGATCCCGGTCTTATTATCCCTCGTGTTGCAAAAAGTAGACCGTAGGGCTCCAAACCAAACCAAACCAAGCCAATATGGCAGCGCTACAGTTAATAATTGGCCGAACGATGGCCGATTGGTTAGGGTGCTGGCCTTCGGAACCGGAGTTCGTGGGTTCGAATCCCACAGTGGCGTGTACGTTCGTAGCCGTTCGGAATTGGCTTTAAGCAGTAGATCCCGGTCTCATTATCCCTCGTGTTGCAAAAAGTAGACCGTAGGGCTCCAAACCAAACCAAACCAAGCCAATATGGCAGCGCTACAGTTAATAATTGGCCGAACGATGGCCGATTGGTTAGGGTGCTGGCCTTCGGAACCGGAGTTCGTGGGTTCGAATCCCACAGGGGCATGGATGTTCGTAGCCGTTCGGAATTGGCTTTAAGCTGTAGGTCCCTGTCTCATTAGCCCTCGTGTTGCAAAAAGTAGACCGTAGCACTCCAAACCAAACCAAACCCTCATTTGCAGACTATGTTTTCTCAAGAGCCCGTGGTATGCACTTTGAGAGTGAACTCATCTCTTTGTTTGACATGCAGGGATCCTTCTCTCTCACGCATCAACATGAAACAACGGTCCTTTCCGCAATGTGGCTGCCGACATGATTCTATTTTTTCATTTTTATTTTTTATCAATATTTTGGAAAAACCTAGAAGCACTAAAGATGCAAAATATGAATCACGAAGTGGCGATGGAACACTGTATTAATAATTGCCTATACCTAGTGGAAATAATTATATTACATGTCAATTACCATCATTTCCAATTGAGGATAATTGTATTTTTTATATTCTCTTGTTATGAAGTTAGAAATTTTTTCAGTTTACATTATACCTGTTATGTTATTAATATTATGTTATTCATGTTATGTTATTTAATGTTATGTTATATGTAAGTTCTATGAGAAAAAAAATCAAATATTTATCTAAAAATTTATATAAAATTTATTGGCTACATGGTTCAGCCGGGTGCTTAAAATCCTTAAAAAGTGCTTATTTTGTAGATCCATTTTTAAGGTCCCTAATAAGTCCTTAAAAAGTGCTTAATTTTCTTTTTGTAGACTTAAAATTTATAATTTTTTCCGAGTGCTCAAAAAGTGCTTATTTTTCCCCAAATATCGGTTGCTGAATTTTTATTTCCCTTGATTTGATAATTAATCGTCACTCGATTCAACAAAGCTAAAGATAAGAAAAGAGTTAGACCAATTAAAAAAACGTATAGAAGAAAAGAAAAATGAATTTCAAAATTAGGCATAGTCTCTTATTTTTCCCCCTCCCTATATTTTTTGGTTCTCATCTTCTATTACGAATGGAAATAGTTTTTCAGTTACATTTTTAAAATAGCATTGATAATTTCCTGAATCTTGTTTTGAGTATTCCATAATTAAAACTTTTTTAGTGCAGATACTGCATCTTCTTTCTTGTCTCCCTGTGTGTGTGTGTGTGTGTGAATATATTTACCTGTTTATAATACAGAAGTACTTTTTATTGTCTTATTTTACATCTATTTTGCTGTAAAAATACTGTTGCTATAATGTGAAACTTGCTGATCTTCCACCACAGATAGTACTTTCTTAACTTTACAAATATTTCAAATTTTTTTTAGGGAGGGGGGGGGGTATTTGATATATAAGGACTATTGCTGTTCTAAAATTTATGTTAGGCAAGAAAGATGTCTTAACATAAAGTATGAGATATTAACAATTGTGTTTAATAAAATTATTAAATTGATCGATATATTATTTAATGTCATTTTACAAATCATAAAGCTCATGAAAAGCTTCAATTTTTAAGCTTTAGCTGTAGGTCAGTTGTAGTACAATGAAAATTAAGGTGCTTAAAAAGTGCTTAATTTTTTCTCTGTGGGAAGAGTCTGAACCTTGGGCTATTCACTTACTAAATAGATAAATGGGAAAATCATGTAATTTACAAGAATAGTTAAATAAAAAATGACAAACATACATGCATATATTTAAACCGTAACACCAAATTTAACTATAGATCAACAGATAAGCATTATTAGAATACATTTCATTACAGATAAACAAAAAATCAGAATTTAAGTGGGGAGGAGATTACTAATATTTAGATGTATTAATAATCCCCAATTAGGGGCCACAACAAGGAATGGGTTTAGGAGAAGATCACTTTTCATATATCTGAAATTATGTAAAGTCATTAAAATTAATCTGTTAAAACAGTTTAAAACTGGTGTAAATTAGACGTATCTGTCCAGATACTTCTAATATTATAGATTTATAATAATAGAATATAATATTTTATAAATGTATAGATAAAAATTAATAGATACAGTACAGAATAAATAATTATAAGTAAAACAGGAAGCTTCAAAAGCTACGTTACTGGGACAAAACATCAACTTAAATGTCAAAACTCACAGGCCAGACTTACCTTATTCTGTCAATGTCATTTTTATAAAAATATTGCTTTTAAATTCCCCCTTTTTGCAAAATTTACAGAATTCATATCTACAATTTGCTACAGAGCAAAGGCAAAATACGGAATTGTCCTGTTGCCCGAATAATCTAATTTCAAATTAAAGATTTCGGGTTTTTTACTATTATTTTTAAACAAAATGAAATGAAAAAAAAACTTTTCAAATAAACCACCTAACCAGAAAATGTTTAACATTTTCTAGCAGTAAAACCGTTTCTTTGTAAATTGTGATTATTCCTAAAACAATAAAATTTAATTCTTACGGCACAATAGATAAAATGACTTTTCAGAAAAGTTTTTTTTCCCTAGAGAAGAAGACAGTGGTAGGAATAATCTTAAAATACCTGCTCTAAACACGTTTAAAAAACGAAAAGAACCCACTTTATTTTGCATGAGTGAGTTTTAATTCATATTAAAGAAAAATGTAAAATGATTCAACACCACGCGGAACTTTTGATACGGAAATAATCTGTGCAATAAATATTTTATCTTAGGATTAAAATTTATTCCGAGGATAAAAATGGGACTTTACAGCTAAGAAAATGCTGCCATGATTACGAAATTGCTAATTTAGTCACACTTATGTTCTTTTACTTTAAAATTAGCAGTTTCAGAAAACGGCTTTCCATTCAATATTTGTGAGAGGTTAAATGTGTCTAGTGGAATAAAAAAAGACATATTAGATAAAAGTGTTGTAATTTTTCGTTTTTAATATCTTAGAATTTAATGCCAATCTTCCCTAAGTTATGGTTTACTACGCAATGCTTTGAACTCTTGACATTTTATAGTTTCTGAAATATTTTTGGGAAATAAAAATTTACTTCAGATTATTTTCATATTATCGCTACTTCTCTACAGTGAGAATTTGATAGTGGATTAAAAATTCCTATTTTAAAGAAACTTTTATTAAAATAAACTTTATAGACTATTTTTTTAGGTAAAATTATCATACTAAGTATATAACATGAATATTATTTCTTTAACCCTAGTACATTGTCTTTAACTCTCGAAACAGTTTTCGATTAAAATAAATAAATGTTAAAAATTATTTTAATGTGCTTTATGTCACTCTTTAATATGAATGAGAAGTACTTTTTGTCTTTTTTATAGCTTTAAAATAAAATGAGAAAAATTGTCTTGCAGATGCGGAAGTAGCACGAATCAGAGGTTTTTTGGTTTATTACTGTAAGAATTAAAAGCTGATGAAAATCCCCCTGTCACGTGATATCGTATTTTAAAGGATATTTTTAGCTACACACACACATATATATAATATATCAAAATTATTTAACTTGATTATTTCCTTAAAAATATCTTCTCTCCCATTCTAATTCCTTAAAAGCTTTTTCCCAGCCATAAAATATCTTAATCAAAGTAGCGTTCTCGACTTAAAATTCAGTCGATTTATTTTCCAAAGCTTTCTTTCTATAGAGGTTAATTTTCTGTCTACTTAACACGTTTCCCAGCTGTCGCCGGCAAATGGCTCCGAGTTAATTCTCTGAGTAAGTTTCTTGTCCCTTTAAAAAATTTTTGTCTTCGCTCTTGGGTGTACTTCTGTTTGAGCAGAGTGATTTTTGTGTCTTCCTCTGTCTGTCATTGAGTAGTAATATGTCCGTTTTAGCAGCTCTAAAATAGTTTTCATTAAACTTGTGTCGGTCTACTACAATGGCCAGATTGCATCATTATTACTGTTAGTTGATTAGGATTTCTTGCCCAGTAGTAATGTAAAAATAATACGGCTATAATTTACACCACACATAATTATTGTGACTAGAGGAAATAACTATTAAACACACACACACACACACACACACTAACACACACACACACAATATATATATATATTATATACAATATATATATATATATATATATATATTTATTATATAAATTCATATACATAAACGTATACATATTTATATACCAATTATACCACGCTGAAATAAATAAATAACTAAAGAAATATATATATTTATTTATATATATATATTTATATATTTATATAATCTATATGCATATACATATATAAATGTATTATCTATCTATCTATTATATATAAATATATATATTATATATATATAATATATATATATCTATCTATATAAAATATATATATTATCTATCTTTCTATATATCTATCTATCATATATATATATATATATATATATATATTATATAAATGTATCTATTATATATCTATTATATTCATTATTTTATATTAATTATATATATATTCATATATAATACTATCTATATTTTATAATATATATATATATATAAAAATATATATATATATATATTATAATATATATAATAGACATATTTAAACACACACACTCTCACTCACTCATATATATATATATATATATAAATATATATATTTATATATATATATATATATATATATATATATATAATATACATAAAGTATATATATATTATAATATATATACAACACATCTGAAATAAATAAATAACTATATATATATATATATATATATATATATATATATAATATATATATATAGATATATATTATATATATATATATTATATATATATTATATTATATATATATATATATTACATTGTGTAATAATATATATAATTAAATTAATATATATAGTATAACCTATATATATATATAATATATATATATATATATATATAATATATATGAATGGACGAATGGTTAAGGCATGAAGACACATTTTATTTCGTATATAAAAACTGCCTTTATTGTAAATTTTCTGTCCATGGCTATACCATTTAGATATCCTTTGTTCTCATAATTTGCCACAACAAGGGTGGAGGATGTTATCAGCCAGAGTTTCCGCTCAGAACTGTATTTTTTGGCGATGCTAAATTTTTTGGGCAAAATTACAACGTCTTCTTCCGCGTCAGCTCTTTTATTGTGTATAGTTCCTCTTGAAGGTGCCTTTCTTCCTATTATTGTTGTCAATGATGCGTTCTAACTATATTTAATTATAACTCGCTTAATTCTTAATCCCCATTTTTAAACCTGACAAACACAACACAACACACACACACACACACACACACACACACACACACACACATACAAATAAATATATATATATATATATATATATATATATATATATATATATATCTTTGTGTGCAAGTATATGGATTATGGATATGTGAGTAAAGTGTTAAATGTAACTTCTATCTATGAATTCGGTATGGCCAATGAACTTATTAACTTAAAGTACTTGGATTGAATGAGATGAGATTTGTTTTCATTCTATTTATAAAGAATGATTTTATAAAAATATTTATTGTTATTTATTTAAGACATAATCTACAAAATTAAGATGAATTATCAAATTAAAATGTAGTCCTTTATATATTATTTCTTCTGCGAAAATTGCTTATTTTATTAATCAATAAGCTTGAATATGAGATCAAAAACTATGCAGGTTTTTAGTTCATACTATTCATTTTTTGTTTAATTTTTAACATATGACTTGAAGTCTAACTATCTGAGTGAAAGTAAGTGTTTAGTAAATATGATTTTACGAGTTTAGTAAAATATGGTTATATGATATAATTATTATTATGTTTTTTTTCGTGCATTTTATTATTTTATGAACTATCTGGAACTGATTTTCAGAGCAGTATTGTTCTACTAAGTAACTAGGATGCATTATACTTATTTTTAAGAGTCACTCAAATAATGTCTCAGTTATGAATTAACAATATTTGATTGTATATGCACACATTTCAAATCTAACTAAACCAAACATATTTTTAAAGTAAGATTACATCTGAATCAAATAAATGTCTCAGTTATGATAATTAACTAATATTGATTGAGGGTATATGCCCATGCATTTCAAATCTAACCAAACCAAACATAATTTTAAAGTAAGAGTATATTTGAATAAAATAAATATCTCAGTTATGATAACTAAATATTGATTGAGGGTATATGCCCATGCATTTCAAATCTAACCAAACCAAACATATTTTTAAAATAAGAATACATCTGAATCAAATAAAAGTCTCAGTTCTAATAATTAACTAATATCGATTGAGGGTATATGCATGTGCATTTCAAATCTAACTAAACCAAACATATTTTTAAAGTAAGAGTAAATATGAATCAAATAAATGTCTCAGTTATGATAATTAACTAATATTGATTGAGGGTATATGCATGTGCATTTCAAATCTAACTAAGCCAAACATATTTTTAAAATAAGAATACATCTGAATCAAATAAAAGTCTCAGTTCTAATAATTAACTAATATCGATTGAGGGTATATGCATGTGCATTTCAAATCTAACTAAGCCAAACATATTTTTAAAGTAAGAGTACATCTGAATCAAATAAATGTCTCAGTTCTAATAATTAACTAATATCGATTGAGGGTATATGCATGTGCATTTCAAATCTAACTAAACCAAGCATATTTTTAAAGTATGAGCATATTTGAATCAAATAAATATCTCAGTTATGATAATTAACTAATACTGATTGAGGGTACATGCCCATGCATTTCAAATCTAACCAAACCAAACATATTTTTAAAGTATGAGCACATATGAATCAAATAAATGTGACTCATTATGATAATTAACTAATATTGATTGAGGGTATTAGCACATGCATTTCAAATCTAACTAAACCAAACATATTTTTAAAGTAAGAGTACATCTGAATCAAATAAATGTCTCAGTTATGATAATTAACTAATATTGATTGAGGGTATATGCCCATGCATTTCAAATCTAACCAAACCAAACATATTTTTAAAGTAAGATTACATCTGAATCAAATAAATGTCTCAGTTATGATAATTAACTAATATTGATTGAGGGTATATGCCCATGCATTTCAAATCTAACTAAACCAAACATATTTTTAAAGAAATGAGCACATTTGAATCAAATAAATGTCTTAGTTATGATATTAAATCTTTAATATTGGATTGAGATGGGTATTATGCATAGTGCATTTCATAATCTAACTAAGCCAAACATATTTTGAAGGTATAAGCACGTTTGGATCAAATACATGTCTCAGTTTTAATAATTAACTAACATCGATTGAGTTTATGTACTTTGCATTTCAAATCTGATCAAAATTATATTTTTAAGGTAAGAGTACATTTGAATAAATATAAATATCTCAGTTTTAATATTTAACTAGTATTGATTGAGGGTATTATCACATGCATTTCAAAATCTAACCAAATCAAACAATATTTTTAAAGTATGAGCACGTCTTGGATCAAATAAATGTGCAGTTATGATATTTAACAAATATTGATTGAGGGTATATGCACATGCATTTTAAATCTAACTACCAAACATATTTTTAAAGTTTGAGCACATTGAATCAAATAAATATCCAGTTTATGATAATTAACTAATATGATGAGGGTATTATCACAGATATTTCAAATCTAACCAAATCAAACATATTTTTAAAGTATGAGCACGTTTGGATCAAATAAATGTCGCAGTTTATGATAATTAACAAATGTTTGATCAGTATATGCAAATGCATTTTCAAACCTAACCAAACCAAACATATTTTTAAGGAGTACATCTGAATGGAATAAATATCTCAGTTCTAATAATTAACTAATATCGATTAAGGGAATATGCATGTGCATTTCAAATCTAACTAAGCCAAACATATTTTTAAAATATAAGCACGTTTGGATCAATAAATGTCTCAGTTTTAATAATTAACTAAAGATTGAGGGTTTATGTATTTGCATTTAATCTGAACAAATATATTTTTAAGTAAGAGTATTTTGAATAAAATAAATATCTCAGTTTTAATAATTTAACTAGTATTGTTGAGGGTATTATCACATGCATTTAAATCTATAAACATTTTTTAGTATGAGCATTTGGATCAAAATAAATGTCGCAGTTATGATAATAATCAAATATTGATTGAGTATATGCACATGCATTTTAAATAACCAAACAAACATATTTTTAAATTTGAGCACATTTGAATCATAAATATCTCAGTTATGATAATTAACTAATATGATTGATATTATCACATGCATTCAAATCTAACCAAATCAAACATATTTTTAAGTATGAGCAGTTTTCAAATAAATGTCGCATGTAATTAACAAATGTTGATTGAAGGGTTATGCACATGCATTTTAAATCTAACCAAACCAAACATATTTTAAAGTAAGAGTAAATATGAATCAAATAAATGTCTCAGTTATGATAATTAACTAATATTGATTGAGGGTATATGCATGTGCATTTCAAATCTAACTAAGCCAAACATATTTTTAAAATAAGAATACATCTGAATCAAATAAAAGTCTCAGTTCTAATAATTAACTAATATCGATTGAGGGTATATGCATTCCAAATCTAACCAACCAAACATATTTTTAAAGTATGAGATATTTGAATCAAATAAATGTCTCAGTTAATAATTAACTAATATTGATTGAGGGTATATCACTCTTTAAAATGAATGTAAATTACTTCTTGTCTTTTATGGATTTTTTAAAATGAAATGAAAAAAATTGTCTTGCAGATATGAGGTAGTAAATATCTTTGATAATAAAAACATAGTATTTTTGGTTTATTACTATAAGAAATAAAAGCTGATGATTTAGTTAACATGTGTGTTAAGTAATTACGTAACGATGTGAAAAATAATGTTATAAATACACATATTACACGCGCACAAACACACATATATATAAATATATACATAAACGTATACATATTTATATACAAATATACACACACACAAAGATATATATATATATATATCTATATATACATATGTATATATACATATATATATATATATATATATATATATATATATATTTATACATATATATATATATAAGTATGAGCATATTTGAATCAAATAAATATCTCAGTTATGATAATTAACTAATACTGATTGAGGGTACATGCCCATGCATTTCAAATCTAACCAAACCAAACATATTTTTAAAGTAAGAGGAAGTAGGATAAAGGTAAAAATTTCAATGCACAATTTTCATAATTCATATAAGCTTAAAATAGCCACTGATGTACACCTGCATATATAGATGTGAACATTTAAATCAAATTAATCTTCAAGTAATATACTAAAACTAGTATAAAGATATTTTTGGAATGAGTTTGGTATAAACATTAACCAGTCACTGTTAATCTTTACACTAAATGTATGAAACTGCAAATTATGTTAGCGAGGTTATTTTTGGTAAATTGTCATTCATTAATCTTCTTTTGTGTAAAATACAAAATCTGATAAATTAGCACACAAATTAAATGAAAATATAACTTCCAGTCAAAGCGAAATTAATTGATCTTGCCATGACAGTTTCTCAAAACAAGAAAATCTACAGAAAAGAATGTAATTCAGGAATCTCTCATTTACGCTAGATAATTAATTCCGAATATTACGCTGTAGGAGTACAACGAAAATACTTTGAATAGTTTTAGAATCCAAAAATACCACGATTTATTTCATTTTTAACAGTAAAAATGTGAATAAATTATCTAATGTGATAGATGTCAACACAAATGAAATGTGTTAATAATTAGTTTCTGAAGATGCTTATCTTAAATTCCTATACACGTCAGAAATCCAGTAATTTTTACAAAAGTATTTTATAGTTAGTTGTTTTTTAAAGCCACAGTAAACGTAAACGCTGAACTTTATGAAATTTACCTGAAAAGTTTTAGAGTAGTAAATTTAGCAAGAGTGCAGCAATCATAATGTATAAATGTATTTTTATAAAATACATTTATACATTATGTCATATATGTCTCTATGCTTGTGGGCATAATGTCATCCAAGTTCTCAAACAATACTTCTGAGCTTGGAAAAGTAAGACTGGAGGTCTTCTCCTTGGTTCCTGCTTCTAAATTACGAGAGACCACTTTGAGAAAAGTTGTTCATTCTACGTTTATCCATCACTAAGACATACGGCAGCATGCATACTGAAGACTAGAGGCTAAGAATAAGAATCAAAGATGGTGTTTTAATCTGTATAACCTTATGTATTTTCTGTATGTGTATATGTCTCTATGTTTGTAAACATAATGTCCTTCAAGTTCTCAAACGATACCTCTGAGCTTGGCAAG
>CM063509.1:20515341-20525341 GCA_032207245.1 Pardosa pseudoannulata | reverse complement strand
TTAGATTACCTGTTTTAACATATACTTTTCTCTGCTTAAATTTTTGACCAATTTGTGGATTAGTCTACTAATTAGGGAAATATGTGTTTCAATTTAAAACTATTAATACTAACGAAGTAGTTTTCTCTACAGAGAGGATTAAACATTCCCTATTTATTTTGGATCACCCGGTATAACATATACTTTTCCCATCTTAAGTTTATTGGATGATTTTGTAGATAAGTCACTGTTTAGGGAAACATGTGCTTCAATTTAAAATTGGTAAAGCAGTTTTTGTCTGAATAGAGGTCTGAACACCTCTTATTTAATTTAGATTAACTGTTATAACATATAATTTTCTCTGCTTAAATTTTTGACCAATTTGTGGATTAGTCTACTAATTAGGGAAATATGTGTTTCAATTTAAAACTATTAATACTAACGAAGTAGTTTTCTCTACAGAGAGGATTAAACAATTCCAATTTACTTTGGATCACCCGGTATAACATATAATTTTCCCATCTTTAGTTTATTTGATGAATTTGTAGATAATTCAACTGTTTAGGGAAATATGTGCTTCAATTTAAAATTGGTAAAGCAGTTTTTGTTTAAATAAAGGCTTGAACACCTCTTATTTAATTTAGATTACCTGTTATGACATATACTTTACTCTGCTTAATTTTTTGACCAATTTGTGGATTAGTCTACTAATTAGGAAAATATATGTTTCAATTTAAAACTATTTAAACTAACGAAATAATTTTCTCTACAGAGAGGATTAAACATTCCCTATTTATTTTGGAGTACCCGGTATAATATATACTTTCCCCATCTTTAGTTTATTTAATGAATTTGTGGATAACTCAACTGTTTAGGGAAATATGGGCTTCAATTTAAGATTGGTAAAGCAGTTTTTGTCTGAATAAAGGCTTGAACACCTCTTATTTAATATAGGTTACCTGTTATAACATATACTTTTCTCTCCTTAAATTATTTGACCATTTGTAGATTAGTCTACTAATAAGGGAAATATGTGTTTCAATTAAAAAACTAACGAAGTAGTTCTCTCTACAGAGAGATGATTAAACAATTCCTAATTTCTTTGGATCACCCGGTATAACATATACTTTTCCCATCTTAAGTTTATTGGATGATTTTGTAGATAAGTCACTGTTTAGGGAAACATGTGCTTCAATTTAAAATTGGTAAAGCAGTTTTTGTCTGAATAGAGGCCTGAACACCTCTTATTTAATTTAGATTAACTGTTATAACATATACTTTTCTCTCCTTAAATTATTTGACCATTTGTAGATTAGTCTACTAATTACTGAAATATGTATTTCAATTTAAAAACGGGAAAAGAAGTTTTCTCTACAATGAGGCCAAATCATTTTGTTTAAATTGGATCATACAATACACGTATGCTTTTCTCTTTTTCTTTTATTTAATCAATCTGGGAATAAGTCTACTAGTTAGTGAAATGTGTTTTCTTTTTAAGTAAAGCCCTTCTAAAATACTTCCCTAGGCTAAATGATACTTTAAGTCGTACACCATTATAAAATCTCTCCTCTTTCAAGACGCTACACTTAAAATATTTATGAGTATATTTTAATGCATTTTAGGTAAGTTTCAGAGAATAAAAAGGCCTGTTTTTTTATTCATTCGAAAACTCTCCTTTTCAGAACTTTTCAATACAAAAAATGTTTTACATCAAAGCATTCCAATAATTTTTTTTTAAAAACATTTCTACTAGTAAAAAATTCCATTATTTTATTTTTTTTTACCAATTTGTGGTTTAGTCTACAAATTAGGAAAATATGTGTTTCAGTTTAAAACTATTTAAACTAACGAAGTAGTTTTCTCTACAGAGAGACATAAACAACATCTATTTTCCTATATTAACTTTATTTGTTGAATTTGTGAATTAGTCAATTAATTAGGGAAATATGTATTTCAATTTAAAATTGTTATAGAATTTTTTTTGTACAGAAAGGCCTAAATACTACCTGTTTTATTTGAAGAACCCGTTAAAACATGTACTTTCATTACTTTATGTTTTTACCAATTTGTGAATTAGTCTAATACTTAATGAAATATGTGTTTCAATTTAAAACTATTTAAACTAACAAAGTAGCTTTCTCTATAGAGAGACCTAAACACTTCTTATTTACTGTAAATCACCCGGTATAACATCTACTTTCCTATCTTATATTTATTTGATGAATTTGCGGATTAGTCAACTAATTAGGAAAATATGTGTTTAACTTTAAAATTGTTAAAGCATATTTTTCTACAGAAAGGGTTAAATGATACTTTGTTTAATTTGGATAATCCCGTATAAAATTTACTTTCATGACTTTATTTTTTACCAATTTGTGAATTAGTCTAATACTTAATGAAATATGTGTTTCAATTTAAAACTATTTAAACTAACAAAGTAGTTTTCTCTACAGAGAAATCTAAACACTTCTTATTTAATGTAGATCACCCGGTATAACTCATACTTTCCTATCTTTAGTTTATCTGATGAAATTGTATATAAGTCAATTAATTAGGAAAATATGTGTTTCACTTTAAAATTGGTAAAGCATATTTTTCTACCGAAAGGCTTAAATGCTACCTTATTAATTAGGATTAATCGGTATAACATACATTTCATTTCTTTATTTATTTTACCAATTTGTGCAGTAGTCTATTAATTAGTGAAATATGTGTTTCAATTTTTAAACTAACCAAATAGTTTTCTCTACAGAGAGACCTAAACACTTTTTATTTATTGTAGATCACCCTGTATAAACACCTACTTTCCAACTTAAATTTATTTGATGAATTTGTGGATTAGTCGAGTAATTAGGGAAAATGTGTTTTAATTTAAAATTGTTAAAGCATTTTTTTCCACAGAAAGGCTTAAGTACTTCCTGTTTAATTTGGATTACCTGGTATAACATGTACTTTCATTACTTTGTTTTGTTTTACTCATTTGTGGATTAGTCTTCTAATTAGGGTAATATGTGTTTCAATTTAAAATTATTTAAACTAAAGAAGCAATTTTCTTTACTGAGAGACCTAAACACTTTCTACTTACTTTCGATCAACTGGTATGATATAAATTTTTCCTATCTTAAATTTATTTGATGAATTTGCAGATTAGTCAACTAATTTGGGAAATATGTATTTCACTTTAAAATTATCAAAGCATATTTTTTAACATAAAGGCCTAAATGCCCCCTGTTTAATTAGGAATACCCGGTATAACGTGCAATTTAATTACTTTACTTTTTTACCAATTTGTTTATTAGTCTACTAATTAGGGAAATATGTGTTTCAATTTAAAACTATTTAAACTAACGAAATAATTTTCTCTACAGAGAGACCTAAACACTTTTTATTTACTTTAGAGCATCCGGTATGATATAAACTTTCCTATCTATAGTTTGTTTGTTGAATTTGTAGATAAGTCAACTAATTAAGAAAATATGTGCTTCAATTTAAAATTGGTAAAGCAGTTTTTGTCTGAATAGAGGCCTGAACACCTCTTATTTAATTTAGATTAACTGTTATAACATATAATTTTCTCTGCTTAAATTTTTGACCAATTTGTAGATTAGTCTACTAATTAGGGAAATATGTATTTCAATTTAAACGGGAAAAGTAATATGATGAAGCCAAAACATCTTTTGTTTAAATTGGATCACACAATACACGTATGCTTTTCTTTTTTATTTTATTTAATCAATTTGAGGATTGATTAGTCTACTAATCTACTAGTTAGTGAAATAAATCTCATTTTAAACTAACGCACGTCTAAAATACTTCTCTAAGCTAAATAATACGCTAAGTCGCATAGCAGCATAAAATCTCTCCTCTTTGCTACGCTCAAAGGATTTATGAGTATATTTTAATGCACTTTAGGTAAGTTTCAGAGAATAAAAAGGCCTGTTTATTATTCTTGCGAAAACTCTCCTTTTCAGAACTTTTCAATACAAAAAAGTTTTACAAAGCATTCCAATAATTTTTTTCTCAAAAACATTTCTACTAGTAAAAAAAAACTAACCTCCTTCCTTCCTTTTTCTTTGGGAAAAGTTCTTCAGCGAGGATCAAGAATTCCAAATACCCCGTCAATGCACCATTCTTTTTTGAGAAAGTCGACTAACAAATTTCAATTCTGTATTTTGTCGTTCTAAAAGAGAACTCCTTTATTACTGAATTTCGAACAAAATAGTCGAACTTGGAATTCACTTTCGTTGAATTCAATGCGATTAATTTTAAGAAAGGAACTTCTATCAATAAAAAATCTTCTCTCATTTTTTTAAAAGTCAGTTAACCAATATACAAGTCAGAGTATAGGTAGTAATGAGAAGACATATATGTATTTATATATTGACATCTTTTTTAATTGGAAACAGTACTTTTAAACAAAAAAATATCGTTTTTGATAAAGTCTAAATTTGAGGCCAAAGGTTAGGGTTTTAATCTTACCGGAATTCTGGGGTTCGAATACCACTGTGGAATGGATGTTCGTAGACATCCAGAATCGGCTTTAAGCTGTAGGTCCCGGTATCATTAGCTCTCGTGTTGCAAAATGTAGACCATGGTGCTTCAAACTAAACCAGGCCAAACTTATATTTTAGTAAATATAATAAAACAAAATCTACTCAGTATTGAATAAAACTTTACCTAAGTCAATAATAAGGCCGTAATTTCATAAAATATATTTAGGTTTACTATATGAAGGAACACATTAAAAACATAAAATACATATATTAAATAAAAAAATATTAATAGACTATAACGCAAATTAACTTTTGTTTTAAGTTAGAAACTAATTTATCATATCAAATAAAAACTAATTATTGTCATTTTGGGAAAACTTAATTATATAAACCAGAGGGATATATTTTGTTTTATAGTACATAAAAGGATATTTTTTAAACTTTCATTTTATCAAAAGATATTCATTTAAATTTTAAAGTGTCAGATAAATTTATATAAATCTTAGATTTGAAAAAATATTCACCTTTGATGTGAAATAAAAAAATCTGAAATTAATCATGTGTCTAAATTTATCTTGCAGTAATTTCTTTTCATTTAGCATTTATTTTTGAGGTATTTTGCAAAATATACTGCTTGAAAGGTCAAAATGAAATCATATTTTTAAAGTTTGAGATTTATGAGTGTAACATTAAAAAATATTCCAAAGTAGATAGGGATAAATAAAGTGACAGAAATTTTGTTTACATAGTCATAAGTGCTTTAAGATATATAATTATTTATACGTTATCATATATTTTAACACTAAAAACATAAAAATACATACATTTGATGAAAAAATATTAATCGACTATAACGCAAAATAATTTTTCTTTTATTTAAGTTAGAAACGAATTTACCATATCAAATAAAACTAATTTATATTATCAATTTGGGAACCTCAGTAATATAAATAAGAATGATATATTTTGTTTTATAGTACATAAAAGGATATTTTTTAAACTTTCATTTTATCAAATATTTAAAAAATGAAATTTTAAAATGCCAAATAAATGTAGATAAGTTTTAGATATGAAAGAAATGTTTACCTTGATGTGATATAAAAAATCTGAATTAAACATATATATAAATTTATCTTGCAGTAATTTATTTTCATTTAGCGTTTATTTTTAAAGTATTTTACAAAATATAGGGCTTGAAAGGTCAAATCCAAATCATATATTTAATTTGCAGCTTTATGAAAGAAACTTTAAAAATATTCCACAGTAGAAATGGATAAATCAAGTAACAGAAATTTTGTTTACATAGTCATTAGTGCTTTAAGATTATAATTTGGCTACGTCGCTACACCGGGCATGCATATTTATAACTACTATATAACATAATTGTCAGTGTTTACCATAGATGACATTAATTATCTCAAAAATGGAAAATGGTATAGTTTTGTTTATTTTACAGACATCCTAATGTCTATACAGACATGGGAAAATATCAGAAATTAAAATTTAAAAAAATATTTGAAAAAACATCTTGTCAAATTAAGGGTTAATAATATATAATTATTTGTACATTACCAAATATTTTAACTATATAGAGTATTATAAAAGGCTTAAACTTTTTAAATCTTTTGAAATCTATAACTATTTTCGAAACCAACTCTAAATTAAAATATTTTTCCTTGATTTCTGTATATTTTTAAAACTAAACATTTCAATACTTAATACATACCTATTTTTACAACAGCTGGTTAAATAACCGGACTTTATGTTTACTGATTGAATCCATGAAATATAGATATTGGGAAGGAAATATACAAATAAACTTTATTATAATCAAACAAAATTGTATATTGTCAATTTTTTAGTATTACAAACACGAGTATTACAAGAATAAGAATTTCTAGTTTATTACCCGTATTTTTTACATATACATTACTAATACACTAAAACCATAACCTTTACATAAACACTAAAAATACCACAACCGATCATTTGACCATTTATGGTACTTTCAGTGTTGAAATATTACTTTCTAAGAAACGAAATTTATCATTCCCTTAAAATATTCATAATATTCATTACAAGAATTAAATGAGCAAAGTTGTTTAATTTTCTTAAATTGAAAATTATATTAAAATATTTGATGTTTGAATACATAATTTTTGATTAGTAAATACTATGAAATAACTAATAAAAAATAGGACATTATTTGAAATTATATGGTTCAGTGCTCTTAGGGAGCAGTCTACCCTAACGGGTGTATGGCTTGCAAGAATCAAACATGTGGTTGTAATAGTTTTTAAAAACACAGTATAAAGAATGTACAGAAAAGAAGTTTCGAGAAAATTAGAAACAGTACCTTCGAACAAAGAAGTCAATTTTGAGATAGGCTATATTTGAGTGAATATAAAACTAAAAAAAAAAGAATAAAAAAAAATTCTGCTCTGTGTTCAATAAAACTTTATCTAAATCATTAATAAAGGCTTAACTTCATAAAAGTTATTTAGGTTTACTACATGAAATAATACATTAAACATAAAATACATACATTTAATGAAAAAATATTAATCGAATCTAACGCAAATTAACTTTTGTTTTATTTAAGTAAGAAACTAATTTATCATATTAAATAAGTCTAATTATTTTTTTATCATTTTTGGACCCTCAACTATATAAATAAGAGTGATATATTTTGTTTTATAGCACATAAAAGTATATTTTTTAACCTTCATTTTATCAAAAAACTTTAAAAAATTAAATTTTAAAATGCCAGATAAATTTAGATATGTTCAGATATGAAAGAAATGTTTACCTTGATGTGATATTAAAAATATCAGAATTAATCATGTGTCTAAATTTATCTTGCAGTAATTTCTTTTCATTTAGCATTTATTTTTGAGGTATTTTGCAAAATATACTGCTTGAAAGGTCAAAATGAAATCATATTTTTAAAGTTTGCAGCTTTATGAAAGTAACATTAAAAAATATTCCAAAGTAGATAGGGATAAATAAAATGACAGAAATTTTGTTTACATAGTCATAAGTGCTTTAAGATATATAATTATTTATACGTTATCATATATTTTAACTACATAGAATATTTTTAAAGGCTTTAACAAAAACGAAATTTTTTTAATGTTTTCAAAACCATTTCGAAAACAAAATCTTTTTTCTGTTAGTTTCTGTACATTTTAACACTTAATGCATAACTATTTCTACTACAGTCGGTTAAATAACTGGACTTTATGCTAACTGGTTGAATGTATGAAATATGAATATTGGGAAGGAAATATACAAATAAACTTTATTATAATCAAACAAAATTGTATATTGTCAATTTTTTAGTATTACAAACACGAGTATTACAAGAATAAGAATTTCTAGTTTATTACCCGTATTTTTTACATATACATTACTAATACACTAAAACCATAACCTTTACATAAACACTAAAAATACGATAATAGATCATTTGATTGATTATGTTATTTTTAGCATTACAGTATCACTTTTTAAGGAATGAAATAATATCTTTCCCTGAAAACATTCATTACAAGAATTAAATGAGCAAAGTTGTTTAATTTTCTTAAATTGAAAATTATATTAAAATATTTGATGTTTGAATACATAATTTTTGATTAGTAAATACTATGAAATAACTAATAAAAAATAGGACATTATTTGAAATTATATGGTTCAGTGCTCTTAGCTCAAGAATCATACATGTGGTTGTAACAACCTTTAAAACACAGTAGAAAGAATGTAAAAAAAAGGTTTCGAGAAAATTAGAAACAGTACCTTTGGAATAAAAGTCTTCTTCGATAAGTCTATATTTTAGTGAATATAAAATTTAAAAAATTCTGCTCTGTATTGAATAAAATTTTACCTAAGTCATTAATGAAATTGTAACTTCATAAAAGTTATTTAGGTTTACTACATGAAATAATACATTAAACATAAAATACATACATTTAATGAAAAAATATTAATCGAATCTAACGCAAATTAACTTTTGTTTTATTTAAGTAAGAAACTAATTTATCATATTAAATAACAACTAATTATTTTTTACTTTTTGAAAACCTCAATTATATAAATAAGAGTGATATATTTTATTTTTTATCCGATTTAATTCCCGAATAATTTCCACCCATTACATATCGATGTATATCTTAAGTCTCAGCTATTATAGACTGAAGTAAATAAAATAAATATGTAGTTTAAACAACTTTGATTTCTACAACATATCATGTTCGTCATGTCCAATTGTGGTACCCATTTCTTACATATTAAACTCTCGTATTGCTTAAAAATTTATCTATAATGAACTATTAATGGTTTACTATGTATAATTTGTAATAATTTGGAGCTGCTGGCTTTGTAAACTCTTGAGGTATCAAATGCCCATAAATGCCTGGTTTCTAAGTGATTTGGGTTAACTAAGTAAAATTATATAATTCTATTACAATGGCGCACTCTGGATCAATTAAAGTCACCCTAAAATCAAGGGATACAGTGTTAGGATCGAGCTGTCAACCTTCATATACACTGTCTACCAATAAGTATTTGGACGCCTGTGATAGAAAAGAAAAACTAACTTTATTCAAAATCAATAGTTGGTAGAGCCTCCACGAGAGGCAATTACAGCGTGAACCCTCCGGGGCATACTTTCCACAAGTCTTTGTATTACAGCTAGTGGTATTGTCTTCCACTCGGCTTGGAGTAGACATACAAGTTCCTTCACCGATTTTGGACGGGTAGTGCACCCCTTAATTCGGCGATCCAACTCGTCCCAAAGGTTCTCGATAGGATTCAGATCTGTTCTCTGGGTTGGTCAGTCCATTCGATGAACACCATTGGCACCACACCAAGCCTTGGTTAACCTCGAAACATGACAACTGGCATTGTCGTCCTGAAAGTAACAGGGGTCCAACTCGTAAAACTGCCACAACGTAGGAAGTACATTGTCATCCAAAATAGTGCAGTAAGCATCGACGTTGAGCTTACCATGAATGAAGACCAAGGGTCCCAGTACATACCAGGTGAAACACCCTCAGGCCATAACTCCACCTCCGCCGAACTTGACTGTTGTCACAATGCATTCTGGCAGGAGACGTTTGCCAGACCCAGATCCTACCATCCGAACGGTAAAAGGTGAACCTTGATTCGTCGCTCCAAAGAACCCGTTTCCACTGATCTACGGTCAAATTTGCACCACATTAACCGATCAGTGCGGTTGGACTTTGTGATCAAAGGCTTATGGGCAGCAGCACGACCATGAAAACCAAGCAGATGTGCTTCCTTATTGATGGTATTCATTGAAACAATACTTCCGGATGCCTGTTGAAACTCCTCGCGGATGAGGGCCATTGGTTGGGTGCGGTTCTTCCGAATTTCTCTGGACAGCACTCGTCGGTCTCTATCTCCCAGTTTCGTTGATCTGCCAACTCGGGGCACATTCCGACAATCACCGCTCACCTTCCACTTCTTAATCACATAGGCCACTGTCAATTTTGGGTACTTCAGATCGC
>CM063509.1:20487841-20500341 GCA_032207245.1 Pardosa pseudoannulata | reverse complement strand
GATTAACAAAGATGTAATAATTTTATTTACGGAACTAAATTTATCAGGATTTATTTGCTCGTCGTTCTATTATTGATCATTAAAATTATAGATAATTTATTTTTTATTTTTTCACTCTATTAATCATCAAAGGTAAGGTTTGCCATAATTTTAAACATTTCATTTATTTTCAGATTTCTAATTAACAACGATGTAAAAATTATACGTAACCAAATTTTTAAGGATTTATTTGCTCGGCGTTCTGTTATTGATCATTAAAAATATAGAAAATGTTTTAATTTTTCACTCTATTAATTATCAGTGATAAGGTTTGCCATAATTTTAAACATTCCATTTCGTTAAACCTTTCGAAATTACGTGTTTTCAAGTAAAACCGGTGAATACAAAATTTTCCTCGTCTCTTTAATTTATTTTTTTTGTGTTTTGAGGATTATTTTGTATTATATTGTAATTGGTCTTATGTGGAAAGAATTTTATATTTGTGCAACTAAATTATTCAGGATTTATTTGCTCGGCGTTTTGTTATTGATCATTAAAATTATAGAATATTTATTTTTTTATTTTTTCACTCCATTAATCATCAGTGGTAAGGTTTACCATTATTTTAAACATGTCATTTCGTTAAAATTTTCGAAATTACTCTAATGCAAATAGAACCGGTGAATATAAAAGTTTTCTCGTCTCTTCAATTTATATTTTGGTGTGTTTTGAGGATTATTTAGTATTAAATTGTAATTGGTTTTATGTGGAAAGGATTGTTGGGGTACTAGTATTAATTTGTCTTCAGATTTCTAATTAACAATGTAAAAATTATATTTATACAACTAAATTATTCAGGATTTATTTGATCAGTGTTCTGTTATTGATCATTAAAAATATAGAAAATTTATTTTTTATTTTTTCACTCCATTAATCATCAGTGGTAAGGTTTGTCGTAAGTTTAAACATTTCATTTCATTAAACTTTCGAAATTATTCTTATTCAAATAGAACCGGTGAATATAAAATTTTCCTCGTCTCTTCAATTTATATTTTGGTGTGTTTTTAGGATTATTTAGTATTAAATTGTAATTGGTTTTATGTGGAAAGGATTTTAGGGTACTAGGATTAATTTCTCTTCAGATTTCTAATTAACAACGATGTAAAAATTATATTTACAAACCTAAATTATTCAGGATTTATTTGCTCGGCGTTCTGTTATTGATCATTAAAAATATAGAAAATTTATTTTTTATTTTTTCACTCCATTAATCATCAGTGGTAAGATTTGCCGTAATTTCAAACATTTCATTTCTTTTCAGATTTCTAATTAACAATAATGTAAAAATTATATTTACAAAACTAAATTTTTCAGAATTTATTTGCTTGGCGTTCTGTTATTGATCCTTAAAAATATAGAAAATGTTTTAATTTTTCACTCTGTCAATCAATAGTGGTAAGGTTTGCCATAATTTTAAACATTTCATCTTTTTTCAGGTTTCTAATTAACAACGATGTAATAATTATAGTTACGAAACTAAATTTATTAGGATTTATTTGTTCGGCGTTCTGTTATTGATCATTAAAAATATAGAAAATTTATTTTTAATTTTTTCACTCCATTAATCATCAGTGGTAAGGTTTGCAGTAATTTTAAACATTTCATCTCTTTTCAGATTTCTAATTAACAACGATGTAATAATTATATTTAAGCGAATAATATTTTCAGGATTTATTTGCTCGGCGTTCCGTTATTGATAATTAAAAATATAGAAAATGTTTTAATTTTTCACCCCATCAATCATCAGTGGTAAGGTTTGCCACAATTTTAAACATTGCATTTCTTTTCAGATTTCTAATTAACAACGATGTAAGAGTTATATTTACGTAACTAAATTTTTCAAGATTTATTTGCTGTGCGTTCTGTTATTAATCATTAAAAATATAGAAAATGTTTTAATTTTTCACTCCATTAATCATCAGTGGTAAGGTTTGCTATCATTTTAAACATTTCATTTCGTTAAACCTTTCGAAATTACACTTATTCAAATAGAACCGGTGAATTTAAAATTTTCCTCGTCTCTTCAATTCATATTTGATTCAAGAAGCAATAAGTACTACCTTAGGGTAATGTACATAAAAAAATAATTGAATTTAATCACTTCAGGTCTTTCAGTTTATTTTGCTTTTATGAGCTCCCCCAGTGAATAGTAACTTACCTAATCAAAGTGTATAGGCATGAATAACGAATCTACATGTAGACTGGCTCCGAGAGTAGGGAATTACTACACATTTTCCTGCATCAGAATGAGGTCATCAATCTTGTTATTTGATGGCTCTGTGGTATAATATTTTGGCTCTCCCTCTTAATAACCATCGGAATAGGGAACGAGATTAAATCATTGAGGGCGGATTCAGACGTTCGAATTAAACCCTAATATCTTCTGAGTACATATCAGAACTTGATTACTTCTCGCGATGGACCAGGCGAGGCAATTACTGAAAATAACAGCAGCTTTGCCGATTTATGATTTATGACCGGTGAACAGACATTACCAGAAAGAACAGATTATATTTGGGGAATGGGATGTGATTGCACATTAAATTATGGCTTTAGGCTTCTTGAATTAATGCTCTACTTGATTATCATTACATGATTTTATTGAATGACAGTCCCACATTCATTTTCAAGCATAGATGGTCAAAACCACACATACATATTAATATATACATATGTATGCACATATATATATATATATATTACATATATTTATTATATATGTATATATATATATTATATGTATTTATTTATATTTATATATGTGCATATATATATATACACATGTATATATATATATATATATATATATATATATATAATATATATATATATATAAATATGTATATATATATATACACACATATATATATATATATATATATATATATATATATATAGCAACTTTGCCGATTTATGATTTATGACCGGTGTACATACATTACCAGAAAGAACAGATTATATTTGGGGAATGGGATGTGATTGCACATTAAATTATGGCTTTAGGCTTCTTGAATTATATATACTTGATTATATATATATATATATATATATATATATGATATATATATATATTTTCAAGCATAACTGGTCAAAACCACACACATATATATATATATATATATACATATATATATAGATTATATATATATAGATTGATAGATATATAGATAGATATAGTTATATATATATATATATATATATATATATATATATATATGTACACACACACACATATATATATATATATATATATATATATATATATATATATATATATATAATATATATATATATAATATGTATATAGATATATATATATATATATATATATATATATATATATATATATATGTTATATATATATATATATATATATATATATATATATATATACATATATATAATATATACAATATATAATTAGTATATATAAATGAATACAATATATATACATACACAAACATACATATACATATATAATAATAGAAACTTTTCTGACTGAGCCAGTGTCATGTAAAAACTATAAAATGGCATGAAATGTAGGTTGATGTCTTCTTAATATATCTGAAAAACGACTTATCTGTAAGATTGTTGACGTATTTGTCTATTGTAAAACCGTTGATGTTGTCTGAGAACAACTTAGGCTGTTCAACTTCTATAAATTCGAATTATATTTCCCATATGTACTATCAATGTAATACTTCAGGAGTTGTTTATAAATCCCCTTCTTTAGGTATCAAACGAACAATTGTACTTTTGTGAGAGCCATCTTAATGATTAAAATCTCTCTTTCCTCTTAAATGTTTCAGAATTTTTTGCGAATAAAAATTAAAAAAGAACTTATAAATATTACTTATCTTGGGATTTGAGAAACTTTATATGACTTTATTATATAACTTTATCCCTTTTGCATGTAATAAAAAAACTTTCAATACGTTAATCTAAATTTAATAATCTATCTGAAATGAAAATGGCTTCGACACTTAAATGAAAAGCGTCGGATGAACACGTGACTCCTGAAATGTCATATTGACTATACATAACCAAAGTGATCTTAGGTTCTGTTCAGCAAGATCATAGACTAAGCTCTCTTAGTATAGAATATAAAATGTTAATACAAAATATGATGGCATACAAAATTATGACTGTAGTGGAATTTTTCTAATTTGATTATTACTATTAAATTTTGTTGAAGATAATGAATTTAACACTTTTCCTGTAAATCCCGAACACAGTTCGGGCAACAGAAATGCTTCAAATTTGGAATGCCCGATCTGAGTTCGGGAAAGAGAGAAATCAGAATCCGTGTTTCAATTCCGTGAAGCCCGAACTCACTTGTTCCAATGTATTAACTGTAATTTACGATTTTCCCCAAAAATGGCGATATTTCCCCAAACAGTTTAACAAATTCATGCCATTTGTCACCAGATGTCTGATACTTTAAAGGATTTATGAAATTTAATTGAATCTAAGGGACATGGAATTCATGACAGTTGATACACATTGTAATATTGTTGTTGTATTAGTCTATTATATTTATCTTGTATGTCATTTGATTTATTTTGCTATAATTCGAGCAAAAATTACTGTAATTTCTTAACGTTTGCCATTTATGTAAAAATAATGAATAAAGTATTTATTTCTTTTAAAATTTTGTATTTTTTAAAAATAATCCATTTGTAACATTTTGAAGATAATAACGAACGAAATTAAAAAAAAAAAAGAAACATTTTTGGTAAGTTTTTCTCAAATATATTCGGCAGACAAGGGGTATAGTTTTTCTTAAACTTAGGCAGCTAAAACCAATAAAAAGTTTCTGTGAATTATTCTCAGTCAAATTTTATGTTAAAAAAAATTTTCAGAGTCTTACCTATGAAACAAAGAAAAAGTCTTTTAATCCCCTTTCACTTATTTCATCAATAATTAAAGTTTGAAAGAAAAATATATTTTCTGAAAATTACGAGTGGATATACCCGTATTTCAATTCAATAAAATTCTTTACTATCTAACGAAACAAAGTTGAGAAACTTCAAAATTATCCTGCAAATGAACTTTTAAAGTTACTTGAAATTCAATCAACTCCCTTGGATAAATGAGTAAAGATGTAAATTCGATCACATGATAGCAGAAGTGTGAGACAACTTCATTTAAATTTCTTAAAAGCATTTTCACTCAATGAGATTCCCTTTATCTAATAAGAAAATTTGTCTTTTCTCGTTTAGTACTATATTCTGTATTACCAAGACAATTGAAAATATTCCTTAAAATATTCTGTTTCTTACGGAAGGAGTTTCTGTTGAAAGGTTTTTTGCATATCTAATTAAATTTCTGACAAGTTATTTGCAATACTCAAGTGAATTTTCTCTTTTTTAATTTACTGTTTTCAGCCATTTTAAAGGAATTTATTCTTTTTAAGTATGCTGTAACGGTGTGCTTAACGGTGTGCCTTCATCAAAAACTCTGCTTTGAGAAATAGACATCGCTTATGTGGAGACAAAGGTGTTGTTTCCCAGGCACCACGATGTCTAGACTTTTGTGTCCTACAGTAGCGAAACAATAGATCAGACAACCAAACGCCCAGATTGACAGCCAGAAAAATGATCATCGGAACCACAAGGGATTGCCGCGACGTTGGATCTTCGCCGACACGAAATTCCGGAGATTCCCGGGTTTGCGGCCGGTGATTGTCTAGCCCAGACCAATCCAGTTGGTTGAAGGTGAGATCATTGACAGATGATATAATGGTGAAATTGTGGGTGAGGTTCCCTATCTTAGAAGCCCCTCCCCTTAAAATAGACTAGAGGATATTTTTTTAAAGAAGTTGAGTTAGCTAGCAACCAGCTAATTCGGAGGTCGTCGGATCACTTCTTTAGGAGTTAGCTAGCAGTCAGCTAATTCGGAGGTCGTCTTGACCAGTCTCTCTTTCTGAGAGTTTTTCTTAGGGAAAATTCCACCTAGGGATACATCTCTTTCTAAAATTGATAACGGTAACCTGTGCCTTGGTATTCTTTTATTTCGATCTTTTTCAGGATTGAACGTGTAATCCTCTTAGGAACTCTGACTTTGTTTTTATCTTCTTCGTAGATACCCATTGCTTCTTCAAACTCTCGTCTAATTGAGTGTACTGTTTACATAATTAGTACCGAGAACTACCGAATTGTTATCTTCTGTCGGTTGCTAAACCATTCGTCCTGGACCTTTTGTGTACGTCTCTATTTAGGCTTACGTCTAGTGTTTCAAATGCTTGTGAACTGTATTTGTATTGTCTATACAGAAATGTGTGTCTAGCTGTGAGGTGCAAATAAATCATTTAATCAAGAAACACCTGCTTCTTCATTGTGTCACCTAAAACAGGGACCGGATACATTAAAATGCCCTTATCTCCAAACATTTATTAATGTTTTATACTTTTGATAATGCTAGAAACAAATAAATATTTTTTTTAACATTGGATTAAAATTATTAGATATACGCTTGTGTGATATAGACGAATTCTACATTCTTAAATCCTTATCTGTCTCAACAGTAGTAAGTCTGTTTTAATAAAATGCTAATGAAAAACGTAATTTCAAAATATATTCAATGCCACTGATGGTGTATCAGTTTTTAATGGTACTATAAACTAATTGAGCATTTTTAATTTACCGACATTTATTACACTAAAGGAAATTTTTCTACTAAATAAGTAAATCCTGCATATATTTTAGTTATGATTTTCTTAAAACTACTGAAAAATTTCATGGTTTTTATAAATATATCCTCACTGTGGTGAGACGATATAGATCATTAATATAATTGATAATTAATATATTGATATAATTAATGTAGTTGATTAATTAATATAATTGATATAAAAAAACTATATTTTAAATCTGATGTCACATTTTTAAGAGAGATATTAATTCATTATTAATTATACTTTGTATAACTAAAATATATATTTTATAATATATTTCTGCATATATATATATATATATTTATATAAATATAATATATATATAATAATATTATAAATATAATAATATAATATAATATAATATAATTAAATAATTAATATATATTTACATAAAAAATAAAAAAAATTGAACTATATATAAATATAATTTTTTTTAAATAAAAGAGAATATATATATATAATATATAATTATATATATATATATATATATATATAATATATATATATATATATATATATATATATATATATTATATATATTATATATATATATATATATATATATATATATATATATATAATATATATATATATATATATATATATATATATATATATATATATATATATATATATATATATATATATTTATATATATAATATATATATACATATATATATACATATATACATATATATATATACATATATACATATATATATACATATATATATATATATATTTATGTATATATATATATATATATGTATATATGTATATATAATATATATATGTATATATATATATATATATATATATATATATATATATATATATATATATATATATATATATATATATATATATATATATAATATATATATATATACATATATATATAATATATATACATATATATAATATATATATATATATATATATATATATTTATATATATATATATATAAAAAAAATATATATAATATAAATATATACGATATATATATTAATATATATAATATATAATATAATTGATAATTAAATATAATTAATATAATTATATGATATATAATGTAGTTGATAATTAATATATTGATATAATTAATGTAGTTGATTAATTAATATAATTGATATAAAAAAACGGGTTGTGAAATGCTTGTGATCTAAATCTGACCTCGTCACATCTTTTGTTAAGAAGAGAGTTAAGAATGTACCTTTGAGGAGTTATTTATGAGTCCCTAAGGGACAGTGCCCTATTTGAAGGGGTAATGTTTTCTCCATGTTTGCGGTTTCAAGGCGGGGAAAGGGAGACCAATGGATAAATAGTTCTTCTGATTGGACGAAGAGAAAGTAAGAAAAGAAAGAGGTGAAAATAATATAAAAGAAGAAAAGTTAAGAAGGGAGAGCAGAGTTAGGGAGTCGGTGACCAAAGGAAGACTTGATCCAAGAGAGACTCCAAAAAACCAACGAGGACAACGTCGCGGAACGACCGAAAGTGTTCCAGCGCATCCGCCTTTCAGAATCACACAATCATTTAGAAGGCCCCAGACCAGTAGTGAGACTGAAGTGAGCAGTGTCTACATCTTTTGACCAAGAGGTCCCAACCCCAATATCTCCCTGGCACACCCAATAGATCCACAAAGTTACTTAAAAATATTTGAATTTGAAATTAGGTCCTCTCTTCTTTTTTTGTTTTAACTAAATGTTAGGATATTATTACTGTTAAATCTTGAATAACGTCGCACTTAGTTTAAAGTTTGAAAAAGCAAATTTTATGAAGTTTGAATCAATTTTTTTTGTACATAGACATGTAAATAATAAATTTGCTTATTTTTAATTTTAATCTATCAACCTTGTATGTGTTTATTTTAAGTGTGTAATATTTTATTGTTAGTAACTCTTAATTTAGCTTATTAGTTAAAACGAGAAGTGAAATGCTTGGGATCTAAATCTGACCTCATCCCATTTTGTGTAAAGGAGTGAGGACCTATAAAAATTAATTGAACGGGATTTTTCGACATGTGCGGGATTCTGTTCCCAGTCCCAGATTACAATCACGTCTCCGAACATGACATTAATATAATTGATAATTAATATATTGATATAATTAAAGTAGTTGAATAATTAATATAATTGATATAAAGGTTTGGGTTCTAAATATGACCTTATCACATGATTTGTAAATAAGAAAGGATCTATAAAAACTAATTGAATGGATTCGTAGTCAAAATTCTCGGTCGGGGTTCTGATTCCAGTCTCAGATTATGTAAATAAGAATTTAAATAAGACTAAGTAAGAATATACCTTTGTGGACTTATGAGTCTCTAAGGGACAGTGTCTTCTTTGAAGGAATAATGTTGTCCCCATGTTGCGGTTTCAACGCGGGGAAAAAGAGACCAATAGTTATATGCAGCTCTGTTGATTGGACGTTAGAGAAGTGAGCAAGGACAGAGAACAAAATAATATATAAAAAAGAAAAGTCAAGAAGGAGTCAGAGTTCAACGGGAGAAGATTTCGACAGTAAGGGTTCAGGACTCGAGGACAGAGTTCGGGGACTAAAGGAAGAGTTGGATCCAAGATAGAAAAAGAGTGTAATGTTTGATTTTAATAACTCTAAATTTATCTGATTAATTTTTTTTTAAAAATAAGTCTGTAGTCCCTCAGAGCCTGTGGTTAAATTTAAAACTAAAATAATCTACACAACGCAAGCCAAATAAAATCTAGTCTTTGACAAACAAAATAATAACCACTATAAATTTGATCATAGGTAAATACCTAAATCTAATGAAAGCTACACGACACTCACACCTAATCTTAGTAAAAGTGATGAATAAGTTTAAAAATCTTAGTTATACAGCTATAAACTCCGATATTAGGTCTGGAATTAGTAAGTTAACAGTGGCTATATCTGTTCTCGTAACACTCGAGAAACAGGCACGTTTGAAACGTGAAGGGTTTTCTAACTACCTGTCAATCAAGACCATGTGTGGCATAATCTTGGTTAATAGTTCATACGAGAACTGTCTACACCTTACGATGACAGTTAGTAATTCATCTGTAAGTAGCTGTTTGATATAGGAATATTTACCCAAAATAAGATTAATGTTTTTTGATTATGTGCTTTTTTTCAGGTACAGTTTCAATGTCAAAATAAGTGAGGCCTAAATCTGTCAAAAACTGTTCACTGTGCACTAAGCTAAAATATAAAATTACTAGCCATTTGCACCCAGTCTGTGGTCGGGATGATTGAGGTTTTCAAAGAATTAAAGTTAAAAGAAATGTAAGTGTCGTGTAGCTCTCATGAAATTTCGGTATTTACCTATGATCAAATTTATAGTGGTTATTATTTTGTTAGTCAAAAAGACTAAATTTTATTTAAGTTGCGTTGTGTAGATTATTTAAGTTTAAAGACATCCACAGGTTCTGAGAGACTACACAATTGATTTAAAAAAACTAGTATGCTAAATTAAAAGGTATTAAAATCAAATATTACACTCTTAAAATAAACACAAACAAGGTTGATAGTTTAAAATAAAATTATGCAAATTTATTATTATGCTATATACATGTCTAGATACAAAAAAAATATTTAAATTTCATACAATGAGCTTTTCTAAACTTTTTACTAGGTGCCACATTATTCAAGATTTAACATTAATAATATCCTAACATTTAGGTAAAAAGAAAAAAAGAAGTGAGAAGACCTAATTTCAAATTCAAATATTTATAAGTATCTTTTTGGATCTATTGGGTGTGCCAGGGCGGTAATATTGGGAGCTCTTAGAGAAATGATGTAGACACTTTGCTTGTTATCTCGATCGGTGGGAGGACAGTGTAGATTTAAGTCTCACTGCTGGTCTGGGGCCTTCTAAATAAATTGGGGGTAATTCTGAAAGGTGGATGCGCTGGAACAGTTCTAGTTGGTGTGCGATGTCGAAGAATTTCTTGGAACCCAATCTGCCTTTGGTCCCCGAACTCTAAACCGAAATTTGACTGTCGAAAACTTCTTCTAGACCCCCGAACTCTGACAGTCGAAATACACTCCTTGACTCTAGAACACCCTCTGTCTTGAATTTTCTTTATTTTATATTATTTACATCCGTCTCCTTTCTTACTTCTCTTCGTCCAATCAGCAGAGCTGTATATGTCCATTGGTCTCCCTTTCCTCTCCTTGAAACCGCAAACGTGGGAAAACGTTACCCCTTCAAATTGGGCACTGTCTCTTAGGGACTCATGAAAAACTCCACAAATGTATATTCTTATTTAGTGTCATGTACGGAGATGTGATTGTAATCTGGGATCAGAACCCCACCCGAGAATCACGCACACGTCGAAAAAATCCTTTCGATTAACTTTTATGGATGGGTCTCTCCTTTACAAAAGATATCATGAGGTCAAATTTAGATCTCTAGCATTTCACTTCTCATTTTATTTATAGCAATTATATTAATTAGATCAATTATATTAATTTTGAATTATATTAATGATCTAAAGGGCCTCACCTCAGTAAGTTCTAAATTCTAGAGCAAGATTCTTTCCAATAAAAACTGTTTCAAAATATTACAACGTGTGTTACTACGTAAAATGAATCACACTTTTTATTTCCTAATACACATCTAAAAACAGACCTGTGTGATTAGAAGGTGTATATTTTATGAATAAGCCACCACCATGCATGCCAACCTTTAATGATTTAGAAAAAAAACTACGCACATCCTGGCTTCAATGCGTTATATTTTTTATGTTTTTAATAGAAAATAAAACTTTTAAGATGCAATAGACGTCTTAATACTTTTAGTTAGCCTAACAGTATTGAGTAAAAATTTGGTTTTAATTCGTTTAAAAGGGACAAACGATGGAGAAATGGTTAGAGCGCTGATCTTCAGTTCCGCAGTTCGTGGGTTCGAGTCCCACTATGGAATGAATGTTCGTAGCACTTCGGGAACGGCTTTAAATAGTAGGTCCCTGTCTCATTATTCCTCGAATAGCAAAAGAGTTGACCGCAGCGCTCGAAGCCAAGCCAAACCAAACCAGTTCGTTCAATATCTTTTATCATCTCTCAGTAAAACATTCTTTTGCTCTATTGTACAACATGCATTAAATTCAGCCAAAAATACTAACACAAATATTAAATGTATAGGCAAAATTACAAAAATTAAGATGTAGAAACGAAAACACAGAGCAAATTGTTTTTTTTCAATTCTACTTCAGCATCGTTTAAAAAAATTATTATTTACAGAAATTTTAATGTAACAAGTTTCATGTGAAACAGGCTAGTTACATTGTTTTTCATTGAAAATCGATGTTACATCTCATTTTCATATAAATGCCCCTTCGCTTAAAATATTTTGTTGATGCAGATTGATAAAAATTCAACATTTCAGCATCTGCATTTCGCTAACTTAGAAAAGGTCTTGCGTATTGCATATTTTGAAATGTGAAAGCTACTTAATCTCAAAAATAAGAATTTTTATCTTTTTATTTGCAGTACTGTTTTCAAAAGCTTTTCATTTGCATATTTTCATTCTTAAAATTCTCAGAAATATTTTGATATCACAGAACTGTTTTTCATGAAAATACTAATAAATATATTCTAAAAATTATAAAATAAAAGAGATCAATTTAATTTCTTGGAAATTTTCTTTGATTTATTTTTGATTTTTTCTCTTGGTTGTAAACATTTAAACATATTTAGAGTACATAGGATTACATTATCCTTTAAAAATTATAAATGCAACACAAGTATCTTAATCACTTATTAAAACATGTTATTTGCATTAAACC
>CM063509.1:20470341-20482841 GCA_032207245.1 Pardosa pseudoannulata | reverse complement strand
GTTTTTTTAATATCCGAACTGACTTTGAAATAAATTATTGCTTCTATTTCGGGAAACTCATAATATGTAGTTTACTTTTATAATACGTTTTAAATACTTAATTTCTTATTTCTCTATAAACGGCGGTACAAGTAACTTTTTTATATTTCAATAGAGAGAAAGTTGGGTGTGGTCCATTATTATCGAAACATTTTGAATCAATTTGAATTGTTTTATTACTATCTATAGATATATTTTCTTTTCTTTATTATGGATGAGTTTTCCCATCTATTAGACGCTTGATTATTTCTTTGTATAAAGTAAAATACCCATGTGTGCAAGTACTGATGTGCAGTACTCCCGAGAAAGTACTGGTGTGCAATACTCCCCTGATTTAAATCCCGCCGAACATTTGTGGGATGCTTTGGGGAGACGCATTGCAGAACGCTTACATCCTCCGGAGAGTTACAGCTGGTTCTGAGTATGAAGAGACCGTGCGAAGCAACCATTGCAGTTAGGCGAGGGCATACCCATATTAAGGAACATCTGCTTGTTGTTCTTCCTCTTGGATAGACAATCATGAGTCACGATACTATGCGTGCAATAAAGCTTGCTTTTGTTTGATTCCATACCGTATGCATTGTATTCCCTTTTCAGCACCGATGCTTTCGTCATTCTTTACCTACATAATACTCTCCCTCATTTCCGAATTTTATGTCTCTCAGATGATTTTTCTTGGAGTTATGGAAAAAACCACCTGTTGCTTAAGTTTTGCACACCAGTGTATTTTATCTCTTGCAATGAACAGCTACGAGCTATCTATTTAGTCATTATCTGGCTTAAAAGTTAATGCAAATCGCTTTTGAATTGCAATTTATGAAACACCTTCTTTTTAAATGACATAATGACTCAATTTTCCTCTCATTATCCACCTAATTCTAGTTCGAACTTCTAAAATTGGAATTTGTTTTTAATGTCCGAACTTACCTTGAAAAAAATTATTGTTTCTATTTCAAGAAACTCATATTATGTAGTTTTTTTAGATACATTTTTAATATTTAATTCCTTAATAAACGATGATACTGGTCCCCTTTTTTCGATCTCGATAGAGAGAAAGTTGGGTGTGGTCCGTTATTACCGAGAACATTTTGAATTACTTCTCATAACTGTCTATAGGTTTTTTTTTCTATTATTTATTTTTGATAAAATTTCACATCCATTAGATGCCTGATTATTTATTTGCAGAAAAAAGCAGAAGTATTTTATCTCGAGTATTGAAAGGTTACGTCATATATATTCAGTCATTATCTTATCTAAATATTGGTTCAAATGGTTTTGGAATTACAATTTTTGAAATGCCTTATTTTCAAATGACATTATGACTCAATTCTCCTGTCAGTATCCACCTAATTCTAGTTCGGACTCCTAAAACTGGAATTTCTTTTAATGTCCGAACTGACCTTGAAATAATTTTTTTTTTTTTGAGAAACTCATATTATGTAGATTTTTATGATACGTTTTTAATACTTAATTCTTTATTTCTCAATAAACGATGATACTGGTCCTTTTTTTTTATCTCGATAGAGAGAAAGTTGGGTGTGGTCCGTTATTTTTGAGAATATTTTGAATTACATTTTATTGCTATCTATAGGTATTTGTTTTATTTTTTATTTTTGATGAAATTTCGCATCCATTAGATGCCTGATTATTTATTTGCAGAAAAAAGCAGAAGTATTTTATCTCGAGTATTGAAAGGTTACGTCATATATATTCAGCCATTATCCTGTTTAAACATTGGTTCAAATAGTTTTGGAATTTCAATTTTTGAAATGCCTTATTTTCAAATGACATTATGACTCAATTCTCCTGTCAGTATCCACCTAATTCTAGTTCGGACTCCTAAAACTGGAATTTCTTTTAATGTCCGAACTGACCTTGAAATAAATTTTTTTTTTTTGAGAAACTCATATTATGTAGATTTTTATGATACGTTTTTAATACTTAATTCTTTATTTCTCAATAAACGATGATACTGGTCCCTTGATTTTCGATCTCGATAGAGAGAAAGTTGGGTGTGGTCCGTTATTTTTGAGAATATTTTGAATTACATTTTATTGCTATCTATAGGTATTTGTTTTATTTTTTATTTTTGATGAAATTTCGCATCCATTAGATGCCTGATTATTTATTTGCAGAAAAAAACAGAAGTATGTTATCCCGAGCATTGAAAGGTTACGTCATATCTATTCAGTCATTATCTTATCTAAATACTGGTTCAAATGGTTTTGGAATTACAATTTTTGAAATGCCTTATTTTCAAATGACATTATGACTCAATTCTCCTGTCAGTATCCACCTAATTCTAGTTCGGACTCCTAAAACTGGAATTTCTTTTAATGTCCGAACTGACCTTGAAATAAATTATTGTTTCTATTTCGAGAAACTCAAGTTATGTAGTTTTTTAGATACATTTTTAATACTTAATTCCTTAATAAACGATGATACTGGTCTCTTTTTTTCGATCTCGACAGAGAGAAATTTGGGTGTGATCCGTTATTATTGAGAATATTTTGAATTACTTTTTATTGCTATCTATAGGTATTAATCTATTATTTATTTTGTCTAAATTTTCGCATCCGTTAGATGTCTGAATATTTATTTGCAGAAAAAACAGAAGTATTTTATCCAGAGCATTGAAAGGTTACGTCATATACATTCAGCCATTGTCCTGTTTAAACATTGGTTCAAATTGTTTTGGAATTGCAATTTTTGAAATACCTTCTTTTCAAATAACATAATGACTCAATTCTCCTGTCAGTATCCACCTAATTCTAGTTCGGACTCCTAAAACTGGAATTTCTTTTAATGTCCGAACTGACCTTGAAATAATTTTTTTTTTTTTGAGAAACTCATATTATGTAGATTTTTATGATACGTTTTTAATACTTAATTCTTTATTTCTCAATAAACGATGATACTGGTCCCTTGATTTTCGATCTCGATAGAGAGAAAGTTGGGTGTGGTCCGTTATTTTTGAGAATATTTTGAATTACATTTTATTGCTATCTATAGGTATTTGTTTTATTTTTTATTTTTGATGAAATTTCGCATCCATTAGATGCCTGATTATTTATTTGCAGAGAAAAACAGAAGTATTTTATCCAGAGCATTGAAAGGTTACGTCATATACATTCAGCCATTGTCCTGTTTAAACATTGGTTCAAATTGTTTTGGAATTGCAATTTTTGAAATACCTTCTTTTCAAATAACATAATGACTCAATTCTCCTGTCAGTATACACCTAATTCTAGTTCGGACTCCTAAAACTGGAATTTCTTTTAATGTCCGAGCTGACCTTGAAATAAATTATTGTTTCTATTTCGAGAAACTCAAGTTATGTAGTTTTTTAGATACATTTTTAATACTTAATTCCTTAATAAACGATGATACTGGTCTCTTTTTTTCGATCTCGACAGAGAGAAATTTGGGTGTGATCCGTTATTATTGAGAATATTTTGAATTACTTTTTATTGCTATCTATAGTTATTAATCTATTATTTATTTTGTCTAAATTTTCGCATCCGTTAGATGTCTGGTTATTTATTTGCAAAAAATACAGAAGTATTTTATCTCGAGCATTGAAAGGATACTTCTTATCTATTCAGCCTCTATCCTGTTTAAACGTTGGTTCAAATGGTTTTGGAATTGCAACTTATGAAATACCTTATTTTCAAAAGACATTATGATGAAATTTTCACTTCTGTATAACATAACTCTAGTTCGGATTCCTCAAGCTGAAATATTTTATAATGTCCTAACTGACCTCGAACCCATTTATTATTAATTCTATTTCGTAAAACCCATATTACGTGCGTTTTATTTTATTGATATATCAATTAATTGTATTTTTAAAATATTTTTTTATTTAACGCGTTGATAGTGTAATATGAATATTATTTAATTTTTAAATGGTTATGTTTTTCAAAAATATATTTCTTTCAGAGTAACGGTAGTTGTTTTATATTTAGGTAGAAAGAATGTACATTTTGCTATACACATTTCATTGAATTCGAAAAAAGATATTATATACTTCTTTCAGATTCGAAGCACTTCTTATTTTTTCTACATGTTTAAAGAGGTCGATATTTACTGTGTAAGGTTTATTCCAAGATATTTAAAATTCCGGCTTAAAAAATAAAGCTTATATAAACTGTAATTGTAAGTTATTTGTTAGTGTTTCACTTTTAACAATCTATGTTTTCCATATAAAGTGAGATTGAACAATGCCTGAAGGGTTGAGAATTGTCTTTTGGTACATGAATTCGTGGGTCCGACTTTAGCTGATGGTATAGATGTTTGTAGCCGTTCGGAATCGGCTTTAAGTAGTAGGTCCCGGTCTCATTAACCCTGGTTTAAAAAAACAGTAGAATGTATCACTCTAAACCACACCATATAAAGAGAAAAGTAGTTTATTCATAATGCTTAAGATTTGAGGTAAAATCCTGCATAACTAAATGGAAATTTTAGAATTCATATAAGCGTTAACCCTTTAAAGGTCACTATTACAAATTCTTTGGTATTTAAAGAAATTAGTTCATAAATGGTATCTATGAACTTTATAAATGTAAATGTATAATTTGTTTATAAATTTTTAGGGGTGGTTAAAATGCAAAATCCAGCCCCTTGTACAGAGTGAAAATGCTTTTTTAAAGGTTTAATTATGCTTCGGGAACAATTATTATCTAAAATTTAATGATAAAGAAAAACTAACCAATTTACAGCCGCACGATGGCCATATAGTACAGCGCTGCTTTTAGGTACCGGAATTTATAGGTTAAAATCCCACTGCAGGTATGGATGTTCATAGCAATGCGGAACCGGCCTTAAGCTGTAGATCTCCGTCTTATTAACCCTCGTGCTGAAAGATAGTACACCCGTACCAAGCATACACAATTTAGAAGTTTAGTTTGGATAAACATTTATTTAGGCTTATAAGTAAAATAATCATATTACTGACTATTCCAAGTAAAGTAAGTTTAACCGCTTATATTTCAAATTAAGTATAGAGCTCTTGTATACTTCGAGTTGGAAATGTCATAAACATAGACAACCTAAAAGTCCATCTTATGTGTTTCAAAAGCAGAGAAACAATTTAACAGGTGGTTTTGCTCAAAAACCGCTGTCCGTTAAAGGGTTAAAAAAGAGATAAAATAACAAAAAGAATAAAATAGAGATAAAATGTACAAAATTCGGAAGTAGCCACCCCTCAACTACCTTCTATACAGAATTTAAAATGTGTTCACACAAAGTGAAAAACGTGAAAATTTACAAAATCCTTCCAGGTCGATTTTTTTAATGATTACAATACTTTACCTGTATAAGAAAAAGTAAAAATGTAAAAATGAAATTATTAATAATTTTTTCCTTCATACAAGTGTGTTAATTATTTATGTACTTCCATTTTACATTTGTCAGGTTACGTAAGTGTGACGAGTTTTAATACTATTTTTCTGTAGCTATTACTTCAGAACAAATGGCATCTGTTTCATACTTAAAATTAATCCTCAAATGAGAAAATTCAAAAATTCAAAAAATGGCAGCTTGTCTGAGGGTAAATTTCACATGAGTAACTTTGAAATAGAAGGTATTCTTTCAGGAAGTTTAAAATACGTTTAAGTTATGTATTTCTCATGAGTTTTAAATAATATTTTGTGTCAGGAAAATTTGTTTTCTCCAAAATATTTGGAATCAATCGTGACATTTTAATCTTAAAACGTATATGGAATGCATGTATCTGTAAAAACGTATATGAATCTTTAAACGTATATGAAAATATCAGTCTGTCAGAGTATACGTTTAATAGGTATAAATTTGAATAATAAGATAGCTATCGGTAGGTTTAAAAGGTTATGTTAGTCACATATTTTTATTTTGGCGAAAATAAATTAAGCATTAATTACAAAAATAATTCATTTTAAGATTTCAAAACCTGACATCAAACCCAATTTTAAATATACCAATTTTTATGCAAAAATTTTTATATATTGCCTCACTTGTGTAAGTTTTATGTTAGTCAACATAAAGTGACCCATAAAACCAAAATCGAATGGTTACGACATTCCCTTTAACAGCAGAATTCTATCCTACAGATTATATCTCTTGAAGGCTTTACCCAAGCACTTGAACATCATAATAGTTACGCTAAACGTTCAATGGACATTCGTAGCACAACTCTTTGTTTGGATACATTAAATATTTTATTAAGTAGACATAATACATTTCGAGAAGTAAAAAAAAAATATTACAATTTGTAATAAAATTTTTGTAATACAAAATGAAACAGATATTTTACTTTCTTTTCTTTTGTAATACAAAATATCTTTTGTAATACAAAAGATATTTTTTGATTCATCACATAAAACCTACTCCTTTTTGAATTAATTTTGTACAAGTTTTTATGTATCTCACTGATTTTGAAAACTTTACTTAGTTCTGTATCATTTTAATTAAAATATTTAAGATAATACATAAAAAGTATATCACTTATTTCAAGGTAACATTTAAAGTATCTTTATTAGAATCTCAATTTTTATATGTAAAAAAAGTAAAATATTTTTTTCATTTTGTAAACCTAAAACATTGAAAGTTTCCGGCGTATTAAATTTAATATAAAACTAAACATCTTCAAGAGGTAGAAAATTTTAAAAATTTAGTACTTATGCTATAAAATAAAATATACTGCACTTTTTAATATAATTAAAGTTCATATAAAAAAGATTTTTTTGTATATTAAAGATTACATTATAATTTAAATATTTAGACAGTTATGTTCTGGTTAAAAGGATTTAGTTTTCTTTAATTTTATGTAAATAACTGATGTAAATAAAAATATATAAATAAATGTAAATATAATATAATAATGTAATAATGTAAATGTAAATGTAATATAATAATGTAAATGTATACATAAATATAAGCAAATAAATATTATTTCTTATAACAAAAATAAAAAGTGGGTGGTTCTAATGGCACTTGGTTATACCAAGCCCAAATGAGAGATGTTCTTTTGAATTAAACCTTTCGTGGGCCGGGGGAAGATTACTTCCCACCTACACGATCTTACAAAATACACCTGTGGGAAGCGCAAAACCCATTATAATATATTGGTCTTGTTATTGAAACGACTGGAAGACTGATTCCTGCTTCGGTTTTGCACTGTCATCAATTATTATATTGATTGAATAAAATTAGCAGCTCTGTTTCGAAAGATTGGAACCGTGGAGTTAGAAATAAATGGCCCACGAAAGGGTTAAGGCAGGTGTGTGCGTCTTCCGTTGTTAACGAGCACCTTTAAGGTGAAAATACGACTTAGCTCGAACACACAACCTTTTTAGGGAGTGGTCGAACTCATTCATACTCTCATCATCCATCCGCAAGTCAGAATTTAGATCCAAACCAGATTCCGACTCATCCCTGATTCAGTACCACCAGAGGTATAATTTGTTATGGAAACTTGGAGGACTTTGCAGTCACGACATATTTAACTTGCCACAACTGTCATTAACTACACTACGATCTATGGCCGAGACGAGGACAGAACTCGCCACCTTTTGGTTACGAGACTGACGCTCTACCAACCAGACTACAGCGGCCCATTTCAAATAAATAAATCTAAGAATTAAACTAAGATCTGCAGAAAGAATATCAAGGTTAGATTTGAAAGACTGTTGAGATCATTAGAAAGATACTTCTACCCACAACCTTTCTTTCTTTTGATTCATTTGGATTCCTCCGATACAAATTCTTTTATAGATTGTAGTATTTATACTACTGTCTATAAAATTTTGTGTAGTCTTTGGCTGAGACGAGTACAGAACTCGCCACCTTTTGGTTACGAGACTGACGCTCTACCAACCAGGCTACAGCAGCCCATTTCAAATAAATAAATGTAAGAATTAAACTAAGATCTGCAGAAAGAATATTAATGTTAGATTTGAAGGACAGTTGACAACATTAGAAAGATAATTTCTTCTACACACAACCTTTCTTTCTTTTGATACATTTGGATTCCTACGATACAAATTATTTTATAGATTGTGGTATTTATACATCTGTATATAAAATATTGTGTATAGTCTTTGGCCAAGACGAGGACAGAACTCGCCACCTTTCGGTTACGAGACTGTTGCTCTAACAACCAGGTTACTTCGGACCTAAACTAAAAAGTTAGATCCTTAATAACGATCTTGTAATATTCTTGTTCTATACAGATCCTAGAATTTTATTTTATATAGAATGAACTTTAAGCTATTAAAAGGAAAAGTTTTTACAATTGCTACTTCCGTTAGACTCTAACTGTTACTTCTGTCGAGGCTAACAAAATAACTACAACTTGTACTTCATGCCTAGATCGTCCTGTCGATTGATGATCATGATGTCAAAAAGCCATTCCTCCGCTCTGGGTGAACAGATGGGGATTTATAAATTTGTGCTTAAGTTATTAAAGTGATTTCAAATATTTACAACGGTATCTGTCGGTACTTGTCCGCAGATTGTTTTTCAGGTTCGCCTTGAACCTGGGACTTTTAGGTCCGCACCAGCTCACCTGAGCCCTGTGATTTCCATTTGGAAAATTTGTACATAACTCCATTTTAATCAAGAATAAACGTTGTTATTGCTCTAAGCTGTACGTCTTGTCATAAACGCCGAACGATGGCTGAATGGTAGAGCGCTGCTCTTCGGAACCGGAGTTCACGGGTTCGATTCCCGTTGCTGGCAAGGATGTTTGTAGCCGTTTGGAATTGGCTGTAAACTGTAGGTCTCGGTCTCATTAGCCCTCGTGTGCAAAACAGCAGACCGTAGCACTCCAAACCAAACCAAACCACTTCGACAAACACACGCTACTCGAGGATCCTTCGACGTTACAGTGGTCAACCTTACGCTGCACCCCCCAGTGTTTAGTCCAAGCTTGTTCCTCAATTTGTCTACCCATTAAGGAGATGAAAGGAAGAGTCAACCTTGTTCAGCTCAGGGATCGAACCTAGGACCTGCTTTGTGGGAGCGAATAGAGCTACTCCAACACCCCTGGGCTTCATAATATGCCTCCTCAAGATATTATTCTATGAAAAATTTCCTTGTAATTTATAGATATAGATTAAAATAAGGAAAAATCTATAGAGTGGATAATTAGTCATCAAAAATTACTACACGACTCACTTAAACTAATGATTTGCATTTTAGTTATTAAACATTGTCATGAATAATTCATTTCTCTCAGAAATAAAAGATTGGACTTGTATTTAGCCTCCAGTATCCCGGGCATCAAACAAACCCTCGAATGTAGTAATTCATTTATCCTTGGTCATTACTATTTCCAATAATTGTGTTCCTTTGATTCTCCGGAGATTTAATCGAATTCTGGGTATGGACTGCATTGTAGTGATTGTGCCTATAATCGGAATCCTCGCTGCAGCTTTAGTATTGGTTTAATTACGTTCTCATATCTGGTGCTAGGATGGAAATAAAAGAATTTTTACCTCGCTCGAAATGAAACAAGATATGAAGGATTTGATGACCTACATTGATAACAGTGAACTTGTAAAAGCTGATTTGTTGATTAATCAATCATTGTTAGTATATGTAACTTTAGATTGCTTGTTGGTATCTGCAGGGGCTAAATAATCATTTACTTTTATATTCGTGACTCTTATAAAAGTACTAGCATATAGCCCGTCATATGAGGGGATCAGTAAAATTTTTAATTTTCCAGAATTGTAAAGCACCCTATGATTCAGGTAAAACAAATGGTTTGTTTCTTGGCTGACAATTATCTGGTACACACTCAATTATTTGTTAATCTCCATACTCCTCTAAAGTCTTCCGATACTGTGAATGCAGTTTAGAATCACGTTGAATTCCTTTAGAAAGATAATTCAAAGTTTTCTTAGTTACTTCGAAATTACCGTTAAGTTATTCCCAATTTTTGTTGCGCAGTAATCAAGGGAATTAAATGAATAAAATAATTATTTTTACTACACCCTGGAGGTAGATAGCATTTGTTGTTAATACCCCTGTTAAGTCTCCCAATACTGTGAATGCAGTTTAGAATCATGTTGAATTCATTTAGTCAAACTGTGTGGTTATGTATAAAAAACCAACACATAAACAAACTTCTAAAATTTCAAAGATATATAATTTAAACGCTAGATATTTATTAGTCCATTAAATAGAACGCCAAACGATGGCCAATTGGTTAGGGTGCTGGCCTTCGGTACCGGAGTTCGTGGGTTCGAATCCCACTATGGCATGGATGTTCGTAGCCGTTCGGCTTTAAGCTGTAGGTCCCGGTCTCATTAGCCCTCGTGTTGCAAAAAGTAGACCGTAGCACTCCAAACCAACCAAACCATGAAATAGACTCCTAGATTTTTATGAAAATAATTTGTTGTTAATACCGGTTATAAAAGTTTCATTGCAACAAAAAATAATTGATGATTAAATTTAAAATTATCGCATACGTACCTAATCTATTATTTAAGCCAAATATAAAAGAAAATTATTTACGTAATATCTAAGTTCAGTGATTAAAGGTATGGAAATAATGCAGACGATATTTAAATAACTATAACGTTGTTCTTCTGCTTATGAGATTAGATTTGAATAATCTCTGGATACCCTCCAAAAAACATCTGGTAGAGTCAGAAATTCTGTTGCGAACTTCCGGCTCACTATCATTGTTAACACTTAGTTCGGAATCTAATTAGGTAAAGCTCGTAACAGTTTCGAATCTATAGTCATTTATTTCAAAATAGGGTTCACTTTAGCTAATGTTTGCCCTGTATTTGTTATTTTTCTGGTTGATTAAAACATGCATCTTCTTTGCTTCATTTTCTAAAGAAAGGAAGGCTTGATTAAGAGTCTCTTTGGACCGTGCTACAGTAACGATGTCATCTGCAAATACAAAATTTTACACAGATTTATGAAAGATATATCCTCTAGTGTCTATGTTAGATTCATTTATGATTTTCTGGAGAGCAAGATTAAACAATAAGCACGGAAGTGCATCTCTTTGTTTCAAACCATTTGAAAAAACAACAGGTTTTGATAAAATGTTCTGCACCTTGAAGCTGAGTTTAGTGTCACTCAAGGTGAGAGCGGCTGTATCCCATAGTAGTCTTTTGAATTTACGCTTGTAGTCAATAGTCAGAATTATTATGCGAATTTTCCATTATTTTAAATAGCTTTTAAAATTAAATTTAAATTAAATAAGTATACGTATTTAATTTTCGAAATTGTGGATCAATTATTCAAAGGATGTCAGTTTTTTTATTATGTTGGAAATCTATTTACAAACGCGTAGGATTGGATCCCTGTAAAACTTTCATATTTCTTTAAAATCATGGGGAAATGTAAATTAGCCTGTAGGTCATTTCAAGACAAATGTATTCTATATTTATTATATTTTATTACAGTTTTAACAACAGAATTGCCCTTCCACTTTTTGAGATTCTAAATTTGGAATCACAATTCTGATCATTTTAAATTATGGTTTATATATTAATCATAAATTGTGTTACTTTATAAAAATATAGAAACATTTAATGATTGAAATAATATTATAATATGATTTTGGATATCGACATCAAACTACATTTTCGTCATAAGGTAACATTTAAAAATCTGTGGGACGTAATAAAGTAAACTGTTTTTGATTTTTGACTACTCTCTTATGTGTAGGGAATAATGCATTATTGTATCTGAACCATCTATTTTATAACCTGTAACAGCCAGTAAACAGCACAAACTTTATAATTTCCAATTTATTTCTTATCATCTTCAAAAATCAACTCAATTTTTCTTTTAAAATGAGTTTTAGCAGTTTGCTTTTAATCAAAATTTCTGTTTTAGCATATTTTCAGCATCCCGCAAACTATCAAATGTAGAAATAAGAAACTGTGAATATGATTTCATATCATTAACTGATATTGAATTTAAAAAGTAAATTTAAAAAATGAATAGTTTAAAGGAATAAAAAAGCCTAAAACATTTATTAAAGATACAAGAAACTAATCAATTAAATAAAATCTGCTATAAATTTAATAAGTCTAAAAATTTTCATTCTTACATGTCAGCTGTTTACTGTACAGAAATTTAACTTACAAAACGTGAACTCGTTTTTCTCAAATTGTGTTTTTTTCAAGTAAGTAAATTTATTACTATTTATTGTAGAACAGCAGTTTTGGGAGGTGCTTATAAGTAAAAAAAAAGACTCCTTTCAAAATAAGCATTCAAGCCATGCAAGATTAATTAAATTTGAACATGAAGCAGTTTTGAGTTTGTTACTATTTTTTCTGTAGCAGATAAGTTATCACAAATTCTTATTTATTTCTAATAAACTTCGCATGTAATAATCTAATAAAAGTGCGCATGTATAAAGAGTATTATGCAAGAAGGTTGCATAACAAGAACAGCTTATTCGACTTTATAACACGATGATGCAAAATAAAGAATATTTAATTATGCGT
>CM063509.1:20452841-20457841 GCA_032207245.1 Pardosa pseudoannulata | reverse complement strand
GAACAGTCAATCCCCTCTAGTCTTTTAGCCGTTTTAGTACGGAAGAGACGACTGCAGTTATACCTTTACTACATGAGAGAGGTTTCCACTAGAGGTATTGCATTGTACCCACCAATATATGTTTTGCAGCAAACACAGTAGGATCCTTTTGAACGTGCTAAATGTGTACATTCGTAGAAAACTAGAGCCTCTGGTCAAAATTGATGGAAAGCTTTTATTGTGAACAGTCGGTCTCCTCTAGTCTTTTAACCTTTAGTACGGAAGAGGTGACCTCAGTTATACCTTTACTATAAGAGAGAGTTTTCCACTATAGTTTTTGGATTGTATCTACCAATATATGTTTTTCAGCAAACACAGTATAATTCTTCCGACGTACTAACTGTGTACATTCATAGAAAGCTAGAGCATCTGGTCAGAATGGTCAGAATTAATGGAAAGCTTTTATTGTGAACAGTCGGTCTCCTCTAGTCTTTTAATCCTAAGTACGGAAGAGCTGACCGCAGTTTTACCTTTACTATACGAGAGAGTTATTCCTCTAGAGTTCTTGCATTCTACCCAGCAATATATGTTTTGCAGCAAACACAGTAGAATTCTATCGACGTACTAACTGTGTACATTCGTAGAAAGCTACAGCCTCTGGTCAGAATTAATGGAAAGCTTTTATTGTGAACAGTCGGTTTCCTCTAGTCTTTTAATCTTTAGTACGTAAGAAGTGACCTCAGTTATACCTTTACTGTAAGAGAGTTTTCCACTATAGTTCTTGGATTGTACCCACCAATATATATTTTGCAGCAAACACAGTATAATTCTTCCGGCGTACTAACTGTGTACATTCGTAGAAAGCTAGAGAATCTGGTCAGAATTGATGGAAAGCTTTTGTTGTGAAAAGTCGGTCTCCTCTAGTCTTTTAATCCTAAGTACGGAAGTACAGACCGCAGTTTTACCTTTACCATACGAGAGAGTTTTAATCTAGAGTTCTTGCACTTTACCCACCAATATATGTTTTGCAGCAAACACAGTAGAATTCATTTAACGTACTAAATGTGTACATTCGTAGAAAGCTAGAGCCTCTGGTAAAAATTGATAGAAAGATTTTATTGTGAACAGTTGGTCTCCTCTAGTCTTTTAACCCTTAGTACGGAAAAGCTGACCACAGAGTCATAATCTCAAATAAGGAATAACTTCAGTCACAACCTACTACTTTTCAATGCAATAGATTGCATAAAAGGCAGACGTTCTCTGTAGAGAAGCACACTTTATTCTTTGATATTTCTGAAATGTATCAATAAATGGTTTTTCGTAACTTCTTTCCAATTTAATTTATTTTGCGTAAACAATCAGTACGGCCGACTTCATCCGTAAAATGCAACACAGTCGATAACAGAAAGTATTGATATCTTCTGTGACATTCCCTCAATATATCGTTCTTAGCAGCTTGGCTTTACACCACTACACTGCTTTACACAGCTTTTGTTTCATGTTATTAATAAAGACACAGAAATAAAACACTATAGTTCATTCACTTCTGTCCTTTCTGAAACCCCCAAGAAGTACTTCGTGTGGTTTCTACACCAGCAGTTGTTGCCAACACAATGAATTGAAATGTATCTCCAGAACAAAGCTGTTGGAGGTACAAAGAGAGTCTTAAAAAGAAATTTAAATTTTTTGCTACTACTCCAAATATCATTGTCAATAAAACTGAATAGAAAGAAGTTTTTTTTAACGTAGGGTACAATATTCAATGCGTATTCAACTCAGCTCAGAACAGTTGCATAAAACCCTCAATTTTTACAGGTTTATATACAAAAAGTTAATGTTTGATTTCAGCAACAGTTTCTGTGCATATGAGTTCCACGGTTGGTTTAAAATTTATTAAAACTGAGAATTATTTTTTTAAATTGAAGGATAGCAGTGAGAGCTGGTACTATAAAAATATAAATGATAAAAATTCTTAAGGACACAATATGTATTTCGAGACTTAAAATCCTTGTTAATACAACTTTTTTTAAATAATTTATCATAAATTTTTTCTTTCTTTTAGAATGAAATTTTACAAGATATTTTCAACGCTTTAAAGTAAAAAATATTATTGTCAATTCCAGCAGAATATTTTTAAATATACAAAAAAATGAAAAATGTAAAAAGTTTTGATTTTTCAGTAAAAAAGTTTTATAAGTTTATTTAAGACACTGAAGTATAAAAAAAATTATTATCCATTTTAAGAAAATTATTTTTAAATACCATAAATATTTTCAATAAATAAAAAATAAAATTCAATCAATTTTAAAATATTTTTTGGAATATGTATATTAGAAACAACATTTTTATACATAACCAAAGGTATGCTTTTCCTTATAAAATTTTAAATAAAAAAATTAAAAATATGTGAAGAAATTGCCAATTTATAAAAACAAAATGTAAATTTAACCATAAACATATAAAATTTTCAAAATTTTGAAGAAAATTGAAAAAAATATTAACATTAACTTTTAATCAATCTAATGAAATAATTTCTAAAATAAAAATTTCAAAAGATAAGCCACGTGTAAGATGATTTTCATTTTAACATATATTTTGCTTATATTTTGCTTTTTTTTCAGGTTTATCTTCCTGTAGCAAACCTAAATATCTTCCAAAGATATTTAGTTTTATTTTGAAATAAAAAAAAGGTTGTTTGAGTGAAAACTTTTTAACTCAACAGAGCTATGCCCCTTTAATAAAATAGTTGCAATTTGAATGCTTTTTTTCCCCGATGAACCTTAGGAAAAACAACTACATTTAACAAATGTGTTTACAGGATGTTTCAAAAATGACCGGTATATTTAAAAAATCAATACAAACTAAACGGACAGTGATAGAAATTCACAGTTTATTACAATATGCTTGGAACAATAGTAAATATTCAGACAGACAAACTTACAAAATTAGTTACAATATTTTACAACAGATGGAGCTGCAATCTGAAAAAATCTAAACTACGAAATTATTATGTGGGTACTTTTAAAAGACCAGGTGTATCGCCACTATCCAGAAACAATTGAATAACTGGAGCAGTACATCAGTTCTGTATGTGAAACCATCCCTCCTGAGACGTTTACACGTGTTTCTGTTAATTTCGTTCTGAGAAAAAGCCGTATTGTTGCTGAGACTGGTGGAAAATATCGTAGTTTAGATTGCAGCGCCATCTGTTGTGGAACATTGTAACTAATTTTGAAAGTCTGTCTGCCTGAAAATTTACTATTGTCCCAAGCATATTGCAATAAACTGTGTATTTCTATTACTGTCCGTTTATTTTTATTGATTTTTCAAATATATCGGTCATTTCTTAAACACCCTGTATGTGCTCATTCAAAGGACATACACATTCAAAGTAGATCTGTTTAAAATTTATTTCATAGATTATTAAGTTTAATTACAGTTGAACTAAATATCTTATACTTCAAATGAATGGATTGAGACATGAAATAATATATTGAAATTAGTGTTACATTTATAAAAAGATATATTTTCAAAATAAGGGAAAAAATATTTTGTTCATAGCAAAGGTGATTGTTTTGTGTTGCATCTTATTCTGATTTAATTATTATTTCCAGAGAATAGCAGACTTCGGCATGCCTGGAACGTAGAAAAAAATATTCACAAAAACTCTTCCAGAAAACTTAATTAAAATAGTACTTAAAGAAGCTTTCCGTTTCTTATTTTTATTCTCTAGCATCTATCTTATCATATAATTTTTTGCTTCTAATATGTTTCGAAGAAGACACACGTTTAAAAAAATATTAAGTAGCAAGATTGCACAAAAATCATTCGTTTTTCCCCCTTGTGCATCGAGAATACCAAATAAAGTACATTTCTTTATGCTTTAAAGATATTTCACCGAAAATTTTTTTTACATATTTTATAGGGAAAAAATCGAAAAACATGAATTTTTTAGATTAAAAACTCTTTTATTTAATTTTACATCCAAATCATTAAATCTGCCATGTTAAATAAAATTTTATGGCGCAATAAAAATGTTATAGTGAAATTTTTCTTCATTTTCGAAATTTTATATTTCTACCAAACAGTATTCAAAGTTACCTAACAGTAAATTTTTAGCAACATTGTGGTATTCATTGTGTGTTCTAGTTTAAAATTATTTTTTAAGAATATTTTTTACATATATATGTATATATATATATATATATATATATATATATATATATATATATATATATATATATATATATATATATATATATATATATATATATATATATATATATATATATATATATATATATATATATATATATATATATAAGCACATATACACACATACACACACACACACACACACACACACATATATATATATATATATATATATATATGTATATATATATATATTATTTAAAATTCATTGTCAAACCTAATATATATAAGATATATTTGACGTTTCAAGTAGTAAGCTAGTAAACTACAACAAACTATTCCCTATTCCGTAAAGAACTGAAAACAACCTAATTAGTACGGACATTGTAAATTTTGTTTATAATAATAATAGAACTAAAGCAGTATTATTTTACACACTAAGCATGTCACCAGGCAGTGTTAATCATAAGCTGATATAGAGACATCGAAGTTTGAAATTCAAAAGGTACACCAATCGACTCTCTTTAATTATATGAAACTCCAGTAGGTTTAGATATTATTAGCAGGAATAATCGCGTCTGAAACTAAGCTTAAAATTAAAGAGCTCTCGTTTCTAAGTACCTAGTTATTAGTAAGGTCCCTTAAGTCACCGGTAATTCCAATTGTATGAATGATTATTAAATGGAATTATGATAAATACTGATGACTATTTGGGATTAAGACTATATTTACAGGCATAAAAATAATGAAAACATTAGGGTTTACAAAGAAATTACAATCCGACAAGCGAACAGAAATTAAACTTGTTTGCAGAAAGAAACACTTTGTCTTTGATCGATCCAGTGAATTGGACCCTGGGGCTATAC
>CM063509.1:20430341-20445341 GCA_032207245.1 Pardosa pseudoannulata | reverse complement strand
GCTCAAAATATCCCCTGTTCAGATAACTGCACTTCACAGTCAGATGCCTGTAAAATAATCTCTCATTTCTACCCGAAATGGTAGAATTATATTGAAGTCCAAGTACAAAAATAAAACTGCATTTAAAAAAAACCTATAAACCTAGGTTTATGTATTTATATATGCTAATATGTTTACTTGTAAGAAATTAAATAACTCTTATTGCAAGGAATCCAAGCAAATACGAATACTTGTTGCACAAATCTTTCATGAAATAGAAAGGGGTGGTTATTTTCCTTTAAAATATGAGAAACTTGTTTACAACTTCAGGATTTATTTTCAGTATTCGATGACCTTAGTATAAATATTTGGCTTACTTTACACTTAGATCAAACCTACTTGGACCGGGGAGTTTAAAATAGCTATGAAAATCTATAAATTATAATCTGAATACTTATGGTTTGGTAACAGTAGTATACCATTTGCTTAAAAAGCAGTAGTGAAGTTTTACTTTATTGTTGGTCTCTACTCACAGATACAAGTGGATGTATAGCTTTATTTGCATATACATATATACTCAAATAATATACGATTAAAAATAAGGTAAAACCCCTTTTAATTATATTAAAAGTGATTTTCTTTCACTAAAATGTATTGTGTTTGTAAACATGTTATAATAATTTGAGACTCCTTTCTAACACAATTTTATTATATCACAAATTACAGTAAATGACTTTGCTTAAATTTTAAATGATTTGCTTCTACAGTAAATGACTTAATGGAATGCTTTTTGCATTACGTTAATAACAGTATATAAAAATTAAATTCTTTCAGTATTGTCAAATCAATTCATTATAGGCATCAAAATAGGTTTATAGGTGTATATACAACCTAAGAATTTCAATCAATGTTTTTGCAAACTTAAATCATAATTGCCACTCATTCATAACATCCTTTTCATTACATCCAAATATTTGTTTATATGCAATAGTATTATATTCTTTAGTTTCACCAAATATTTACCATGTTATAGTTATAACATTTTCAACTGTGTATGCAATGAATATAGTCCTAATTATTCTCAAACTTGCAGAGTTGTCCAAAGTGTATGCAAACATGGGTACAATTTTAACAACATGATTTAAAATGTAAATGACGTTTGTTATGTGAATTATTTGAAACACATGTGTTTAGATATATATACTCTTACAGACTAAATTGGTATACCTTTTATATACTATGTATATAAACATGCTGTACTACACTAATTCTATATACTAATAACTAAGCTAAAAAACTAAGCTAACAACATGGCCATGTTATCTAAGTTACAACAAACATTCAATGCTACTCAAAACCAATACGTGATATTGCAAATGGAATGTGTTTTTAGTTGTTCATATTAGGGATTTGGTATTGGAGAATGTGTTGTGGTAGGTAAATATATGTACGCTGTGATTGCCTACAAATTTTGTGAAATAAATAACGACACCACTCACAAAATATCTTAATACAAAACAGAAGTAAAATGTCCCCATCAACAGAAGGGATAATTAGTGATTAATTCTCAGCTTTCGCCAGTTCAGTCTCACTTAAAAATGTTTTCACAATTAAAAAGAATAAAGTTTCTGATAGTCTTCAGCACGTTTGTCATCACTAAACAAACCAAAGATCAGTACATGCAGAAAATTAGTCTTGTTTGCACAAATCTGCTTCGGTATGATAATATTCAGCGGGCATGGAATGCTGCCATTGTTTCGATTCAATTTAATCTGTCCATAGCAACTGCAGATTCAGACTAAGTAGAAGTGATGCTTCAATACTTGCTTTCACACAAGTCACCCAGTCTGCCTATAAATAGAATTAGAATTTTACTGTTACCAGTAGGTCATTGCTAGTTTCCAAACAAAATACGTTGATAGCTTAACATTCATTTTTAAATAAAGCTTTGTATCATTACATAAGATTTTATTCAAGACTTTCCATGACAAAGTATCCGAATTTTAACTATTACGTATTTATAGTTATGGGATAAATAAAATATAGGGAGTTAAATTTGGAGTACACTTATAAAGCATTTAGTGAAAAACTAGTAGAAAAAATTGCTGGTAATGTGCCCCCTCTCCTTTATTCATTACCCTTTTCCCTATATTGAAGAGAAGAATTTGACAAATTCAAACAATGCAGGGAAACAAAAGAATGTTCTCCCTGTATTGTAAATATTCCTTTGACAGTTAAAATGAGGTTCGAAAACTGATCCCATTAACCGATGTAATGATCACATAAAGTGATAATTTTAACATACAGATGAATAGAGAAAATCGGGACCAAGTGATTTCGGTAACAATAAGCGATTGATAACATTAACCGCGATAACATTAAGCGGAGTTCACTGTATTACGTATTTATAGTTATGGGATAAATAAAATAGAGGGAGTTAAATTTGGATGGATTGGATTGTTTGGAGCGCTACGGTCTACTGATTTGCACTCGAGGGCTAATGAGACCGGGACCTACTGCTTAAAGCCGATTCCAAACGGCTACGAACATCCATGCCATAGTGGGATTCGAACCCACGAACTCCGGTACCGACGATTAGCGCCCTAACCAATCGGCCAGCGTTCAGCAAGTTCAATTTAGAGTACAACTAGTAAGTATTTAGTCAAGAGGTAGCAAAAACAATTGCTGATAATGTATACAAAATATGAAGAACTTTCATGTTCATGGGAATTTTTAGGTGTATGAAAATTGATTACTTCATTCAAAGGTTTCTGTAAAACACCAGAATCTACCTCTTTGTACATTAGCTGTCATCATTCTCAGTTGTCTAGCCTAAACGTTTTGAGTTTCGTCAATTTTTTGATGATTTAGGAATTTTGTTAAATAAGCAGGAAGAATTCTTAAATTTAAATGCGGTGTCGATCCAAGCTCGATGTAAAAAGCAGCAAAAGAAGTTGAGAACAAAAGATAAACTTACTTAACTCGCAAAGTTTAGTTTTCAAAAAGACAATTATGTCATTGATACAATTTTATATTTTAATGCTTCAGAAATTACCTTATAATTTAAATAATTTAACTATTTGAGTCGTTTTAATTAAAAGTTCTCAAGCAAGATTCTAAAATAAGTAGTTATAGGAAAAAAGTAATTTTGCGAGTTTCAAGTGCTTACAGTGTTTGCAAGCCATTTTAAAATCGACACTAGGAGTTAGCTACCAGGCTTTTATCCAGTACCCCTGGAAATTAATTCTATCTCAGAAAACTTTAAAGCATATTATATTACTACTTTTATGTTTTATTTGCGGATATAGGAGCAAACCAGAACAGTGCGAAATCTAAGGAGAAGTGTTAAGTACGATTATTTTGAAGTCAAGATTATCAGTAAAATGTCTTACCTTTAAAGAGATATCCGGGTGTACTAAGCAATGTAAAGTATACTTTTCCCTTTGGGATGTCTGTCGTAAGTTCTGTCATAAGTGATGGTGGCCACGGTCTGTTCAGCCATCTTGGTTGATATACGTGCAATTTTTACTTCTAGGTACCCAAAAATGCATGTCTTGTTTTTGAAGACTCAATGGCAAAAGATAAAAGTCTGTAAAGTTTCCTACACGAATATTCTTCAAACATCCATTTAGCTTCCAAAATTTTCGTGAAATTTTTATCTGTTTCAGGAGGATTTTTTTAAAGTTCTCAGAGACGGGGAAACAAAATTCCAAATACTGATTTATCCAATTGATTTAAAATGGCAGTTTTCGTTTAAGTCTTGAGGTAGTTCACAATATATTCTGTAACGTAGTAGTTCTTTTGATAGATTTACAAGAATCATGATAGATTACATAAATCTTCGGCACTACAGACGATTACCGACCAGGGCTGTCTCAGTTGACTTACACCATCTTGATCTTGTAGATTATATATTTTCCATTTGTTGATATTCAAGTCCTTCAACCACTTTTCCATTCGATCTATCCTCCTCGTTCTCGAGCTGCTCTTTTCCTTTTGAGTTTGAAAAGGAATTCTTGTAACAGGATTTTCCTTGCTATATAAAAATACATGCTACCTTTCCCCCTTATATGGGAAATCTAGATCATTTTTACCAAGTTTGGTTCTCAGTATTACATGAATCTAGTCTATTTAAATAGTTTCTATTCAATACTTAATTTTTAGAGGAAGATTTCAGGTTTTTTGACAGGCTTTTTCGAAGGTTTAGATCATTCTACATTGAAATACATGTTCTTTTCACCTTATTTCTGAATTCTTGATCACTTTTACTAAGTTAGGTTTTCATTATTACATAAATCTAATCTCATTAAATATTTTATATTTAATACTTAATTTTTTGCGAGGAATATTTCAGGCTTTTTCAAAGATTTAGAACATAAATTACTTTGATGCTTTTATAACATTCAAAAGTATTTCTCTGGTTTTTTGGAGCACTAATGTTTACGTTTTTGCAACACGAGAGTTAATTAGACGAGACCTACTATTTAATGCTGATTCTTAATGCCTAAGGACACTCATGCATCTAAGTGGGATTCAAACCCACGTACTCGGGAACCAAAGGTCAGCTAACTACCTGGCCATCGTTCAGCCAGTGCTTTAAGGTAAGATATCAGCGCAATTATGCTTAGTTAGTAGAATAATTCTACAATTTATTTTAGCATTTTTCAGTGTCTGTAGTATTTGAATTATATTTTAACATTTTTTATGACCTAAAAGGTATTTAAAGCCAATGTTGTACTGATTAGCATTACTTCTACATTTCATCATAGAAATCTAAACTTATTAATTTTCAAACAGCTCATTGTCAAAATGAGGTAAAATGTCAATAAAAAGGGACCAACCAATATGTGTACAAAGTTTTAAATTTTTAAAATAAGACATTTAAACATTCAGCAGTGCTATATGTATTCTATATTTTCATTATAAGAATTAATATGTCAGGTTTGACGGAAGTTTAAAAAAAAAATGCATTAATTCACTTTAACCTACAATTTTGTTTCTGGATTTCGGCTGTGTTCAAGGAAAGTTAGAGAGAAATACAGGACAGAAAAAAATAAATGTGCTGTTAAAATCCCCCCCAACTAAAATAATTAAATTCCCCTGCCGAAATCGAGAAATTCGATATCGAAAATCGAAATTTAAAAATTTAGAAAGAAACTCAATATAAAGAGACGAGTTTACGCGTACAGTTTGCCAAAGAGAATAAGTATTTTAAAATTACTTGTTGTCCTAACATTATTAGAACGTCAAACCCGGCATATATCCTCACCTAAACTGACCACTAGATTCTAAAAATTTAATACATTATATCAAGTATTTTCAACAATTTTGTTCTTACCTAGCTTAGTGTCAGTATTAACATTACCAATTGTCATATATAACTCATTTCTAGTGAGATATGATCTCAGACAAGTAAAGTTTAAACTCATTTTTTAAAACCAAAGAAACAAGTGGAATGAAAAAACAAGAGTTAATTATCCCAAGGATCTTTAAATAAAACTTTCATAAAAATAAGACACTTAATAGAAACAGAACAATTGGAAATTTTACTTTTGCTATAATGTTTCCCCGAATTGTTATATGCAGCTTTAACGTACTGCAAGTATCTACTGAAAATATACAAAATTTCACATTTCAAAGGTTTATACTACTATATCATTTGTAAAGAAAATATCAGAGATATCATTACATAATGATGATAACGAAATTAAAGAATGATATTAATTTAAATATTGAAAGAAGGAATTTTACAAGTGAAAAAAATTTCCTGGATTATTATAGATTACGTGTACTTGAAACACTTGTACGAAAAGAAAATATGTATATCTTTTGCATAAATGTGCAGTGAATTAATGTATGATATTTTAGACTAAATAACATTTTCAATCCCAAATTATCAAAAGATAAATTTGTAGACTGGAGGCTTTAACGACAAGTGTACTAAAACTGTAAAAGAAATAACATTCAATCGAATCTACATCTTTTCAATCTGGATAAAATAACAAATCTTGAAAAATTAACCTGTCGATAGTAATATTAAAAGTTTCTACGCTTCATCACTTAGTAATGGCTTAGCGAGGGATAAACAAAGTACAATAAAATAATTATGTTCGGAAGTGTCTTAGAAAAACTGGTTCGACGAATAAATGTATGCTTCTAAATACATCACCAAAATTACAAATGTTCAAATTTAACAACTGTGAAACATTTTACAAACTGAGTCATTGATACTCATACTACACCTGCAAAAAACAAACTCAAAAACGTATCTAATGATTGTTATAATGTAAGTGGACAAGTTGTATTACTAAAATGAAAAGATGATAATCTAAATTGAAATTCATAAAAAATGGATTCTAGATATACTAATACATAAAAAGTAGTGCTCCAATTCAATCCAAAAAATAGAATTTTACTATAAGTCGGCAAACGAGCAGGTGCCTGAAGCTTAAAAGAAATTCCGAACAGCTACGAACATTCACACGAGTAATGGAATTCTACAAAATAAATGCTACCCCTATATAATAACTTTAAATGTGTTACTAATATATAATAAGTTTACAAATACCATATTTGTTTTTAAAACTTTTGGAAAGCTTTAAATTATTAAATTACAAGGTTGTGAAGTTTCTTATTTAGAGATGTAACGTAGTTTTGGAATATGCTTTCCAATTTTTTAGTTTCAAAAGTAAATCTAATTAAAGTCATCAAATGTAAAGTATTTAATTTACAATTGATTTTTCAAAGTAAATTTAAGAGCCTGTATAGACACTGAAATAGACCTCTTTAAAAATGTCACTCTACAAAATTCTCTTCTTGTGCTGAGTGCTACTAATTTCATCACATCTTTAGCAGTATTGTATTCTTTCTTGATGATTTTTTTTTACCTTAACATATTACAGTAGGTCTGAGGTCACACAGTTTCCTTTAAGTTAACCGATACTTTCTTGGTAGAAAAACTATAATTATGTAATAATTACTGCAAGAGTAATAATTCACACAAAGTTATTCAGTACACTTGTAAAACGTAGAAGTCAAGTTAAAACTCTTCCATTTTCGTCAATATATTTCACTCAAATTTAAAAATAAAATTAACACAGCCGACATGCTGTGAAGGTACAGTAATGCAATAGTTGAATATTTTCAGTTTAAAGTTTTTTTTTCTCTTCCAAAAAGTTTCCCTTATTATAAGAGATTAATATTAACACAATTCCTTATACATACTTTGAGAAAAGATGAACAATGCCGCTAACGTTGAAAAATTATTAAATATATCGAGACCGGTTACTCTTTAATATTAGAATTTCAATCTAATCTTCCTAAGCAAATATTACAAACATTAAGTATGTAGACTGAAGTACGCACATCTGGCGTATGACTACTAGAGTTTGAAACACACAACATGAGATCGAACACGATGGAAGTTACTATGAGCATGCGCGAACATCGTAAATTTAAATTTTTGCCATTGCCAAATAGAAACATTGAAATACACACAACAAATTCACATCACATTAAGTATGACCGTTAAATTTCTTAATTTTTAACACACTTACTGATCCATTATACCTATTAAATAAGCTTTTATTTTCTTAATAAGCCAAAAATCAAATATAATAACTAAATTAGCTTTTCACCATGTGAAATATTTTTTTTACTGCACTCACTTTGAAAACTGAAAATTGAATAATCTAAACTTGACTGTTTTTAAACTTAATATTAAACTCATTACGAACTAAATTCCCAAACATATATATTTGATAAAATGTAAATAATTCTCAGTCTTAAATAAAAGTTGCCTAATCGGAACATTAATAATTTTAAATTTAATCACCGATTACTTTTTACTGCAATGAAAATTTTATCATCGGTATTAACAACAAATTCAAGGGTTCTATTTCACAGAAGAATAAATATCTAGCGTTTAAGTTATATATCTCTGAAAAAGAAAAGAAGTTTATTCGTTTGTGTGTTTGTTTTTTATACATAATGACATGGTTTGCAATCGATTCGCTAAATTTTGAGACATCATTCATATGTACCGACAAATAATCACTGTCAGTATTAAAATCTCTGCTGTCCATTCTATCCCATAATATAACAAGTAAATTAAAGTTGGCAACTGACATGCGGTCATTAAAGATAATAAATTACTAAGCGTGTACCAGATAATTCTCAGCCAAAAAACTAACCATTTATTTTACCAGCCTTATAGGGTGCTTTACAATTGTAGGAAAATAAAAATTTTACTGATTCTGTCATATGACGGGCTATATGCTTATATATATATATATATATATATATATATATATATATATATATATATATAATATATATATATATAATATATATATATATATATATATATATATATATATATATAAACAATGTCAAGTCTTGTACAAACTTGAAGGGGAGGTAGGGAACTTCGTGAGGACCCATAATTACATAGGAGAGCATAGGTGGAACGTAACTCTTACGAGATAAAGAGAACCAAAGACAACTACTGGGATTTCGGTCCACAGCATTAAACACACCCTCTTCGAATACAGTATTCGTGGCCGTCCAGAACGTTCAATCGTGGCTCTGAAGGATCCATGTTCCGCAAGGTTCTGATTCACCCGGGTGAACGTTTGATGATTCGGTTGCCACCTCGTAAGATACCTTTCACGATACAACCGAACAGAAGCACGTCCATTTCCGTTGGCAAGACCATAGATATAATGGAAAAGTGCCAACTCGGCGTTCGTAAAATTATTCACGTTCATCCCACGCTTTCTGTGTCTGGACTAAGGAAACCACACTTTCCGATCTTGCGAGATAGCGTATAGTGCCACCTATTGCTTTCCGCCCATGCTTTAATATGTCCTTTTGGCTAATCACAATGTACTCTACCTCCCCTCCACGTTTGTACACGGACTTCCGGGACACCCTGTATGTATATATATATGTATATATATATATATATATATATATATATATATATATATATATATATAATATATATCACACACATATATATATACACATATAAATATATACATATATAATATATATATATATATATATATATATATAATATGTATAAATATATATATATATATATAAATATATAATATATATATAATGTATATGTATATATATATATTAAATATAATATATACATATATATATTTATATGTATATATATATATATATATATATATATAATATATAAATATATATATATATATATATAAAATATATATATATAAATATATATATATATATATATATATATATATATATATATATAATATATATATTATATATTTTTATATATATATATATATATATATATATAAATATATATATATATTATATATATATACATATTTATATATATATATATATATTATATATATAATATAATAATATAATGAAAAAGAATTATAAGCCTTTAGAATAATCTTCTATATTTTTGAACTATTTGATGAGCTTGCAAACAGATAAGTTTCAGTCATTCGTACATAATATAACACATTTCTACGAAGAAATGAAAATGCTCAGGTTTTTTTAGAAGAAACGATATTTAATAATATTTTTATAATAAAGACTGTTTTCCATTCACCTTAATTCTATACACGTTATATTATATATATATATATATATATATATATATATATATATATATAATATATTGTGTACATATAAAGGAAGAAACTAGAGTTACGTGCTTTAGCTAGAAGCAATCTTCAAAGAACCTTCCATTGTTTCTAAAAGTTTCAATTGACTACGATATTTTAAACAAATTTAACTAAAAAATAAACAGACATCCATATATGAACATATATATTTTTTCACTCCTTTACTTATGTCTTATCAAGTGTACTAAATTTCTTCTCCTAAATTTGGCGATTTCACCCCATATTGAACACTTAGGTCACTTGATACTAACTTCGTTACACAACTCCATAATACAATTCTTCTAATAACTCTCCAAAATGTCATAAGGCGTTTAAAGAATTTACGGTATAGACAAATATAATTAAATACATTATATTTCTTTTTTATTAAAAAGTAAAGTTAAAATTTTATGGTTTAGTAAATTTGTATGATTTTGAAAAATACAAAATACATAGACGGATGTATATAAATTTGTAGTATAAAATCAAAAGCAATACTTTTAATGGTAGTCAACTTATTTAAATAATTAAAAAATTAAAATCAAGATTTGTTTAAAATTATCTAGAAAATGAAAGTTATTTTTCAAAATAAAAAAATTAAAACTCTTCGAAATTTTATAAAGCAAAATGAGTCTATTAATTTTTAATTAACTTAATTTATTTCAGAAAATGTTTACGTAAGAATCGTTATTCTAATATGGACGATAAAAAGATATTTTATCCACAAAATTTTCTAAAGTGTTACATAATATATTCAGTCATCATACTTTAAATAAAAGAGTATGTGAAATTCACCTTTGAAAGAATTACTCTTTTCATTAAAATCTTTAGAAAAAATTACTTTTGGACATGTGTTACTTTATGCTGAGACAAAATTTAAATGGCATTTTATAACAAAATTTCGCAAAACATCGATTAATGTTTTATTAAAATAAGGTTATAATAAATTTCAACGGCTTTCTCACTATTTAAGTACTTACTTCCTTTTTATTGATCATTAAATACTTGAGTTTTAGTTGAGGAATAACATTAAGCCTTACATAAAATCCACAGAAATACTCCTTTGAAGGGAATAACTAAATTAAATTTCATTACCGTAAAAATTACATGTATGTCACATATACAGGAAGCATTAATATCCTGAAAAATTTCATTCTTCAGATTTAAACAAAAATTACATTTTTGATCTATCCGAAGGTCTGTCGAATGGTAATTTCGCTATTCTCTGGTACAAATTTTGTCAGGTTCGAATATCGCAGATTTCGTGGACGTTCATTGCCGTTCGAAATCGACTTAAACTAGTAGGTCCCGGTTTCATTCGGTTTACTGAAATAGAAATGGTAGACCATATCAATTCATACCCTTTTAACAGTGCTTGAATTTATATTGTTGAGTTTTGACAAGTGTCTTTGTGACGTCCGTCCACATTTATATATCCCGAAAAAAGTAAGTAGTGTGACGCTTTCATTGTTCTTCAGTAAAGAAGGATCACTCACAGGCTTAACCCTCTAAGTGGTTCGCACGTACAATTCCGCCAAACCGATGATGTCTTCAAAGCGGTTGTTACGTACAACTTTCGACCTCCAAAACGTTCCGAAAATGGATGTAATGTACATTTCTGCCAATGTTTTCCCCTATGGAGTTTTGAGGTAGGAGAGTCAGGTCGATTGTTTAGGAACTGCACACCTACTCTCTGAGGCTCAAAGACGCTGATAGTTTTTCATGGCTTTGTAAAACTCTATTTCGAAGTATTTCGTTTGCGGTAACTGATGTATCTCTAATTGCACCACTTAAATAGCTTGGATGACTTTCGTAAAAAAGATAAAAATCATTCTCTTAAAGAATATTTTTATTTGTACTTTTAGAACCCATTATTTCTTATGGGATGATCTTCGAACTTTATGTGTATTAAAAATTAACAATATATAATGTCTATTTATATATCTATTTATAACCGGAAGTAAAGGGACAGTAACTAGGGTGGGGTTTCCCTTATTCCAATCTAGTTGACAAAGGGTGAAGTAAAAAATCATAGAACACTTTGGTCACTGACACAATGAAACTTTAGCGTATTTTTGGAGACTTTTTCCTCGGTGTGTACCACTCGGAGGGTTAAGAAACTTAGAAATCCACTTTTTATTCCGGAGTAAATAGTTGCTATGCACATAGATATGCATTCTGATACCCCAAAACATTCAAAATGCAAAGGATTGTTGCTTGGATATCACATGAGCGATGATCACAGTCGTAAAAAAAATTAAATGATCTCACACGATGGGGAGACTTTTCCAGGGTTCAACCCGAACCCAATCTATCCCCCGTTTGATGTCCGAGACCCTGCCGTTCCTAATATGAGCGAACTTTACGAATCTCCCGAACGTACTGCCGTACTAGCTAAAAAGCTGATATTGGTCAAAAACGCGGCAGCCTCCACGAGGTCAACGCACCTGAGTAAAGCGTCGAGTCCCAAATTTCTAGGCTTTTTATATCTGGGGGTCAGTTATCTCCAACCATTTTTTGTCCATTTACGGTTCCATTTACTAGACAACTTCAGCTAAAGTTACTGCTAGTTAATTAGACGAATTTTCATTCGTTGGCTGTCCTTTCTAGAATCTTCTCCCGGTAATGCTTCGAAATAATTAAGGCAAGCGATCAAGGCGTCTAGCCTATTGAATCCAAATATCAACTATCCGACCACTACCTTACCTCGCTGTTGTAATTTTTTTCAAGTACTTGGGATCCAGCTAGGCTGATTCTAGTCGTTAATGTTCTGAACAAGGGGGTCTTCACAGCAGTAAAAAATTAAATTCTATGTTTATAAATTCTACATCACATACTTGCACCATTCCTAACAGAATTCGTAACAGAATTAGGATTCTTTTCTTTCTGTCAGAATCAGTAAAGGAACTCTTAACCCTCTCGCTGCTTATATTTTTTTAGTCAAAATAGGTTCAAAAATTGCTTATTTTTTTATTACATATTTCAAATCTATATACATTTCAGAGTTAAAATATACAAAAAAGTTTTGTAAAAGAGTTTTTTTTAAATATATAATTAGGTCCTAAAAAATGTGTTCTGAATAATGAAATTGAAGAATAATGATATAAAAGATAAATTTTGAAAATTAATTTTAGTTAAATCATCATTTATTTTATAAAATACAAAAGCAAAATGTATATATTAATTAAAAAATGCAAAAGACTTACATTTATTAGAAATGATGTCTTGTATGTAAAATTTCGAAACAAGGCTCGAGTCTTACCTCGTAATCCTTGCACTAAATTCGGTTTTCTTTTCGAAGTTTTTGTTCCACCTTCAGTTTTTTTAATTATATATATATATATATATATATATATATATATATATATATATATATATATATATATTATATATATAAATATATATATATATATATATACACAGACAGCATACTATCTACGAGGCTCTTTCTTGATGGGATTTGGGTGTATATGGATTGCAAAATGTCGAACAGACAGTCTCATGGATCTGTTACTCTCATGTACTGTTGGTCTCTTTTACTATTATTTGCAATATAACATCGTCAAAATAAAGTTCAAAATAGTCCAAAACAGTTGCATTATTTGCCATAGTGGAATTTAGTCCGGGATTTCCAAGGAAAGGAAATGAAGCAGGAGCTGGTGGAATATTTTGCATATCAATTTTGCACCACTATCGAATATTTTGAATAGAAAATGAATTTTCAGATTCATCACTATCCGCAGAGGAATCCGAGAAATTCTCATCAGTTTCGCTAAAACTGTCTTCAATATACTTGAAATCAGAGTCAGAAGGGCTATCAGTGTCCGAAATATCGTCAGGAGTATAGGTTATATCACTCGCGAAAAGGTTCCTACCAGACATCTTTCAGCTATAAAAAAGCGCTCTGAAAATGCTACAATACATTCTTCTATATTTTGCAGAAATGTGGACAATTAAAGTTATCTGTTAGTCTATAGTTAAATAAACTATTAGAAATCACAGTAAAGCCAAAATGGAAGAATAAACGGGGAAAGAGCGGGTTGCATAGCTAAATAGACGACTAAAATGCATGCCCGCGGAAATCGCAGGTTGCTTAAATTTTGCTACATCTATGTTGCTCGTGAAAATCGCGGTATGCGCAGCGAGAGGGTTAAATTGCTAAATGATGGTGGCCACCGCATCATTTCTAAGACTGTAACGGGTAATGAAACATATATACCGTTTTCTTACATTTCGACATGTCCAGAAAGCAAAGTATGTGTCTTTGAAGATGATTCCACTCTGACAATGATGAAAAGACAACGCACACTGAAAAAAGTGATGCATGCTCTTTTCTTCAGAAGTACGGGATTGGTTCAAAGCCATCAAGTTGGAAGGACAGAAGACAGTAACAGCAAACTGGTATACTACTAAATGTCTTCCACAAATTCTACAAGAAGTGAATGTAAGGGACTAATGCTTCACCACGACAATTCATCTCCACATACAACCGGATTAACAGTTGAGTTTCTTAAACAAAAACAAATTAAAGTGATAGAACATCCGCTGTATTCACCTGATCGAGCTATGTGGGACTTTTTTTTATTCCTTAATCTGAAAAAGAACTTACGTGGACGTCGTTTTCAATCAGAAGAAGAGATTGATGTGGATATAAACGCATTTTTTTAACTCTTCCAAGAAGTGAATGCTTGAGCCATTTAATCTATGGAAAATTCGTCTATCCCTCTAAGCGGATCGCACGTACAATTCCGCCAAAGCGATGATGTATTCAAAGCGGTTGTCACGTACAATTTTCGACCTCCAAAAACGTTCCGAAAATGGATGTAATGTAAATTTCTGCCAGGGTTTTTCCCTATGGAGTTTTGAGGTAGGAGGGTCAGGTCGATTGTTTAGGAACTGCACACCTACTCCCTGAGGAAAAAGATGCTGATATCTTTTCATGGCTTTGTAAATCTCTACTTCGAAGTAATTCGTTTGCGGTAACAGATGTATCTCTAATTGCACCACTTAAATAGCTTGGATGACTTTCGTAGAAGAGATAGAAATCATTCTCTTAAAGAATATTTTTATTTGTACTTTTAGAACCCATTATTTCTTATGGGATGATTTTCGAGACTTGATGAGCTTTATGTGCATTAAAAATTAACAATCTATAATGTCTATTTATATATCTATTTATAACCGGAAGTAAAGGGACAATAACGAAGGTGGGTTTCCCGTATTCCAATCTAGTCGACAAAGAGTGAAGTAAAAAATCATAGAACACTTTGGTCACTGACACAATAAAACTTTAGCGTATTTTTTGGAGACTTTTTATCCTCGATGTGTTCCACTCGGAGGGTTAAAAATGTGCAAT
>CM063509.1:20422841-20425341 GCA_032207245.1 Pardosa pseudoannulata | reverse complement strand
TTAAATTTAATCATCGATTATTTTTGTTGCAATGAATATTTTATCCCAGGTATTAACAACAAATTCTATCTACATACAGGGTGTTCTAGAAATGATATTTACATTCCTTTACTTACATTAATTAGTATGGTAAAAAAATTGGAAAATACCTATCAATCATTTCGACGTAGCTAATAAAACTTTGAAGTATCTTTGTACATGATTTCAATATAATTCTAAACTGCATACACAGTATAAGGAGACATTAGAGGAGTATGAAGATAAACAAAAATGATTGAGCGTGTACCAGTTAATTCTCATCCAAAAATCAAAACATTTTTCATCTGCCGTATAGGGTACATTACAATTCTGGAAAATTTAAAATTTTACTGATGCCGTCATATGACGGGCAATATGCTAGTTTTTTAATATTACGTAAAATACTGGGGCATTAAAATCAGGGCTTCGAACCGGAACTGAACCGAAAACCGAAAACCGGAAAAAAACAATTATTTTGGTCGGAACGAAAACCGGAACTGAACCGAAAAAAATATCGGTTTATTTCGGTTCGATATTTCTTTCAGTCATTTTGTTACTGTTACCAACTTATCAATATTTTCTAATTTAACGTCAACTTTATAATTATCATTACATGTATACTGCTTCTGGATTTCCTATTTTGATATTCACTAGTATTTTTCTGTTTCAGTTTCGCATGAAACTACTTGTAGAAGACATATTTAATTCAGTTGATTAAACTAGAAGTATAGATGATTTTTTAAGAAAAATATCGAGTTATATTTTATTTTTCACATCTCAGCATGCGATCATCCACGGATGTTTGTATAGACTGTTTAGATCAGGGAGGAGTAAATAGACAGGAAAGGCCCTAAGTGACGTAGCATGAAGCATCTATCAAATCTTCGCATCAAATGGGTGTTTGGTAATGGCGGCGATTCAAATGTTTCGTAATAGTAGTATTTCATTAGGCCTGCTGTTTGTATCAATTCACATAGTGTACCAATTAAAAAAAGAATAAAATCTTCTAAATTTTCATAGAATTACACTTTTTGTTTATGATAGAATTATATTTTTAGTACAAATAAGAATATACATAAAATGAAATTATTCATTTGGAACTGAAACGAAAACAGTTATTTTTGGCAGAGCGAAAACCGGAACTGAACCGAAAACCGTTATTTTTGGCGGAGCGAAAACCGGAACTGAACCGATATTAATTTTTTAGTTGAACCGGAACGAAAACCGGAACAAAAAAAAATTACGGTTCTAAGCCCTGATTAAAATAGATAGAGGAATAAGATTTGGTGATTTAAAAACTTAAGTACTAACGTATTAGAATACAAAGTAAATAAACTAACAATTAAAAAAATTCAAATCTTAATAGCATATTTTCTGTATCTATCTCTTGTCAAATGATTGCCGAACGATTGGGATCATTCTCTTCGGTACTAGAGTTTGAGGATTCGAATCTCCCAACTGTCGTGGATCTTCGTAGCAGTGTAGAATTTGATTTAAGCAGTTGACCTAGGTCCCACAAATCCCAATGCAACAAAAGTCCCTTACCATACCAAAGTAAACATTTATTTATCAAACTAGCATATAGCCCGTCATATAACGGAATCAGTAAAATTTTCAATTTTCCAGAATTGTAAAGTACCCTATGCAAATAAAAATATTGTTTGTTTTTTGATTAAGAATTATCTAGTATACGTTCAATAATTTGTTTATCTTCACACTCCCCTGAAGTGTCCCGATAGTGTGAAGGCAGTTTAAAATCACGTTGAATTCATTTAGAAAGATAACTCAAAGTTCTCTTATCTACGTCGAAATTATTGACAAGTTCTTCCAAATGTATTTTGCCACAGTAATTAATGGAAGTAAATTAATGAAACTATCATTTCCTGGAAGTAGATAGAATTTGTTGTTAATACCTGTGATAAAATATTCATTCCAACAAAAATAATCGATGATTCAATTTAAAATTATCCCATATGTACCTAATCTATTATTTAAGCCAAATATATAAGAAAATTATTTACGTAATATCTAATTTCAGTGATAAAACGCATGAAAATAATGTAGATGATACTTAAATAATTTAATATAAGCAATTATTAAATGAGATCGTTAAAGGAATGGCGTAATAAATGAATAAACTCAGAAAAAAATGTTATTTTTGCCTATTTATTATGTGATAAATTGGTAAATGTAATCGCCTGTTCTTAACCGGGGAAAATAGGGCTTGAAATAATGGCATTAAATGATAGAAAAGGATTGAAGGGGTGAATTACAAACGTTGCTAACCCTAACTCATCAAGAATCCAATATAAATGCATCTATCCTGTCCAGGTCCAACCACTTCAGCTGACCTTCGGAACCGGAGTTCGTGGGTTCAAGTCCCACTGAGGCATGCATGTTCGTAGCCGTTCGGAATCGGCTTTAAACTGTAGGTCCCAGTCTCATTAGCCTTCGTGTTGCAAAAAGTTGACCGTAGTGCTCC
>CM063509.1:20400341-20417841 GCA_032207245.1 Pardosa pseudoannulata | reverse complement strand
GTCTTGCTTTTGTGTACATTTGATCATCGACTGTTCACTCGACGTGCTTCCCCACCCCCTTCTTTCGATTTTGATGATTTGAGCAATGAACATCCAGCAGATAGTCAGCACTGGCAGACAGTACGCAGCTGAAGAAATTTGCTTTTTAAACACCATATATATATAACACCCACACCCACACCCACACACACACATATATATATACACACATATATATATATATATATATATATATATCTATATATATATATATATATATAAAATATATATATATATATATATATATATATATATATATATATAAATATATATTATATATATATATATATATAAATATATATAATATATATATATATATATATATATATATATATATATATGTATATGTATATATATATATATATATATATATATATATAATATAATATATATATATATATATATATATGTATATATATATATATATATATATTATATGTATATATATATATATATATATATATATGTATATATAAATATATATATATAATATATATATATATATATAAATATATATATATATATTTATGTGTGTGTGTGTGTGTTGTGGTGGTGTGTGTGTGTGTAACAATAAGTTACATAAGGTCCAGCTCCCCGTGGGGGACATGCCGGTTCAGGACCGGTTTGAATGCAGAGCGACTTCGGACTTCTCCCAGCCAATAGAGGTGTCCATTCGTTTGGGGAATTTTGACCCCCTCCCGCCGTTTAGGAGTGGACTCTTTTTTTATTTTTGTCTTTATTGTAAAATTTTTTTGGAGCGGACAAGGTTGTTACGAGAAGAATGAGAGGTGAAAGGCTGGCATCCGCGTTTTGTGGGAGAACCCTTGGCAAAGAAATTTTCGCCATTTTTCTTAGGATCGACGCCGACTCGAGAGCAGTCTTCGATCTATAAATGATAAGTTGATTCAACTATTTGTATTTCTTAGGCATTTGTTATTGTATAAAATCATTTAATCAAGACCTATTTTTTATGTTTTTCTTAATTAGTTTTAATTTCTTTCTCAAACACTAGGCCAACGTAATATTATTCTTTACATTTTTCCAAAAATGTAAAGAATACAAATAGTTGAATCAACTTATCATAGTAAGGAATACAAATAGTTGAATCAACTTATGATTTGTAGATCGAAGACTGCTCTCGAGTCGCCGTCGATCCTAAGAAAAATGGCGAAAATTTCTTTGCCAAGTGTTCTCCCACAAAACGCGGATGCCAGCCTTTCACCTCTCATTCTTCTCGTAACAACCTTGTCCGCTCCAAAAAAATTTTCCACTCTCCACAGAAAAAAAAGTCCACTCTAAAACGGCGGGAGGGGGTAAAAATTCCCCAAACGAATGGAAACCTCTATTGGCTGGGAGAAGTCCGAAGTCGCTCTGCATTCAAACCGGTCCTGAACCGGCATGTCCCCCACGGGGAGCTGAAATTTATGTAACTTATTGTTACAATATAAATATATATATATATATATGATATATATATATATATAAATATATATATATGTATTTATAGGTAATCCAATTCAAATACTTATTAAATATAAAGTAGTCGTGGTACTATTGAAAGAGAACACGCAACTCCTAAAAGAACTTAAATCTTTACTGAGAATCTGCTAAAACCACATCTTCAACAGTCATCGGCAGAAAAATGTTAATCTAAACACGTGCTGGAACAAGTGTGGACCGCAGTGCGAGACAGTGACGAAATATTTTCCAGAGAATGTATCTTATTTCGTGTTATAACATTAAAAGGGGTCTTAGACAGGATAGGAAAACTGAGCCATTTACTTGGCTTCTCGTGTATCGTGCTTTTGTTTACGTTTGATCATCGGCCGATCACGTCATGTGATTTTTCATCCCTACTTCCAACTTTTGATGATTTTATCAATGACCAACTAGCATATAGTCAGTACCGGCAGATAGTCTGCGGTTGAAGAAATTTGATTTTTTTAAATACAGATAGTCCGGGGAATATACGTGCAAAATTGCTGCAAATGAAACGAACCTCATATCTAAACAATCCTTACTATTACAGCTGTTAAACTCTTCAAATGTTGTTTCACTTTGTATGATACACTTCCAGAATTACTTTAATTTCTATAAATACTATTTTATTTCATATCATAACATGATCTTACTATAATTAATGGACTTAAGCACAATTACTACTGTTAAAAAAACATTGCTTCAACTGCATATACGTCTAAATCTTTGATATTATTGTTGTAGGTAGGCAACGTTGGTTTACGTTATATTGAAATATTCCGTTAGATAGAAAGCGGATTGCAAGCCAAAATGGAGGTGTATAAATGAATGCAAAAATAGTCCTAAAGCTTTTCATTTAATTTTTTTCTGTTCTCTTTTTTTTTTTACATTTTAAAAACTTATTTATATAGTATTTTTGTGTAAATAAAATTCTTTTTGTTAAAGCAACATAATATATTTTGGTAGATGTATAAAAATTACCAAAAATTTGACTTATTAAATATTATAATTAAATGTTTAGGTGTAAAAACAGAAAATACACACACGTATATATAATTATATATATATATATATATATATATATATATATATATATACAAATATATATATATATATATATATATATATATATATATATATATATATATATATATATATATATATATATATATATATATATATATATATATATATATATATATATATATATATATATATATAATTATTTTATTTAAATGAATGATTTTTTTTTTAAATCCCCTCCCTAAGAATTGAAAAAGTGTCAAATAAAGAAAAGAAAAATATGAAAGAATATTGAACAATAAAATCTGAAGGTGAGACAGAATTCGGAACAATAAATTGGCCTGCCTTTCACTCTTCGTCCGGTAAAATGGCTTGGAGAAGAAAAAAAATAGTTTTGAGATTAAAAAAATAAACAGAAAAATTAAATCCCAGCTTCGGGAAGAAAGATAGAACTCCTCAACTCTTCCTAAGTATTTCCAGGACGGCATCATAATGCCGAAAGCGAAAGAGACACATTGTCAACAATGCAATGGCCCAATTTCAAACTTAACCCATTATCACTTTTTAAGATGGTGAGAAATGGCTTAGCAGAGAACTGGGACAGAAAGAGAAATAAAATATCTTGAGTTTCTTTGGGAGGAATTTTATGGGGCTTTGCCTGCAATTGACGGCTTGTAAGGAATCAATATTTTTTCAAACAGACACACATACGAGCAAAAAAAAGTTTAGAGTGATTAAATAAGTATTTTTTTCTTCAGTTTCTTCAGTTGGGCTTTATTAAATAAGGACTCAATGCAATATTTGGTTTTGGGTGTTTTTTTAAAATGAAAGTTGAAGGCTGTCTTCATCAATAGTTTAAATTTTATAGGGATTCATTTCTTTAACACTAGCACTACCAAGACCGTCATTTTACCGGTTTTCAAATTTTATGCTTAATTTGTTGTAATTTATGTACTTTTATAGAATTTTATGACTCGACTGTTAACCCCCTGACTGGTCGTATTTCGTACCAATGACTTATACCAGATCTGTTGAGAAAACACAAAAAAAAATTAAAACACCTGATAAAAATGAGAGAAGACTTTATAAAGATGAAGTGTCGGATCTTCATGTACAGCAAGTTAGATGGTTGTAGGTTGTCAAGACCAGCAGTAAAGTGAGTTAAGTCAGGTAGTGCGAAGGTAGACAAAATAGACTCTGATTTGAAAATCCAGCCTTTTTTTATTATTCTATCTTACGTAAATTCTCATTAATATAGTACATATAACATAGTTCACTTCTGCTCTGATCTTATAGTGGGTAACGGAGAACATTTTATTGCGTTATTTTGAGTGCCCTTTAAAGGTCACCAAAATAAATTCGTGGGAATTTAATGTAATTTGTTTATAAATGTTATCTATAAGCCTTGTATATGTAAAATATATATAATTTTTTTACATTCCTTAGAAGGGTTTGCCTTAGAGGATACCAAATTAGGGTTTGAGAAGTGGTTTAACTGAATAACCCCTACCCTTGTACAGCTTGAACATTATGCCTTTTTAAAAGTTTAACTATACTGGAAGAACAATAAATGATAATCCTTAAACTGGTATAATAAATAAATAGCTTAACAACTTAAAAGTGTTGTTTGTACAGATACTTTTATTTGAGGTCATAAGTAAGATAAATTGAATCTGACTTCTCAAGTACAGAAAGTTTAAATACATATATTTCAATAGAAAAAGAAATAAATAAGTTAAACGTAGAACTATCATCTGTTATATATTTAAAATATCAAAAATATAATATGTATAAAATGTATAATATGTATATATAAATATATATATACATATATATATATATATATATATACATATGTGTATATATATATATATATATATATATATATATATACATATACACACATATATATATACATATATATATATATATATATATATATATATATATATATATATATATATATATATATATATATATATATAATCGAAAACTCATCCATGTCTCCAAAAAGTTTTTTTTAATTGCAAAAGCTCTTGATTCTACATCATTGGCTTCCACATATCACAGATGTATGAGATTGGAGCCGTAAATAATTATAAAAAGATAAAGTAAAGTAAACCAAAAAGTAAATTAAAAAAAGATGTTTAATAGGTGGTTTTGCTACGAAACCACTGTCTGTTAATGGGTTAAAAGTATTAGGGAGATTAATAAAATAACACCAGGAAAGTCGAAGTAAAAACGGAACAACGAGAGAGTGCTTAGGACGGTTAAAGATCGAGGTGGCTCCAACGAAAATATTTCCCCGAAAAAAAAAACGCTTTCGCAAGATTCTTAAAATTTTATCTCTGTGTCTCTCAAGATTAAAAAAACTTCTAGACTGCGCTCATGCGAAAAGCGCCTAAACACAGCCAGCAAAAGAATTGCCAGGCGCCAAGATAACCCCGCGGTTCCAAGGAGACGTAGGGCTGGCTCCCTCGGCTCTGACCAATGAAAAGCAGAGACAAAGAGAGCGGAGGAAGAAAAGTCCAATCGTAGGAGGTGTATCCAAAGCGGTGAAAATACGTCAAGGACGATGAGGAGCAGAGTTTGGCAACACATCACAACGCGCAACTTCCAAAAGAGCGGCTGTCACCCCATATTGAAACTCGAATCGAGTACGCCAACTGTCAGAATACGATCCGATGGTATCAAATTATAGCCGAAAGGTTAATGGCTGCAGATACAGGTGGCCATAATTGGACGATCGGTCCGAAACTTAATCCCAGATCGAGGACGGCTCTGTTTGAAGAGATAGGCTGCTATCGTGCGAAAACAACTAGAGCTGCACCTGCAAGAGGCAATGAGCGAAAAAAAGGAGCAAAATGTAGGTTCAAATAGGAGGGAAATATGTAATGAAGGGACATGAAAAATATCTTCATTATAGACTTACCCTTTTGCAGACTCTTTTTTTACAATTCTATTTTTGAACAATCTGGGGAGGCAAATAAAACATATTAAATCTCATTATGGAGACGCCGTAAACTGCTGGAATGTTGTAGCATCTCCTTGCAGCTGATGAGGCTATGTGCAGATGAAAAAAATGGTTAAAAAATTCCCTGCCTTCTCTCCATCTTGGTCTGCTATTCCTCTTAAGGGGCATTCAAATCTACCCAGCAAAATTCAATGACTACTGTTGCTAGGGCCAAGGACGACTGACCCGCGTTAGCAACCCCTCTTGTCCAGGGGGGTCGAAGGTTCATTGACATCGCTTTCGTCCTTCGGTCAGTCTCCCGCGCATGCGTTGTCCAGTAGTGTAACTTATGTTACGAGATGGAAATGGATTTAAAAATTGTATATTTTATGTTGCATATTTTTAATCTATATATATTGAGGAACTGGAATATGCACTTTTTCTCTAGAAAAGATTTTTATAGAGATTTTTATCATGAGAAACTAAACTGTTAGAAAAACCAATTTCAGACGTTATCACAAGAAGTTGTTTTCTATTAAATTTCAACTGAATTACAAATAATTTCCATTTATTATATAATATAATTATATTTATATTACCTAACATAGCAATAGTTCTATTCATATTATTCTATTTATTACATACTTAAGAACCTAATGCTGTATTTAAGTTATTTAACTAGTTAAACGGTGAAAAACTGGGATGTGCTAATTACAAAAGAAGAAAAGCTCATGCCCTCGAAAATCATGGGATGAGTAACTTTTGTTACATTTAAGTTGCCCATGGAAATCGCGGGATGAGTAGTCGGAAAGTTAATGAAATATAAAAATAGTTAAATATTCTTATTTAATTTCCACTCCACTACTTTAGATTCCATAATCAATAATACTTATACCTCTATATGTATCAAAACCCGTCAAAGTGACGACTAGCAATTCCAAAGTTGAATGATCCAAAGTGTTCGGCAGCCGTTATAACTGGATCTATTTTGCTCTTATTATGACGCAGTTTAAAACGAAACGATGTAACTGGTAAATGTAATCACGACGCAATCATTACCAGTAGTACTTCTAACGTGATAAAGTTTTTGTTGAAAAGTGCAATCTGTGAAAAGTACAATCTCGGAAAATAGTATGAACATTATGTTTTGTAAATTCGAGGCAATAGAAACTGTTTTCGTTTGTTTTCATTAATAATTTATAAAAAAATATAGTTTATTGTGAATTATTATATTTTTGCTGCTAAATTTAGTGTAAGTAAAGCACAACTTGCATTAAGTGTCCCAGTTACTTATGAGAGTTTAATTTTTGTTTCATTGAATGCAAGAGATATATTAATGACTTTCTTCTTTTCGAGCAACGACGGGTACAATACATACACACACACACACACACACATATATATATATATATATATATATATATATACATATACATATACATATACATATACATATATATATGTATATATGTGTATATGTTTAAATACGTGTGTCTGTATAAATACATATATACATGCACAAACACAAAGATATATATATGTCCACACACACACTCACACACACACACACACATATATATATATTTATATATATATATATATATAATATATATAATATATATATATATATATAATATATAAATATATATATATATATATAATATATAAATATATAATATATATAATATATAAATATATATATATATATAATATATATATAATATATAAATATATAATATATATAATATATATATTATATATATATATATATAAATGTTGTTTCTGTTAAATTATTTTATTTTTATTAACTAAGTCAAAAGTTACATTGAGAGTCATGATCAAAAATCCGTCAATTTGACGGGCGATGTAAAACTAAGTATATATTTAACATTTCTAACTCTAGTGTTAAGATAAGATTTTACTGATGGGAAATAACTGATTTGCTATGGATAGCACTTCCTTTTAAAATATAAAATTATGAAAATATTTTTAAAAAAAATACATAATCATAGAACGTTCTGTATTTGATAACTCTATCACATTGAAGTAAATTTATAGCTTAAAACCCTCATTACGGATCAAGAAAATTCTTATGGGTTTTCAAATTTAAATTCAAGGACAAACCCCCGGCGTCTTTCTGATTTCTCCCTTTAACCCTTTATCTTAATTGATCACTGGAGTCATCGAAGCACCCGGCATAAAAATATGTAGATTTTTTTTCATTTGTCTTTGGTTCCAAAACGCGATACATCAAAATTCCCATCTTTTTCATTTAGTTATTCAAGAAATCGAGTTAACTTTTTTTTCTATGAAAACTTATTCTTGCCTTTATAGATCTCCATTTCGAAAGACTGTTATAGATCTCTTTCCATATGTGATGAAGACGATTTGATGATCTTCCATTCTCGAAATGCATTTATTTCTAGGCTCTTTACCACTTTGGAAATATTGGAAACCCAAAAGAAAAGATATTTTTGATACCTTGAAGAATTCAAAGCATTTTTGTATTTTTCTGCTTTAAATCTTGCTTTTAAATGCTAAAAATGTAAAATGTAAGTTTAAATCTAAACACTTTTTATAATGCTGATTGTTATCTAATTACAATTTTAATGGAAAAATTTTCTAATTGATTAAAACTTTACTCTTACCTTAGAATATATTACTATATTTAAATAAAAGAAGAAAATTTTATCTTATTTTATTTTAATATAGTAATTATTCTAAGTTTAAACTTTTTCAATGACGGAACTAATTTGCATTGAAATTAAAATTAAAATTTAATATGAGTAGCACAGAAACTAATACTATTAAAATAAGACTAGCATATAGCCCGTCATATGACGGAATCAGTAAATTTTTAATTTTCCAGAAATGTAAAGTACCCTATGAGGCAGGTAAATAATGGTTTGTTTTTTGGCTGAGAATTATCGAGCACATTCTCAATAATTTGTTTATCTTAAAACTATTCTAAAGTCTCGCGATATTGTGAAGGCAATATAGAATCACGTTGAATTCATTTAGTCAAACCGTGTGGTTATGTATAAAAACACATAAACTCACGAACTTTATAATTTAAAAAGATGTGTAACTTAAACGCTAGGTATTTATTAGTCCATGAAATAGACTCCAAGACTTTTTAAAAAAATAATTTGCTGCTAATACCGGTCATAAAATGTTTTGCGTTCAGATAAATATCTATAAATATAATTGATGATATGATCATCAATTATTTCTATTAGTTCATTTTTTGTAGTTTCTATATATTGTAATAAATTAATTTTTATTAAGATAGGAACATATTTTTTTCATATTTTTTTTTTATTTTGCACAGTGCATTATATATTTTTTATTCCTTTTAAATTGTGAAAAAAAATTTAGAATTCGGCAATATAAATATGTAAAATTATGCTTTAACTTAGCTTAATATAAGCATGTATATTACTTTAGTGGGTGATAATAAGTAGTCATAATTTATATTTAATTTTGAATATATTTGAACTGAACTGAACCTTTCACTGAAAAACTGAATGAAACTGGGTTATTATTCCTCCTGATCGTGGCATGAGAAAAATACTATCTATAACTGCTCCAATGAGCAGGAGCCGAACGATGGCCGATTGGTTAGAGTGCTGGCCTTCGGAACCGGATTTCGTGGGTTCGAATCCCACTGTGGCATGGATGTTCATAGCCCTTTCGGAATCGGCTTTAAGCTGTAGGTCCTGGTCTCATTAACCCTCGTATTGCAAAAAAGTAGACCGTAGCACTCCAAACCAAATCTAAACAAATGAGCAGGTATTATTTTCTACTAATCAGGGAATAACAAGTTAGTTTTCCGTTCAGATAAATATATATAAATAGAACTGATAATATGATCATCAACTATTTCTTTTAGTTCCTTTTTGTAGTTCTATATATGTACTATATTAATTTTTATTAAGATTGGAACATCTTTTTTTCATCTTTTTTTTTGTTTTCACAGTGCATTATATATTTGTTATTCATTTTAAATTCTAGAAATAATTTTTAGAATTCGGCAATTGAAATATGTAAAATTATGCTTTAACTTAGATTAATATAAGCATGTATATTACTTTAGTGGGTGATAATAAGTAGTCATAATTTATATTTAATTTTGAATATATTTGAACTGAACTGAAGCTTTGACGGAAAAACTGAATGAAACTGGGTTATTCTTCCTCCTGATCGTAGCATGAGAAAAATAATATCTAGAACTGCTCCAATGAGCAGGTACGTATATTCTACTAATTAGGGAATAACAAGTTAGTTTTGTGTTCAGATAAATATCTATAACTAGAATTGATAATATGATCATCAATTCTTTCTTTTAGTTCCTTTTTTGTAGTTTCTATATATTGTAATATATGTACTATATTAATTTTTATTAAGATTGGAACATCTTTTTTTCATCTTTTTTTTTGTTTTCACAGTGCATTATATATTTTTTATTCATTTTAAATTCTAGAAATAATTTTTAGAATTCGGCAATTGAAATATGTAAAATTATGCTTTAACTTAGCTTAATATAAGCATGTATATTACTTTAGTGGGTGATAATAAGTAGTCATAATTTATATTTAATTTTGAATAATATTTGAACTGAACTGAAGCTTTGACGGAAAAACTGAATGAAACTGGGTTATTCTTCCTCCTGATCGTAGCATGAGAAAAATAATATCTAGAACTGCTCCAATGAGCAGGTACGTATATTCTACTAATTAGGGAATAACAAGTTAGTTTTGTGTTCAGATAAATATCTATAACTAGAATTGATAATATGATCATCAATTCTTTCTTTTAGTTCCTTTTTTGTAGTTTCTATATATTGTAATATATGTACTATATTAATTTTTTATTAAGATTGGAACATCTTTTTTTCATCTTTTTTTTTTGTTTTCACAGTGCATTATATATTTTTTATCATTTTAAATTCTAGAAATAATTTTTAGAATTCGGCAATTGAAATATGTAAAATTATGCTTTAACTTAGCTTAATATAAGCATGTATATACTTTAGTGGGTGATAATAAGTAGTCATAATTTATATTTAATTTTGAATATATTTGAACTGAACTGAACCTTTCACTGAAAAACTGAATGAAACTGGGTTATTATTCCTCCTGATCGTGGCATGAGAAAAATACTATCTATAACTGCTCCAATGAGCAGGAGCCGAACGATGGCCGATTGGTTTAGAGTGCTGGCCTTCGGAACCGGATTTCGTGGGTTCGAATCCTACTGAGGCATGGATGTTCATAGCCGTTCGGAATCGGCTTTAAGCTGTAGGTCCCGGTCTCATTAACCCTCGTGTTGCAAAAAGTGGACCGTAGCACTCCAAACCAAACTAAACAAATGAGCAGGTACGTATTTTCTACTAATCAGGGAATAACAAGTTAGTTTTCCGTTCAGATAAATATATATAAATAGAACTGATAATATGATCATCAACTATTTCTTTTAGTTCCTTTTTTGTAGTTTCTATATATGTAATATATTAATTTTTATTAAGATTGGAACATCTTTTTTTTTTGTTTTCACAGTGCATTATATATTTTTTATTCATTTTAAATTCTGGAAATAATTTTTAGAATTCGGCAATTGAAATATGTAAAATTATGCTTTAACTTAGATTAATATAAGCATGTATATTACTTTAGTGGGTGATAATAAGTAGTCATAATTTATATTTAATTTTGAATATATTTGAACTGAACTGAAGCTTTGACTGAAAAACTGAATGAAACTGGGTTATTCTTCCTCCTGATCGTAGCATGAGAAAAATAATATCTAGAACTGCTCCAATGAGCAGGTACGTATATTCTACTAATTAGGGAATAACAAGTTAGTTTTGTGTTCAGATAAATATCTATAACTAGAATTGATAATATGATCATCAATTCTTTCTTTTAGTTCCTTTTTTGTAGTTTCTATATATTGTAATATATGTACTATATTAATTTTTATTAAGATTGGAACATCTTTTTTTCATCTTTTTTTTGTTTTCACAGTGCATTATATATTTTTTATTCATTTTAAATTCTAGAAATAATTTTTAGAATTCGGCAATTGAAATATGTAAAATTATGCTTTAACTTAGATTAATATAAGCATGTATATTACTTTAGTGGGTGATAATAAGTAGTCATAATTTATATTTAATTTTGAATGTATTTGAACTGAACTGAAGCTTTGACTGAAAAATTGAATGAAACTGGTTATTCTTCCTCCTGATTCGTAGCATGAGAAAAATAATATCTAGAACTGCTCCAATGAGCAGGTACGTATATTCTACTAATTAGGGAATAACAAGTTAGTTTTGTGTTCAGATAAATATCTATAACTAGAATTGATAATATGATCATCAATTCTTTCTTTTAGTTCCTTTTTTGTAGTTTCTATATATTGTAATATATGTACTATATTAATTTTTATTAAGATTGGAACATCTTTTTTTCATCTTTTTTTTTGTTTTCACAGTGCATTATATATTTTTTATTCATTTTAAATTCTAGAAATAATTTTTAGAATTCGGCAATTGAAATATGTAAAATTATGCTTTAACTTAGATTAATATAAGCATGTATATTACTTTAGTGGGTGATAATAAGTAGTCATAATTTATATTTAATTTTGAATATATTTGAACTGAACTGAACCTTTCACTGAAAAACTGAATGAAACTGGGTTATTATTCCTCCTGATCGTGGCATGAGAAAAATACTATCTATAACTGCTCCAATGAGCAGGAGCCGAACGATGGCCGATTGGTTAGAGTGCTGGCCTTCGGAACCGGATTTCGTGGGTTCGAATCCTACTGAGGCATGGATGTTCATAGCCGTTCGGAATCGGCTTTAAGCTGTAGGTCCCGGTCTCATTAACCCTCGTGTTGCAAAAAGTGGACCGTAGCACTCCAAACCAAACTAAACAAATGAGCAGGTACGTATTTTCTACTAATCAGGGAATAACAAGTTAGTTTTCCGTTCAGATAAATATATATAAATAGAACTGATAATATGATCATCAACTATTTCTTTTAGTTCCTTTTTTGTAGTTTCTATATATGTAATATATTAATTTTTATTAAGATGGAACATCTTTTTTTTTGTTTTCACAGTGCATTATATATTTTTATTCATTTTAAATTCTGGAAATAATTTTTTAGAATTCGGCAATTGAAATATGTAAAAATTATGCTTTAACTTAGATTAATATAAGCATGTATATTACTTTAGTGGGTGATAATAAGTAGTCATAATTTATATTTAATTTTGAATATATTTGAAACTGAACTGAAGCTTGACTGAAAAACTGAATGAAACTGGGTTTATTCTTCCTCCTGATCGTAGCATGAGAAAAATAATATCTAGAACTGCTCCAATGAGCAGGTACGTATATTCTACTAATTAGGGAATAACAAGTTAGTTTTGTGTTCAGATAAATATCTATAACTAGAATTGATAATATGATCATCAATTCTTTCTTTTAGTTCCTTTTTTGTAGTTTCTATATATTGTAATATATGTACTATATTAATTTTTATTAAGATTGGAACATCTTTTTTTCATCTTTTTTTTTGTTTTCACAGTGCATTATATATTTGTTATTCATTTTAAATTCTAGAAATAATTTTTAGAATTCGGCAATTGAAATATGTAAAATTATGCTTTAACTTAGATTAATATAAGCATGTATATTACTTTAGTGGGTGATAATAAGTAGTCATAATTTATATTTAATTTTGAATGTATTTGAACTGAACTGAAGCTTTGACGGAAAAACTGAATGAAACTGGGTTATTCTTCCTCCTGATCGTAGCATGAGAAAAATAATATCTAGAAACTGCTCCAATGAGCAGGTACGTATATTCTACTAATTAGGGAATAACAAGTTAGTTTTTGTGTTCAGATAAATATCTATAACTATAATTGATAATATGATCATCAATTCTTTCTTTTAGTTCCTTTTTTGTAGTTTCTATATATTTGTAATATATGTACTATATTAATTTTTATTAAGATTGGAACATCTTTTTTCATATTTTTTTTTATTTTGCACCGTGCATTATATATTTTTTATTCCTTTTAAATTGTGAAAAAAAATTTAGAATTCGGCAATATAAATATGTAAAATTATGCTTTAACTTAGCTTAATATAAGCATGTATATTACTTTAGTGGGTGATAATAAGTAGTCATAATTTATATTTAATTTTGAATATATTTGAACTGAACTGAACCTTTCACTGAAAAACTGAATGAAACTGGGTTATTATTCCTCCTGATCGTGGCATGAGAAAAATACTATCTATAACTGCTCCAATGAGCAGGAGCCGAACGATGGCCGATTGTTTAGAGTGCTGGCCTCCGGCACCGGAGTTTGTGGGTTCGAATACAACTGTGGCATAGATGTTCGTAGCCGTTCGGAATCGGCTTTAAGCTGTAGGTCCCGGTCTCATTAACCCTCGTGTTGCAAAAAGTGGACCGTAGCACTCCAAACCAAACTAAACAAATGAGCAGGTACGTATTTTCTACTAATCAGGGAATAACAAGTTAGTTTTCCGTTCAGATAAATATATATAAATAGAACTGATAATATGATCATCAACTATTTCTTTTAGTTCCTTTTTTGTAGTTTCTATATATGTAATATATTAATTTTTATTAAGATTGGAACATCTTTTTTTTTTGTTTTCACAGTGCATTATATATTTTTTATTCATTTTAAATTCTGGAAATAATTTTTAGAATTCGGCAATTGAAATATGTAAAATTATGCTTTAACTTAGATTAATATAAGCATGTATATTACTTTAGTGGGTGATAATAAGTAGTCATAATTTATATTTAATTTTGAATATATTTGAACTGAACTGAAGCTTTGACTGAAAAACTGAATGAAACTGGGTTATTCTTCCTCCTGATCGTAGCATGAGAAAAATAATATCTAGAACTGCTCCAATGAGCAGGTACGTATATTCTACTAATTAGGGAATAACAAGTTAGTTTTTTTGTGTTCAGATAAATATCTATAACTAGAATTGATAATATGATCATCAATTCTTATCTTTTAGTTCCTTTTTTGTAGTTTTCTATATATTGTAATATATGTACTATATTAATTTTTATTAAGATTGGAACATCTTTTTTTCATCTTTTTTTTTGTTTTCACAGTGCATTATATATTTTTTATTCATTTTAAATTCTAGAAATAATTTTTAGAATTCGGCAATTGAAATATGTAAAATTATGCTTTAACTTAGATTAATATAAGCATGTATATTACTTTAGTGGGTGATAATAAGTAGTCATAATTTATATTTAATTTTGAATATATTTGAACTGAACTGAAGCTTTGACTGAAAAACTGAATGAAACTGGGTTATTCTTCCTCCTGATCGTAGCATGAGAAAAATAATATCTAGAACTGCTCCAATGAGCAGGTACGTATATTCTACTAATTAGGGAATAACAAGTTAGTTTTGTGTTCAGATAAATATCTATAACTAGAATTGATAATATGATCATCCAATTCTTTCTTTTAGTTCCTTTTTTTGTAGTTTCTATATATTGTAATATATGTACTATATTAATTTTTATTAAGATTGGAACATCTTTTTTTCATCTTTTTTTTTGTTTTCACAGTGCATTATATATATTTTTTATTCATTTTAAAAATTCTAGAAATAATTTTTAGAATTCGGCAATTGAAATATGTAAAATTATGCTTTAACTTAGCTTAATATAAGCATGTATATTACTTTAGTGGGTGATAATAAGTAGTCATAATTTATATTTAATTTTGAATATATTTGAACTGAACTGAACCTTTTCACTGAAAAAACTGAATGAAACTGGGTTATTAATCCTCCTGATCGTGGCATGAGAAAAATACTATCTATAAACTGCTCCAATGAGCAGGAGCCGAACGATGGCCGATTGGTTAGAGTGCTGGCCTTCGAACCGGATTTCGTGGGTTCGAAAAATCCTACTGAGGCATGGATGTTCATAGCCGTTCGGAATCGGCTTTAAGCTGTAGGTCCCGGTCTCATTAACCTCGTGTTGCAAAAAAGTGGACCGTACAACTCCAAACCAAACTAAACAAATGAGCATGTACGTATTTTCTACTAATCAGGGAATAACAAGTTAGTTTTTCCGTTCAGATAAATATATTAAATAGAACTGATAATATGATCATCAACTATTTCTTTAGTTCCTTTTTTGTAGTTTCTATATATGTAATATAATTAATTTTTATTAAGATTGGAACATCTTTTTTTTGTTTTCACACAGTGCATTATATATTTTTTATTCATTTTAAATTCTGGAAATAATTTTTAGAATTCGGCAATTGAAATATGTAAAATTATGCTTTAACTTAGATTAATATAAGCATGTATATTACTTTAGTGGGTGATAATAAGTAGTCATAATTTATATTTAATTTTGAATATATTTGAACTGAACTGAAGCTTTGACTGAAAAACTGAATAAACTGGGTTTATTCTTCCTCCTGATCGTAGCATGAGAAAAAGTTTAATATCTAGAACTGCTCCAATGTGCAGGTACGTATATTCTAACTAATTAGGGAATAACAAGTTAGTTTATTGTGTTCAGATAAAATATCTATAACTAGAATTGATAATATGATCATCAATTCTTTCTTTTAGTTCCTTTTTTGTAGTTTCTATATATTGTAATATATGTACTATATTAATTTTTATTAAGATTGGAACATCTTTTTTTCATCTTTTTTTTTGTTTTCACAGTGCATTATATATTTGTTATTCATTTTAAATTCTAGAAATAATTTTTAGAATTCGGCAATTGAAATATGTAAAATTATGCTTTAACTTAGATTAATATAAGCATGTATATTACTTTAGTGGGTGATAATAAGTAGTCATAATTTATATTTAATTTTGAATATATTTGAACTGAACTGAAGCTTTGACTGAAAAACTGAATGAAACTGGGTTATTCTTCCTCCTGATCGTAGCATGAGAAAAATAATATCTAGAACTGCTCCAATGAGCAGGTACGTATATTCTACTAATTAGGGAATAACAAGTTAGTTTTGTGTTCAGATAAATATCTATAACTAGAATTGATAATATGATCATCAATTCTTTCTTTTAGTTCCTTTTTTGTAGTTTCTATATATTGTAATATATGTACTATATTAATTTTTATTAAGATTGGAACATCTTTTTTTCATCTTTTTTTTTGTTTTCACAGTGCATTATATATTTGTTATTCATTTTAAATTCTAGAAATAATTTTTAGAATTCGGCAATTGAAATATGTAAAATTATGCTTTAACTTAGATTAATATAAGCATGTATATTACTTTAGTGGGTGATAATAAGTAGTCATAATTTATATTTAATTTTGAATATATTTGAACTGAACTGAACCTTTCACTGAAAAACTGAATGAAACTGGGTTATTATTCCTCCTGATCGTGGCATGAGAAAAATTATCTATAAACTGCTCAATGAGCAGGAGCCGAACGATGGCCGATTGGTTAGAGTGCTGGCCTTCGAAACCGGAGTTTGTGGGTTCGAGTCAAACTGTGGCATGGATGTTCGTAGCCGTTCGGAATCGGCTTTAAGCTGTAGGTCCCGGTCTCATTAACCATGTTTGCAAAAAGTGGAACGTAGCACTCCAAACCAAAACTAAACAAATGAATGTATTTTCTACTAATCAGTAACAAGTTAGTTTTCCGTTCAATAAATATATATAAATAGAAACTGTAATATGATCATCAACTATTTCTTTTAGTTCCTTTTTTGTAGTTTCTATATATGTAATATATTAATTTTTATTAAGATTAACATCTTTTTTTTTTTTGTTTTCACAGTGCATTATATATTTTTTATTCATTTTAAATTTATAATTTTAGAATTCGGCAATTGAAATATGTAAAATTATGCTTTAACTTAGATTAATATAAGCATGTATATTACTTTAGTGGGTGATAATAAGTAGTC
>CM063509.1:20391741-20400241 GCA_032207245.1 Pardosa pseudoannulata | reverse complement strand
GACAACGCCCCATGTCACAAAGCTAAAATTGTGTTGGTGTGGTACCATGAACATGATGCTGAATTTCAGTTATTGTCCTGGTCGCCTCACTCACCATATACTCTTTTTATCACTTCCATTGCTTTTTTAAAGTATGCACCTACATTTTCTCTTAAATTTCCGTATCATTTAGAAAATTCTAAAAAAACCTGTTCTTTTCCTTTTTTGCTTTTTTTTTTTTTTTTTTTTTTTTTTTTTTTTTTTTTGTTTTTTTTTTTTTGTTTTTTTTTTTCTTTTTTTTTCTATTTTTTTTTTATTTTTTCCTTTTTTTTGATGCGTTTTTCAGATTAAAAAAATTCGGTACATTCTCTGTATAATTTATTTTGTACTGTGTTCTTTTTACTAGTTTAAATATTTAAAGTTTATGCTTTTTGTTTTATCGAACTCTTACATTAAATATCTTCTTGTTTAATGAATAAAATCATTTGAAAATAGAATCAATTAAATAACAATTACATTTGATTTGTATCGGAATGTTTTGTGTTCGCTATGTCTGGTATAATTAGATCTATTGTTTAAAGACGAATATATTTTAATACATAGAACGTTAGGAAAATATTATTTGAAAGACGTAACCTTTAGGACGTTAAGAAAATACTGTTGAAATATGATTGACAACGGAAGAAAGACACATGTAAAGTGGCGCATACATCATCAGTAAACTGTAGAATTTATCTGTGATGCGTGACAATATGACAACAAACTGTGTAAATATTGCAAGCTCATGGACCGTCTTTTCCAATGATAAGTGTGTAAAACTAGTTTACTCAGTTCACTTTTAGCTTTACATATCGATGATACTTCAAAAGGTGAAGGTCTTTTTATTTTATTGAAACTTAAAGGCCATTTTAAATTATGGGATATTACGAACTTCTACTTAATCAAACCGTTTATAAATATTGCATATGAAAAGCTAATAGTTAAAACTAAAAGTTTTGATCATGATCCGAGGGTGTTATTAAAAATAATAAATAAAGATCCGGTTTTAGAAAAAAAAAGGCAAAAATTTTAACGATTTGAGAGAATAAGTTTTTCTACTGAGGATTTATGTACCAACGCATTGGTACTGGAACGAACTAACTTTTTTTGTTTGGTTTTGAAATTAATCTTTTGCTGTTGTCACCCTATCACACTCAACGGAATCAACAATCCTAGGTAAATCATGACGCGAGGGTGTTATTAAAAATAATAAATAAAGATCCGGTTTTAGAAAAAAAAAGGCAAAAATTTTAACGATTCGAAAAATATGTTTTTCTACTGAGGACGTTTTTGTACCAACGATTTGATACGCTTTGGAACTACAGTTTTTTTTTATCTAGTTTTGGAACTAAACTTTTGCTTTTGTCACCCGATCCCACTCAACGGAATTAACAATCCTGGGTAAAAAAAATGGAACGGAATAATTCGTTTCCCACACGCTTTCTGTTCAGTTCATCATTCAAGTTTTCTCAGTTCAACTGTGCAGTCGGATTTCATAATTTAATTAATAGATTGTGGGCCGCATGATACAAGCATTGGATACATGAGAATGAAAAATGCATTGTTCTATAAGTTTAGCAACTACATAGCATAATTTACTTGGATAATGACCAATAAAAATGATGTTAATATACAGATATGTTAGTGAATTCAGTTCAGAAAAGTAAAATAAAATTCACTCGTCTCTAAAACCCTCTTAAGCCATTGATTGTAGAACTGCTGGAAGTGTGATAATAAAGTGAATGCAATACTAGAACTTTGAGTTAGTCTCCTTTCTTTACAATAAAAAATGTGTTTGGGGCATATATAAAAACTTGATAAAAGTAAAATTATTTCATCTTTTGTAGAGCACACCATATTTTGTTAAATATAAAAATATATTTAATTTAATCGTTTTAAAATCCGATATACCACAATGTTCCTTTCAAAAGTCCGAAAGAGTCAGAAAGTCCTTTCAAAAATTTCCATGTGTACTTAATTTTAGGCTAAAAATAATCACCAGGACTTAATTTAACTACAAATTCAACATAAGTTTTATGTGTATTTTTAGTGTTAAAAATAACTATATATTTTTGAAGTTGTCAGCACTAAAAGTTATAATATTATTAATGATGTATTCTCACGTAATGTACGTGATCAGACAGAAATTTGAACTTGAGTTCAAAAAACAATCAGAAAAAGAATGAACTGGTTTCAAATTATATTAAAGCTTTGATTGATCATAAAAGAAGCTAGTCTGCAGTCGAATCACATTACTTACTAGATTTTTCTTAGATCATTATAAATGAAAACAGATACTTGTCATTCTGCATCTATCATATTCTTCATACGTTATGTAAAATAATTGTGTTCTAGGTACTAGAAACATATTTTGTTTCGGTAAGATGTACTTCATTGCTAAATTTTTCTTAATTGATAATATTGTCAGTTAGAAAGTATAAATTGTCAGTTAGAAAGTGTGTTTTAAATAAACAAAATATTTATAAAATTCTTATTACATGAGAATCTTATTAAAGCAAGTGAAAAACCGAAATATGTAGACCTACTTTAACCAATAACCAACAGAATTTAATAGAGTGTAAATACTTTGGTAGTTCAGCAATTAACACATCGGCTTCTTTTTACTGTGGTTAGAAAGATTAAAAAACTATTGGGAATATTATTGGGAGATATGCAGTGCTGACGAGTTTCCTTAACCATTTAAACACCGAACTAAAAACAGAATAGTTCCAATGACTTGAAATTTGGTTATTATATTAATTTTGAGTATATACATACAATAAAGTTTTAAAATTAGATGAAAAAAATTTGATGGCATTTTTAGCCATGTTTCATTATTGGAACATTGACGTGTTACATGATTATTTTTTGCATATTTTTAAAAGCTCATGAAAAAAAGTTAATTTAAAGTCTAATAATTATAACACCTTAATATTAAGTGTTTTGTCTATTTATCTTTAAATAATGTATGATTCATAAATATTATGGCCCTATAGAATTTGCGCAATACTGATACCGGTTTTTCCAATTCTGTTGAATTATCAAATTTCACTTTTTTCCCATTTTACTACAGGGTGTTCAGCTTTTCGTTTATTCTTGGCCCTTGGAGCCGATTTCTGAAATTTGTCTTCATCTGTAGTACTTGCATCTTGTTAAAAAATGACGTCGACCATTTCACACACATAGATGTGCCTAACAGCATCTAAATTCCATTAATCAATATCTTCTTCATCGGTTATATCACCTGGTTCGTCGGGCTTTAACTGGCATATATCTACATCTTCCAAATCAGAATTTGAAACAGTTCTAGAAAGGCTAGATAATCTTGTATTGTAAGGCATGTGGTGTCCTCAAATTATAATTATTTTGTTGCCCCTAATTATCTTTATTTGTACTTTCATTTGAGTATGCAAAGTTTTGACAAGCGGCAGAAGATCTGCGTGCTCAGACGCGTTCTTGTCAGCGACCGGCTACCTTATAAGTTGCAGCCTTATAAGTTGCGAGAACTGAAGAGGAGAGCATTCTCACGCGGCGATGGAATCTGGTGTATCTCGCCCTCGGAAGCACCTCTGCATTCGACTGCGAGATCCAGCTTGCTTGACAAGAACGTTTGCCGGATGACTCTTCAATTGCATACTGCAAGCATTGTATCTGCCCTTATTTGCTTTGTTTCTTTCGTTACTATTATTATTTTTATTATACACGTCAGTCTCTTATTAAAAGAATTTTAACGCAAGCTTACTTTTTTGGGGTTTATTTTTCGATTCACTACAGTAGTAGCATTACAATGGTGCAAACACCCACTACAGACATCTTTCAGACATAGTGTTAAATTTATGACAATTTTATAAATGAAACACATAGAAAGCACACATGCACCTTTTTCAATATACAAGTTGTTTAGTGCACTTATAAAGCTTTATTCAAGTGAATTTCCTTAATTTTTCTTTAACACATACTTAAAGACAGTATTATAAAATGATATATACCACATTCTCAATCTTCTGTCCAATGTTCTTTGAATATTGATTCTACTTCTAAAAAGAAACAACAAAAATTAATTAAACAACAAATTCGAAACAACTCTACACTATGTTGCCGGTGTTAATATTAACGACTGTGCATTTAAGAAGTTTGAAGCAGTGAAAGATTGAGCCCGGTTAATGGCGTATACTCACGTAATGCTACGTGATCGAATAAAAAGAACAATTTGAGTCCGTTAGCAGTCAGAAAACGGAACAACTGGATACACATTATTGCAAAGCTGTGATTAATCGAAACATAAACTAATGTTCCAGTTGTTTCTTATTACTTACTTTCCTTATTTATCAAGGGTTATTTTAGGAGATAAAATACACTCATTGGTCAGTATCTATAACCAAGTAATACGTTTTGCAAGACTTTATGTTCCTGTTACTGAAAATGCAATGAATTTTCATAAATGTATTATGTCGATAAATTTTTTCTTTGATAATAAATGGTTAGAAATTATAATACTGTTAAGAATGCTGTAAACATGTGGTTTGTATGGTATCTTGCCAAATTGGCGAGATATTGGCTCCAGGGCCAAGCTTTGGGAGACTCTTTTTTTGCGCCAAGTTTAGCGATATATCGCCAAATTTTGTTACTTGGCGACATTTGTTGCAAACTCCCCTTTCTCTGGACTTTACTAGAAGCTTGTGGAAATTTCCAAAAACCTGAAAGCTATATAAAGGGTACTTGAGTTCTCATAAAAAGTCAATCAAATCATAGCCGAATTATCGGACTATGGTCATAAGAAAGCTAATTTCCTTAAACTGGTAAAATTTCATCCCCCTTCTTAACGCTAAATATTTCACTACCTGACGCGATTCCATCCAACAGATGGCGCCACAGAACCTGCTCTGAGCTTTTCTTGCCATGAATTTTAAGCTGAACCTAATTTTTAATTCTAATTTTTTAACTTTATTTTTACTTCTTGTACTAACTTAACTTAATTTCACTTATTATTTCTCTCATCTTTCACCTATATCTTCACTGTCTTGTACAGTAATTTAGTAATAAAAAATAAATAAATAAATAAATAAAAATTAAAAGATTTAAAAAAAATTTAATTGTAAAAACAAATAAAACATTCTCGCTATCCTTAAACTTTCTTCTTTTTATTTTAAATGTATTTTATCTTAATTTATTTAACTTGTTAAGGGCCTAGCAATTTATCTCATCCCATCATTAAGACCTGCATTTTTATACTTATTGTTTTTCATCTTAAAAGACTGGACACTTGATTTTGAATTCTTAACTTGCTGCAGGTGTAGCGATACCTCGTGGATTTTATTTCGTTTACCTTTACTACTTTTGCAATAGCAACAAGTTTGGTATTCTTTCTTTTGATGTTAAGAAGAAGAGCTCATTTGTAAAACAGAAAAATAAATACTGACCTCTTCATTGGTGACCCTCGACGCAAGCGACATGCCTAATGATTCCGAAACAGATAAGAATACATCTGAAACAATCGTCGCCAAAGATGAAAACGCCGTGGCGCGGGTATGCCTAAAATTACCACCATTTTGGAAACCTGATCCTCGCATCTGGTTCATACAACTGGAGTCCCAGTTTAGAAACACCAATATAAAGACCGATCAAAAAAAAAAAAAATACGACTATGTCGTGAGTTCGATAGAGGCGGAAATTCTTACGCAGTTATCGGATTAACTGATAAATCCACCGGAAAAGGAGAAATATGAAGCCATTAAAGAAAGATTGATTTATACTTTCGCTGATAGCGAATCGCAACGAAATCAAAAACTTTTAACTGAGCTTGAACTTGGCGACAGGAAGCCATCTCAACTCTTATATGAAATGCAGAATTTGGCTGACTCAAAAGTAGTAAAGGTAAACGAAATACAATCCACGAGGTGTGGCTACACAGGGGATAAGGCCTTCGGCTAAGGTACCCGGGTCAACTCTTCAATAGCTAACATAAAATGTCAGTTCACGCTCGAATCTGGTAAAGTAGGACCTGTATTAATGCTCTCCGTATTGCTCTGAAAAAGTTCGCCAAAAGTCTGCCAAGTTTTATCGCCATCCGTCGTAATTGTGATGCATTTGGCGTGTTAATGAATTGTTATTGTTGTCTTAGCCAAAGTTCATTCAATTAACTAACTTTACACGAGAATTTCACAACAATATTTTTAATTAACTAGATGTCAGTTTGTATAACCTTCCCGTTATTTTCTGTTGGTTTACTAAGAAAACACTTTAGTCAGAGATTGTTTGAATTTTTTCTCTTTTGCTAATGCTAAATTTAAGCCTGAATGTTTTCTTTAATCCCTTGTCTGTGACTCCCGAACTCATTTCGAGTAACACATTGTATGCTGGACACGTGCTAGTACGTTTTCTGACGATTGATACATGAGCGCGGGTCATGTACTAGTACGGGTTAGTGTAACAACAGGGTTTTTTTGTGGGTACAAAAAAATAAAGGTATATACAGGAAAACATAGCTGATTGTTCTTCTCTTTCATTTATTATAATAAAAAAATATTTATATATATAACATAATTCGAAAATGTTAAAACTATATACTACTCATTCTATTTCATTTTTCATATTTACGACACTATTATAAATTTATCCACCAAAAAATAGATTTTTTGGTTACAAAAATCTTATGGTTGTTATTTACATATTTCTATTTATATATTTGTTTATATATTTCAATATAAAACACGAGACATTGGTTAAAAAATTAAACAATTTTCGATCTATTGTGATTTAACTGAATAACTAAATTTACGCTCAAATCGTCAGCTCCAGATATACCTCTCATACCTCTTTGAAAAGTATACAATGTGATAATATACTACCGCTATATTATATATAAAGACTTGAAGCATATATAAAAATGCAACAACCAAGTGCAATGCAATGATATGCAACAGAATATTCAATTTTGTGTGTCAAGTCATTATGTTTTAATTTCTTCCTCATTTTAAAATTTAATGAAAATTCACAGTTTTTTTTCAAATAAAATGGCACATATATACTAAATACGATGGCATTTAAAATAGTTTACTTTAATTTTTAGATTTATAAAAAATATTTACAGAATTTTTTGAAAACTTTTGTTTACGTTACAATTTTTATTACAAATTGTAATTATAAAGATTATATTTGCTATAGAATATGATATATTTCAAACAATCTTTCCTTTGCCATTTCCAGTTATATTTTTGCAATTTACCAAAATACAAACATCGATTTTCGACCAAATTTCTTTCAGCGAAAAGTTTATCGGCGTTGTGAAAGATAAACGAAATTTTGAAATTACTCAAGAGCACGTGACACTTATCGCTCAAAAATATATAAAGAGACAATAAATATTGTTAATCTTTAAAAGCATGTCTCGAAAATGCATGACGTAAACTTTACCTAGAATAGACAGGAAAACGTCGCATGTAATAGCTGTTAGTCTGTGGTTTTAATATATTCTTTAAGGCTGGTAAAATATTGGAAAATTGACCGCCTATTGCGTGTGTAAATCGTTTTGGAAATTGCTGGAAGTACAGACATTGAACAAAGTAGTTCAATTTATGGAACAATAAGCCTTTTTCAGCCATTTCATGTTTTAGATAGCCGTTAATAAATTATGAGTTTAATATTTTATGAATTCATGGTTATGCAAAAGTTCTTTACTTTATATTTATCAATCAATCATCATTTCTTCGTCCCTTGACATTTACTTTGGAGAATCTTAATTATAATTTTTATTCTATTTTTGTCTCTTTTTTTCCTTAAATCTTGTACATCATTATATTGTCATTTTTCATTTGCAGATGTGACAAATTTCCCATCAGTTTGTATGTCTCCTTATAAAATATTTAATTATTAATATTTATCATAACAATTATTTCCTTTATTTTGCTTTATTTAATGGGTTACTGACGATTGCATCAAGCAAGAATTATAGTTTAAAATAATACTTTATTTTGTAGTGGTTAATTTATATTATAACAGAACAAAATTTCCTGAAATGGTAGAGAGTTGCTCTTAGGAACCGGAGTTTGCGGTTCGAGGCCCGTTGAGGGTATAAGTGTTTTTAGCCGTCCGGAATCAGCTTCAAACAGTAGGTCCCAGTCCATTAGCTACCGTGTAGCAAAACATTAGATCATCGAGCTCCAAACCAAAACCAAAATGTCCAATCATATTTAACTAAGCACTTAGTCAAAAAGTAAAGTGTTCTATTAATACAACTATCTAGATAAAAAAAAAACAGTTTATATATATATATATATATATATATATATATATATATATATATATATATATATATATATATATATATATATATATATATATATATATATATATACAATCAAACCTATATTTAATGACATTTCTCAATCCCTAAAAATATTCAAATATTAAAAATAAAAAATTACTAATTTCGTATAAAACAATGTTATTTTTTATTTATTGTAGCCATTAAAAGGAGTAAAAA
>CM063509.1:20384241-20386741 GCA_032207245.1 Pardosa pseudoannulata | reverse complement strand
ATATATATATATAATATATATATATATATATATATATATATATATATATATATATATATATATATATATATATATATATATATATATATATATATATATATATATATGTGTGTATATATATATGTATATGCATATATATATATATATATATGTGTGTGTGTGTGTGTGTGTGTGTGTGTCACAGACGAGTGGTTAAGGCATGGAAGACACATTTGATTACATATATAAAACTTCTTTATTGTCATATTTCTGTCCATGGCTATGCCATTTAAATATCCTTTGATCTCCAATTTTGCCACAACAAGCGTGGAGGATGTTATCGGCCCGAGTTCCCGCTCGGAACTGTCTTTCTTTTGGCGTTGCTAGCTAAGCAAATTTCTATGCCTACTTCCATCTCAGCTCCTTTATCTGTATATTTCAGCAGATGTGTCTTTCTCGTATTACGTTATCGTATGTCGCTTTATAAAATGTGGTTCAAAATTACATTGCGTCATATTTGCAGTTTTACAAGAAACGCTGTAATTCCAAATTTAAGGAAACTTATAGAATTCTACGACATTATTTCAACTTTCAGAATAATTTGAACTTTAACTTACTAAGCAGTCTAAGAAATTACCGTACAAATATAAAATAAATGAGGTTTAAAATTATCTTTCGCCACATTTGCAGTTTTACAAGAAACACTATCATTCCAAATTTAAGTAAACTTGGAGAATTCTTCGACATTATTTCAACTTTCAGAACACTTTGAACTTTAACCTACTAAGTGGTCTAAGAAATAACCCTACAAATAAAAAATAAATGAGGTTCAAAATTATCTTTCGCCACATTTGCAGTTTTACAAGAAACGCTATCATTCCAAATTTAAGTAAACTTGGAGAATTCTTCGACATTATTTAACTTTCAGAATACTTTGAACTTTGACTTACTAAGCTGTCTAAAAATTACCCAACAAATGTAAAATAAATGAGGTTCAAAATTATCTTTCACCATATTTGCAAATTTACTAGAAATGTCTTAGCTCCACATTTAAGTAAACTTCTATAATTCTACGACATTATTCCCATTTTCGAATACTTTGAACTTTGACTTATTAATTACCCTACAAATATAAAATAAATGAGGTTCAAAATTATCTTTCGCCATATTTGCAGTCTTACAAGAAACGCCGTAATTCCAACTTTAAGTAAACTTCTATAATTCTACGACATTATTTCAACTTTCCAAACACTTTGAACTTTGACTTACTAAGCTGTCTATGAAATTACCCTACAAATATAAAATGTGAAAGGAATAAAAGCAACATTCCATTCAGCTATTGATTCTTGAAAAAAATATCTCAGCTTTTTATTGTTACTGTTAGCAAATTATCGATTTTCAATTTATCTTCATGCTTTGTTTCTAGAAATGGGACTTGAAACACACTCAGGATTTTTTTGCTTCCATTACAATTTATGTGTCATTTTATATGAGTTATATTTATTAACATTTTCCTTTTGTTCGGGAAAAAAGTTGTTTGCGCTGTATTTGGGAAAAATTCAATTCATATATTCTTTAATGACACTATTAATAAATTGTTGCTGACTGTTGTGCATAAAATGTTTCAAATGATCATGGTATGAAAAGAAAATAAAAAGAGTACGTTTTATTTATTTTTATTTTTATTTTTCCTCGTAAGCCTGTATTTAGATTGATTTTTTAAACTAAATTTCCACCAATATCCCAGTTTTTGTCGTATTGATAAAACTAGTGTTTGAATTCCATCTTTAGTGAAATTTAACGCATTGTTACGTTTTATATTGTGCCTCTGTGTAGGGCACGACAAAACCATACATTTAGCATGAGAGTAGTGTGCTGTTAATTTGTATTTTTATTTTTATTTTTCCTTCAAAGCCTGTATTTAAATTGACTATTCAAACTAAATTTACATCAATATCACAGCTTTTGTCGTATTGATTTAATATAACCAGTGTTTGAACTTCAACTTTAATGAATTTGACGTAATGTTACAGTTGATATTATGCCTCTGTTATCATTTTTGGTATTTGCGTAAGACGATCTTGCGATAATTTGCTTGCATGCCACAATTCTGTAAAACAGAGGATTAGAAACTTCAGAACACGCTGAAAACCTCAAATCTTGACTGTAGGACACGATAAAACTACACATTTAGCATGAGTGTAGTGTTCTGTTAATTTGTATTTTAATTTTTATTTTTCCTTCTAAACCTGTAGTTAAATTTACTTTTTAAACTAAATTTACATCAATATCACAGCTTTTGTCGTATTGATAAAACCAGTATTTGAATACCAACTAAATGAATTTGGCGTATTGTTACATTTGATATTGTGCCTCTGTTATCATTTTTGGTATTTGCGTAAGACGATCTTGCAATAATTTACTTGTATGCCACAATTCTGTAAAACAGAGGATTAGACACTTCATAACACGCTGAAAACCGTAAGTCTTGACTGTAGGGCACTACAATAGACACATTCAG
>CM063509.1:20356741-20379241 GCA_032207245.1 Pardosa pseudoannulata | reverse complement strand
GGATAGTTGATGAGTGAATAGAAAAAAGAGAATCTGAGGTTAAATCTGACACACTGCACATATTAGTGGAAAGGGTTACGAAACATGTAGAAGCAGTATTTTCCATAACATTTTGAAATCTGCAAAATGTCTCTGCGACTCATAGGTGTCATTGGAGATTCATTAAAGTCATTTCCTTTTGTGTCAGTAAAATTCGAGGTAATGCAAGAATTACGTCATAGAATTAGATAATCGGGTATTTTTCCTTGTTTAGAATATGTAGTTAATATCATCATACTATACTTTAAATCATTTTTCAAAAACAATTTGTTGCCTTTCTCCCTATAATTATTTATTGTTCATTTAGCATCTACTGGTTTGAATTTGGATAATTGTTGAGAGATTAGAAAAAGGAGCAGATGTGGTAAAAGCTGACACATTTGACATATGAGTAGAAAGTGTAAAGAAACATCAAGATATGGTATTTTTCAGAAAGTGTTACACTTACTTTGAAATCTACAAAACTTCTCTGCCCACCCATAGGTATCATTACAGATTCATTACCGTCATTTTCTTTTGTGTCAGTAAAATTCGAGGTAATGAAAGAATTACGTCATAGAATTAGATAATCGGGTATTTTTCCTTGTTAAAATATGTAGTTAATATCATCACACTATACTTTAAATCATTTTACTAAAACAATTCGTTGCCTTTCTTCCTATAATTATTTTGTTCATTTAGCATCTACTGGTTTGAAATCGGATAATTGTTGAGTGATTAGAAAAAGGAGCATATGTGGTAAAAGCTGACACATTCGACATATGAATAGAAAGTGTAAAGAAACATCAAGAAATAGTATTTTTTAGAAAGTTTTACTCCTACTTTGCAATTTACAAAACTTTTCTGCCTACCCATACGTATCATTACAGATTTATTAGCGTCATTTACTTTCTAGTCAGTAAAGTTCTAGGTAAGAAAGTAAATACGTCATAGAATAAGATAATCAGATATCTTTTACCTTTTTTCGAATATGTAGCTAATATTATCATACTATACGTTAAATCTTTTGGTAATTATTTGTTCTCTTAAATACGAATAATTATAATATTAAGAGTCTTATACATTGTGAAAACCTTATATAATTTGCTAATTAAGACGGGTGGTTACTCTTAATCAGTTTTCGTAGTATGCAAAAATAAAAATCTCAACTACATAGATTAAAAAGTTGTGTGTTATTTATGCGCAAAACATGTCTAATCTGTTGCACTCATTAAAAAACTTTTTTCCCATTTTTATATTTATAAACTTTTTTCTGCAAATGAAAATGGTTTTAAATGCTTTCAAGTATACAGATTTTTCTAAGCTACTAATTGAAACTTTAATCTTTATTTAGACAGTTTTTTTCCATTGTTTAGAAATAAACCTTTCACCTCCATCGTATATTTTGCACAAGATAGTAAATCCAATTAAGAAGCAAAGCAAGCGGTTTCGTTTGAAGTAAAAATATCTCTAGCGCTTTGAAATTAATACATTGTTTGTGCGTTTGTGAATAGTGAAAGACTATTATGTCATATTAACTTTAAGAGGCTTTGCTGCAGGATTTAAAGCAAAGTCATTAAAACGTCTCGCATGCAGCCTTAATCAGATTTAGGTAATAGGTCCCTGAATAATTAGTGTTTAAGTGACAAAAGCATTCTCAGCAAGCCAGTCAACTGCATTAATAATTTATTATCCCCTCCATTAATTTTAAACATGTATGTATTACGAGGGTCGCTGTTAAATATTTGCGATACAACTAGGTTTTTAAAGTTATACTCACAAAGTTTTATTTGTGTTCAAAGTGGTCTCCTCCAGGTTCAATGCAATTTTGTAGACGATTTTCCCACAGATTAAATGCCTCAAGCTATTTATTTCATGGAATAGATGAATAAATGCAATTATAGCCACATCAATCTTATTTTCTGAATGAAAACGACATCCACGTAAGTTCTTTTTTAGAATACACAATAACCAAAAGTCACACATAGCTAGATTAGGTGAATACGGCTAATGTTCTATCACTTTAATTTGTTTTGTTTAAGAAACTCATCTGTTAATCTGGCTGTATGTGAAGATGCATTGTCATGGTGAAGAATTAGTCTCGTAACATTCACTTCTTGTAGAATATGTGGAAGACATTTAGTGGTATACCAGTTTGCTGTTACTGTCGTCTGTCCTTCGAACTTGATAGCTTTGACCAATCCCGTACTTCTGAAGAATAACTGCATACATCACTTTTTTCAGTGCGCATTGTCTTTTCACCATGTCGGCGTGGGATCAACTTCAAAGATCCATACTTTGATTTCTTGACGAGTTACAACGTCAAAAAACAGTATGTATGTTTCATTACCTTTTACAATTTTAGAAATGATGCGGTGGCCTCTATTATTTAGCAATTTAAGAGTTTCTTTACTGATTCTCCTTGATTTAATCCTGGTTTAAAATCGCGGAAAATCATAGTGCAAAAATTTTCTCGCCTCAAATCTATTTTCTCTTCTGTTTAAAATTTATTCTATGTTAAACAAGTTGAAGTAAGTCATTATAAATTTGTCTGCTGTATTAAAATTCTTCATATTTTATAATTAAACCGTTATTTTTATTTTGTAAATTTCAGAGTAACTCTAGTATTATTTCTTAAATATATACTCTTACAGTCTAAAAATTTTCAATAAATTTTTGAGCAACTACAAATAAAGAAAATACTCTACCTTAATCAGTAACAGTAGTCCTTCTTCTAGTTATTGCAACTACAGATGAATTATAGCACATTAAATTTAGATGAACTTATTAACGTTAATGATTCAGTGTGAAAATGAAATTTCATTTCACGGATGAAATAGTGACAAAAATTTAGAATTTTTTAAAACTGTGAATAGTATATTTAAAAAGTTTTCAAAATGCTTTTTATACGTTTAACCTGCCTCCCGTGAAATATATATAAGAAAAACTTGCCAAAAAGTAGAAATCTTTTTCTTTTTAATTTTGTTTATTACCCTTATAGTCTCAAATTTGTTTTCAATAAATTTTTGAACAACTACAAATGAAGAAAACACACTACACATCCTTGTTTGAGTGACGCTACAGGTCCTTGTTTTAGTTATTACAACTAGAGAAAAAATTATAGCACATTAAATTAAGATGGACTTATTTAAAGTTCATGATTAAGTGTGAAAATGAAATTTCATTTCCCCAACCAAATAGCGACAAATTGTTAGAATTTTTTAAACCATTGATAGTATGTTTAAAAAATTTTCGACATGCTTTATATGTGTTTAATCCTCATCCTGTGGAATATTGTTGAGAAAAACGTGACAAAAATTGGATTTTTTTTCTTTTTAATTTTGTTTATTACACTTATAGTCTCAAATTTATTTCCGGTAAATTTTGGAGCACATTAAATTTAGATGGACATAATTAACGTTCGTGATTAAGAAGGAAAATGAAATTTCATTTCCGGGGCCAAAAAGTGACGAAGTTTTAGAATTTCTTAAAACTAATGATAGCATGTTTAGTAAGTTTTCAAAATATTTTCATTTGTTTAACCTCTAACTTGTGGATCATATTACAGAAAAACGTGCCAAAAATGAAATGTACATATACATACATACATACATACATATATATATATATATATATATATATATATATATATATATATATATATATATATTATATATATATATATTATAATATATATATATATATATATATATATATATATATATATATATATATTATATATATATATATATATATATATATATATATATATATATATATATATATATATATATATTATATATATATATATATATATATATATATATATATATATATATATATATATATATATATATATATATATATATATATATATATATATATATATATATATATATATATATATATATATATATATATATATATATATATATATATATATATATATATATATATATATATTATATATATATATATATATATATATATATATATATATATATATAATATATATATATATATATATATATTATATATATATATATATATATATATATATATATATATATATATATATATATATATATATATATATATATATATATATATATATATATATATATATATATATATATATATATATATATATATTATATATATATATATATATATATAATATATATATATATATTGTATATTTAAATAATATTGTATATTTCTACAGCTATGTATGTGTTTTTTTTTTCATACTTCAGACTACTGTGTAAATGAAATAACAAACTGAGGGATATGAATTATAATACAGTGAGAAATAATAGCAATTAATGAGAAATGGGCATTTGGAAAATGTTGTAAGTAGCATTGTATTCCTGAGTTATTACTTTACTGAGGTAAAAATCTATATCCTAAAGAATATTGGTAGTTTTAATCCTAAATAGTGAAATTTCGTCACATCTAAGATTTTAAGGCTTAAAGTTGGTTGCAATATGTAATCCTTTCTTGATTAAATTTAAAGTTTCTAATTCTGTAGTTTTAAGTATACTAATTCTTACTTTGACATTTCAGTTACATTGTTTTAACTTTAACTGTAAGGGAGGTTTAATACTGAACACAAAATACAATTCCCTAATTATCTGATTGCATTGGAAAGAATTGGGAAATCTATTGCCATTGGAAAACATCAAACAAACACCATAGTACAAAGCCAGGATAACTTTTAAGCGCCTTACTTTATAAGAGTGAGTTTTCTAGTCATACTAAGAGAAACATACATCAAACAAGTTACAAAGTATTTTTCTGATCAAACGAACAACTTTGTGAACTCATAATTACGGCATCTAACACCAGCTGAAGTACACTTCAGCTATAAATGGCACTAGCAAAGCTTTTCATCTCTAAACGATTACAAATGATTTGGATGAATGTTCGAAAAGAACGTTCTTTTGATTTCTTGCGGAATTTCTCCCCGGGGAAATGAGCTGAGGTGAGTATGATCGCATAGGAGAATGCTTCTAATTACTTTATCAGAATTAGCATCTGGGATATTGACTTTCAAGGAACAGTTTAGTTAATGGGAATTGGAAGAAAAGATTTTACGGAAGTTCGAATCTTCTAATTTTCTCCATTACAGAAAGTTAGGGAGAGAAAAGTAAATATAATGGCGCGTGTGGTGGAAACTTTTCGATAACTTAAGCAGCTTGTTAAAGTATAATTAATAAGAAAATCTTTAAAAGGTAAGTAATATGCTAACAAAGATACCGATAGTTTTAACAGGTAATTACTTTGATTTTGATTCATTTTTCTATGTAATTTTGAACAAAGAGCTTTGGTTCAGATTTCGAAAAGATAAACTTTCTTGAAATGCATTGTTTTACTTTACATTTATATATTAAAATCTTATAAAATGCTTATATGTCATTAACTAAACTTTCATCTTTAAAATTTCCTTGAGCTTCATATTTTTCTGTTTATTGTCTGATTTATATTAAATGTATTGGAAGAGAAGAGGATGTAAATATTACACAATATAAATTTACCTTATTGTTTTGATTACAATGTTTAACCCTTTAGCAGACAGTGGTTTTGAAGCAAAACCTTCTGTTAAACGTTGTTTTTCTATTTTTTTTTTTGAGAAATATGAATGTTTTTTTTAATATTTTTAACATTTAAAACTCATAATAAACAATAGTACTACATTCAATTCTTTTTTAATTTTCAAATACATGTATTTAAACTTCCTGTATGGTTTGGTTTGGAGTGCTACGGTGTACTTTTTGAAACAGGAGGGATAATGATACCGGGACCTACAGCTTAAAGCCGATTCCAAACGGCTACGAACATCCATGCCATACTGGAATTCGAACCCATGAACTTAAGTATCGAAGGCCAGCACCATAAAAAATCGGTCATCGTTCGGATTTAAACTTGTTGTACATGGAAAGTTAGTAATTCAATTTTTTTCACTTATGACCCCAAATAAAAATATCGATTCAAATAACATTTATAAATTGTTAAACTGTTTATTTATTTTACTTTTCAAAAACACTAATTTATTGTTCTTCCAATATAATTAATATTTTAAAAAAGTATTATTTTCACGCTGTACAACGGAATATGTTTGTCAGTTACACCCCCTCCCTCAATCCCTCTTACGCCGAACGATGGCTGATTGGTTAGAGTGCTGGCTTTCGGTACCGGAGTTCGTGGGTCCAAATCTCACTATGGCATGGATGTTCGTAGCCGTTCGGAATCGGCTTTAAGCTGTAGGTCCCGGTCTTAGTAGCCCTTGTGTTGTAAAAAGTAGACCGTAGCACTCCAAATCAATCCCTCTTACGGTATCCTCTAATGGAAACCCCTCTAAGGATTGTAAAGAAAAATTTTATTACATTTTGCATTTATAAGGTTCATAGGTAATATTTATAATTTAATTTCATTGAATTCCAATGAGTTTGTGTAATGTCACCAAACAGATATAGACAAAATAGATGTAGTTAGGTTTAAAATATTCTTGTCTGCAACACTGCAATATAAATATTTTTACAATTTATAAAATATTTCTTCTAGAAAACGTGTTAAAACGAGGTGCAACACAAATTTATCATAATTTAATTTTAATTTAGAAGCTTTATAATTCCATTTTGAAGGTAACACTTATATGTTGTCGATTTGTAAAATTATTTTTCTTAATTTTATATTGCAAGATGGATTTTAAAGTTTTACTGTAAGAAACAGATATTAAACTTTAACTTGATGCTAATCTCAAATTTTTAATGATTTTTTTATATGTTAGAAAAATAGACATTAGGCATTTGAAAAAATTTATATTTAGTATGTTAGAAACATCAATACAACACTGCAATTAGAACAATTTGCTCCTAGAATACGTCTGACATGATCGTAGAGCTTTAATTTACTTAAATTTAATTTGAAATATTTTAAAGTACGAGTTTAAATTTTTTATAAATATTATATGTTTATAAGCTTTTAAAGGCGTTTTTGAATTTAATTTTTAAATGGGAGATAGCTTTTGAAGATTTAGGTGTCACAAAAAGGAAAAGATATTAACTTTCAATTTGACGGTAAACACAGATTTTTCAAAAATTCTGTTTAGTATCTTAGAAAATAATCTCCCAGGTGGGTAAATTTTTCTGACAGTTACTGTAATTTTTTGAATACCCAACTTAAAAATGACAGAATTAAAAAAAATGTTAAGGAGTTATTTTAAAATTTGTATAAAATTTATTCAACCAGAATGATTTATTTTACGTTAAAAATTTTATATTACGTTAAAAATTTTAGATATTTTAAGGGGATTTCTTACACTTTGGGGAATTTTTTAAGGTTGTTTAATTAAATGATTTGCATATACTGAAATATTCTATTAATTTCGTGGATTGAAGTAAAGAAAAGCAAAAATGACGATTTTAATAAATGTAAACTTAAATAAATTAGAAGTTTTAAAAATCATTCATCCCGTTAAAAAGTTTAACATTTCATCTCTTTTCTATAGTTTTATTATCAACATTAATATAAATTTCTTTACAAACTGAATTTTAAAATAAATGATTGGTTTTTGAAAAAAATAATTTGTATAAATGAATTAAAAAAGATTAATCGAAATGTGAATATTTATTTAAAATTTATAAAAAAGTAAAATGAAAAACATTTATGTATTCTATATCAAATATTATATCTAACTTAGAAATTGAAAAAGTCTACGTTTAAAAATATCTAAACTTTAGTTATGAATCTAATTATACGTTGTATTTAATAAATGTAAATAATATTTATTTTTATTATAATCATGATTTAATTATGTTTATTAATGTCCTATCTTCCCCTCATAAAAGTCTTCGTTATGTGAAAGTAGGGAGATAGTAAAGCTTTAGTTATAAATATAATTATACAGTGCATTTAATAAATGTAAATAACATTTATTTTTTATTATGTTTTTATTAATATCCTATTTTTCACCATAAAAGGTCTTCATTATGTTAAAGTAGAGATATAACTAATCTTTAATTAAGAATGTAATTATACGTTGCATTTAATAAATGTTAAATAAATATGTTATCTTTCTCACATAAAAAAGTCTTTGATATGTTAAAGTAGAGAGATAGATAAGCTTTACTTTTATGATTACTGTTATGAATCTTATTATACAGTGCATTTAACAAATATAAAAACATTTATATTTTATTATAATCACGATTTAATTATGTTTATTAATATACTACTTTTCCCTCATAAAATGACTTCGTTATATTAAAGTAGATTGATAGCTAAGCTTTCGTTATTAATCTAATTACAAAGTACATTTAATAAATGTAAATAACATTTATTTTTGTTATAATCATGATTTAATTTTGTTTAATAGCCCATCCTTCCCACTAAAATAGTCTTCTTTATGTTATAGTAGAGAGATAGCTAAGCTTTAGTTAAGAATCTAATTAAACAGGGCATTTAAAAAATCTAAATAACATTTATTTTATATTATAATCAAGATTTAATTATGTTTATAATTAGCCTATCCTTTCCGCATAAAACGTCTGCGTTATGTTAAGTAGAGAGGTAGCTAAGCTTTAATTATGGATTTTATTATACAGTGTATTTAATAAATGTAAATAACATTTATTTTTCATTATAATCATGATTTAATTATGTTTATTAATAGCCTATCTTTCCTTTATAAAACGTCTTCGTTATGTTAAAGTAGAGACATAGATAAGCTTTAGTTATGAATCTAATTATACAGTTTATTTAATAAATGTAAATAACATTTATTTTTTATTATCATCATGATGTAATTATGTTTATTAATATCCTATCTTTCCCGCATAAAACGTCTTTGTTATGGTAAGTAGAGCGATAGCTAAGCTTTAGTTATGATTCTAATTATACAGTGCATTTAATTAATGTAAATATTATTTATATTTATTAATATCCTATCTTTCCTTCATATAGTGATGATAAAGTAGAGAGATAGCTAAGCTTTAGTAATGATTTTTATTATACAGTGTATTTCATAATTGTAAATAACATTTATTTTTTATTATAATCATGATTTAACTATGTTTATTAATATCCTATCCCTCTCTCATAAAACGTCTATGTTATGTTAAAGTAGAGAGATAGCTAAGCTTTAGTTACAAATCTAATTATACAGTGCATTACATAAATGTAAATATTATTTATGTTTATTATTATCCTATCTTTCCCTCATATCGATATATTAATGTAGAGATATAGCTGAGCTTTAATTATGATGCTAATTATACAGTGAATTTAATAAATATAAATAACATTTATCTTTTATTATAATCAGGATTTAAATATGTTTATTAATATTCTTTGATTCCCTCATAAAAAGTCATATATTAAAGTAGACAGATAGCTAAGCTTTCGTTAGGAATCTAATTGCACAGTGCATTTAATAAATGTAAATCACATTTTTTTTATTTAATCATGATTTAATTATGTTTATTAATAGCCAATGCTTCCCTCTTAAAAAGTCTTCGTTATGTTAAAGTATAGAAAATTAAGATAATTCAGAGTGAGATCTAAAACTCAAAATTGAACTGAAATCCTCTTACGTTGTTATAAACAGTAAGCATAACATCCAAATCATTTTCAGACTCTGAGTAAGATTTGTGCCTTTCCAAAATTTAACCATTCATTTTCTCCTCGCTTAAACATTTGCATTACTTTGTAGATTCAGCAAGATTTAATAGGACGCGGACAGGTCACGTCTAGACTAGCGTGCCATCAGTCACGGTCGTTGATGACCGACTGCAAACTAACTCGTTTTCAGGCATGAATAAACTGCTGAAATTTAGAATGCTGAAGTTAGTAATTTGTTTCTGACAACATCCTCTAATGTTATTTAAAATTTTATTATAGTAAAACTACTGTTTGGAAACGAATGATTTACCTTTTTAAATATTTCTAAAGTATGTATTTCGCATTACTCTTCAATCATGAAGAAATATTTACTCTTTTATATAAGATAAATTATTAATCTTAAAGGAATATATTTGTTAGTATATTTTGTTTTAACATAATGAATTATAAATACAAATCTTTTATTTAGACTAGTATATAGCCCGTCATATGACGGGATTAGTAAAATTTTTAATTTTCCGGATTTGTAAAATACCCTATGACGCAGATAACTCTTTTTTTGGTTGAGAATTATCTGGTACAAGCTCAATAGTTTGTTTATATTCATACTCATATAAAGTCTCCCGATACTGTGAATGCAGTTTAGAATCACATAGAATTCATTTAATCAAATCGTATCGTTATGTAAAACTTTATGAGATAACATCCGTGTTACATGGAACAAACACATATTTTGAAAAAGTAAAATAAAATTGTATAAGTTAAATTACTTTGCAGTAAAGAGCCGATATATTTTTCCAGTCAATGGGAATATTTTACGCGGATTGTTTTAAAATATTAAGAGCTGTTTTACTCACTCATACTCAGAAATATATGTAAATTCCTTTTCAGATATATTTTGTTCGGAAAACTATTTTGTTTATTTAACAGTCATATGATCCCGTACGTTACTTACTATTTAATATATGTCACTTTATAAGTACAAACAGTTATATATTATATATCAAATATTACATCTCGCTTCGCAATTGAAAAATTCTACGTTTAAAAATAACTAAATTTTAACTATGAATCTAATTATACTGTGCATTTAATAAATGTAAATGACATTTACTTTGTATTATAATCATGATTTAATTATGTTTATAAATTTCGTATATTTCCCTCATATAAAGTCTTCGTTTTGTTAAAGTAGAGAAACAGCTAAACTTCAGTTATGAATCTTATTATACGATGCATTTAATAAATGCAAATAACATTTATTTTTTATTATAATCATGATTTAATTATGCTTATTGATAGTCTATCCTTCCCGCATAAAGTCTTCATTAAGTTAAAGTAGAGAGATAGTTAAGCTTTAGTTAAGAATGTAATTATACAGTTCATTTAATAAATGTAAATGACATTTATTTTTTTATTATAATCATGATTAAATTATGCTTATTAATAGCCTATCTTTCCGGCTTAAATAGCCTTCGTTATGTTAAAATAGATATATGGCTAGAATTTAGTTATGAATATAATTATACGATGCATTTAATAAATGTAAATATCATTTATTTTTTAATATGATCATGATTTAATTATGCTTATTAATATCCTATCTTTAATTCATAAAAAGTCTTTGTTATATTAAAGTGGAGAGTTAGCTAAGTTTTAGTTATGAATCTAATTATACGTTGCATTTAATAAATGTAAATAACATTTATTTTTTATTATATTCATGATTTAATTATATTTATTAATAGCATATAATTCCCGTATAAAAAGTCATCGTTATGTTAAAGTAGAGAAAATTCAGCTCTAAAGTTAAGATAATGCAGAGTAAGATCTAAAATTCAAAATTGAACTGGAATCCCCTTACGTTGTTATAAACATTAAGCATCACATTCAAATAATTTTCAAAGGCTGAGTAAGATTTGTGCCTTTCCAAAACTTAACCATTCATTTTCTCTTCGCTTAAACATTTGCATTGCTTTGTAGATTCAGCAAGATTTAATAGGACGCGGACAGGTCACGTCTGGACTAGCGTGCCATCAGTCACGGTCGTTGATGACCGACTGCAAACTAACTCGTTTTCAGGCATGAATAAACTGCTGAAATTTAGAAAGCTGAAGTTAGTAATTTGTTTCTGACAACGTCCTCTAATGCGATTTAAAATTTTATCATAGTAAAATTATTGTTTGGGAACGCATGATTTAGAATTTTTAATATTGTTAAAGTATCTCTTTCGCATTCTCTTCAATCACGAACAAATATTTATTGATTTATATAAGAGAAATAATTAGTCTTATAGGATTATATTTATCACTATATTATTTTAACATAATTAAGTATAAATACAATTTTTTATTTAGACTAGTATATAGCCCGTAATATACGGGGCTAGTAAATGTTTTAATTTTCCAGAAATGTAAAATACTCTATGAGGCAGGTAAAAAAATTGTTTCTTTTTTGGCTGAAAATAATCTGGTACAAGCTGACTAATTTATTTATTTTTATACTCCTCTAAAGTCTCCCGACACTGTCAATGCGAGCGAACAAAATTCTTGATTTTCTTAATAACTCCTAGACTTTTAAGATAAGGTTTTGTTGTTAATATCGTTGATAAAATTTTCATTGCAACAATAAATAATTAGCAATTACAAAAAAAAAATTATTTACGTAATATGTAAGTTCAGTGATAAAATATGAAAATAATGCAGACGATATTTAAATACTTTAGAATTAGAAATGATTAAATGAGTTGGTTACAGGAATGACGTCATAATGCTAGAAAATTGTTTATTTTACCAATTTGTTATGGGATAAATTGATAAATTTAATCACCTGTTCTTAACTGGGTTTGGTTTGGTTTCGAGCTCTACGGTCTACTTTTTTCAACACGAGGGATAATGAGACCGAGACCTACAGCTTAAAGCCGATTCCGAAAGGCTACGAACATCCATGCCACTGTGGGATTCGAACCCACGAACGGTTCCGGCACCCTAACCATTTGGCCATCTTTCTGTGTGTTTAACTGGCGAAAATAAGGTCTTGGAATGATGGTATCAGAAAATAGGGAATTGGTGGATTTCGAGTATTTAAAGATTCATTCTAAATTTTGCTAACCCTAACTCATGACGTATCCGATATTTATGCCGTTATCCATTACAGGTCCAACTTCTTCATAAATTCAAGGAGAGACATCCAGAAAAATTAGGCTATTATTATATAGATCCCCTATATAATAATAGCCTAATTTAGTTTTATTTAGAGTTCCATAAATGTAGTTAAAAGTGAAATTTTATAAGATGCAACTAAAAATATCTCTGGAGATTACAATTACTTTAATAGTTATAAAGGAAATTTAAAATTGAGGCTATATATATATATATATATATATATATATATATATATATATATATATATATATATATATATATATATATATATATATATATATATATATATATATATATATATATATATATATATATATATATATATATATATATATATATATATATATATATATATATATATATATATATATATATATATATATATATATATATATATATATATATATATATATATATATATATATATATATGTATATATATATATATATATATATATATATATATATATATATATAATATATATATATATATATATATATATATATATATATATATATATATATATATATATATATATATATATATATATATATATATATATATATATATATATATATATATATATATATATATATATATATATATATATATATATATATGTATATATATATATATATGTATATATATATATATATATATATATATATATATATATATATATATATATATATATATATATATATATATATATATATATATATATATATATATATATATATATATATATATATATATATATATATATATATATATATATATATATATATATATATATATAATATATATATATATATATATATATATATATATATATATATATATATATTATATATATATATATATATAAGTAAATTAGGCTTAAAAATAAACGAAGATAAAACACAATTTATGGAAACATCCCAGAGTACACCTAATCTAAAGTCATTTACAGTGGGAGGCTACACCTTTGAAATAATTTCACAGTTTGAAATATCTTGGAAGAACCATCATCACTAATAATGACTTTTACGTAGAGATAAACAACAGGATCACCATGTCAAATAAATGAAATCATGGCCTTAAAAACCAATTAAAATCTCGATTTATAAATTAAAAAACGAAAATTAACATCTATAAAACTCTACTTCGACTTATTCTGCTCTATGGAAGTGAATGCTGGGCAATAACCAAATTGCATGAAAATAAATTCCTGGCTTTTGAAAGGAAAATCTTAAGAAAAATATTTGGTGCAGTTCAAGAGAATAATTTTTGGAGATCTTTATTCAATTTTGAAATTTATAAAAAAATATAAGCAACCTCATGTTGTTAGAGTCATAAAAATCAATAGACTGCGATGGCTTGGACACCTATTCCGACTGGATGACATAAACACAGTAAAACAGCTCACTTTCACTAATCCTATGGGACAGAGGAAACGAGGAAGACCCCCAATTAGGTGTCCTGACTCAGTAGAGAGGGACTTAACCCTCTGACTGCTCATCCCGCGATTTCCACGGGCAATTCAAATGTAGCAAAATTTGCTCATCCCGCGATTTTCGCGGGCATGTGTTTTTCTTCCTTTATTAAGCACATTCCACCTTTTCACCATTTAACCAGTGGAATAAATTATACACAGTATTAGACATTTAATTAGGTAAATAGAATTATATGACTAGAACTATTAGAGTTATATTAGTAACAGAATGATAGATAGTATGTTATAAATAGAAACTATGTTAAATTTGAAATTTATTGTAAAATTAATTTTTTATGTGATAACATCTGAAATTAGTTTTTCTGACAGCTTATTTTCTCATTATAAAATTCAATATAAAAAATCTTTTCTAGAAAAGAATTAGTATTTCAATTCTCCAATATATATATATATATATATATATATATATATATATATATATATATATATATATATATATATATATATATATATATATATATATATATATATATATATATATATATATATATATAAATATATATATATATATATATATATATATATATATATATATATATATATATATATATATATATATATATATATATATATATATATATATATATATATATATTATATATATATATATATATATATATATATATATATTATATATATATTATATGTATATATATATATATACATGTATATATATATATATATATGTTTGTATAATTATATATATATATATATATATATATATATATGTATATATATATATATATATATATATATATATATATATATATATATATATATATATATATATATATATATATATATATATATATATATATAATATATATATATATATATATATATATATATATATATATATATATATATATATACTTAACCTATGCAAAAAAAAAAAATACGCAATTTTTAAAGAGATCTCGGTTTACAAATTGAGTAGTCAGAGGTTTAACTACTGTCAAAAAGGGAAACTGGAGGAGATAGGAACGGCTGAAAAAACTGCTTAGGAAGCCTTAGCCGGTAACAGGCTGTAGTGCTTTAACCCATATTGGACCGCTGTCCTATAAACAGGACAGCAAATAAAACTCCATTTAATAATAAAGTTATAAATATTTTCTGAGTGGATTTTATTTTAATACCTTTAAATTAGACACACTTTAGCATAGTAACAAAAGAAAACTGAGAAATTAAATTATATTGTATTGTAAAATTTATTTTCAGCAACCTCTTAAAAATTGTCATTTTTTAATCTTTAATTTTATATTTATTATTATTTTTTTCAAACATTGTGGAGGTTACTTTTAGTTTAAAAACAGAACTAATAATGTAGCTGATAGTTATTGTTGAAAAATATATTTTACACATGTATTTTGTAAGTATAAAAAAGGTGTCCTAAAATTAAGACGACGGTCCAATTCTAATTATTTCTTCATGAATTCGATATTGCATTGAGAGTTCACACTATTTTCTTACCTTTCAATAAAAACCAATTCAAACCTCTGTTCTTACACCTGGACACAACAAGAGGTAATGATATGTCTATTCTATTCAGAAAAACTGGAGATTTCAAGATAAACTTACTCTCTTACTGCCAGTTCAATAACTGCAATGGTAAACCAATAACAGTATACTTAAAATGTAATGTTGGACTTTGTTTTGACTATTTTCCCAAATTTGATCTATGAATCAGCCTAATGCAATGTAAGTGATATTTGTTAATCCTTAGTAGTGTATTGGACCTATTAATGGGACAGCCAATAATATAAAAAAATAAAAATATTTTTTCAAAGTATTGTTTTTATATACTTAGTTACAACATATTAATGATATGGATTAAGTTTTAATAACTTACAGAAATATTTAGTTGGTGTGGTACAATATGGGTTAAAAGAAGAAGAAGGAAATGTAAAATATTGAATTTTTAAAATATCAAATTTGAAGTTTATACACCCATATTAAAGCGATATTTAATTATTTATTATTTTATAATAAATTATCTTGATCGTTATTGATTAATATGATAAGTATCTTAAAATTAATAATTACATATCTGGTAATCGAATGCAGATAAGACAATATATTTTTGATATCAAATGTATAACAAATTAACTTAAATAAAAAGTAAAAATATAGAATGCTTTGACCAAGAGTATTATTTTAGGATTTATAACATTATATGCAATTTTTTTACTCATAAATTTAATTTAAGCACAAAAATAAAGAGGCTTTAGTCCTTTTAAGGACAATGGTTTAGAAACGAAACCACCTGTTAATAATTTTTCTTTATTTTAAGCACATTAATTTTTTTCTTTGTTTTTGACACTTTAAACGGTAAATAGATGGTATTAATACAATTAATTTATTTCTCTTTGAATTTATTTCTTTTTGAATTTGCTTTACATGGAAGAATCAAAAGTTCGATTTTCTTCATAATCTCATATAAAAATACTTACCCAAAACATTACTTATAAAGTGTTTAGCTATTTATTATTTACATTATTTTAACCCTTTAACGGACGGTGGTTTCGTAGCAAAACCACCTATTAAACATCTTTTTTTTAAACTTTACTTTTCGGATAACTTTACTTTATCTTTTTATAATTATTTACCGATCCAATCTCATACATCTGTGATATATGGAAGCCAATAATGTAGAATCAACAGCTTTTGCAATTAAAAAAAAAACTTATATATATATATATATATATATATATATATATATATATATATATATATATATATATATATATATATATATATATATATGTATATATATATATATATATATATATATATATATATGTATATATATATATATATATATATATATATATATATATATATATATATATATATATATATGTATATATATATATATATATATATATATATATGTATATGTATATATATATATATATATATATATATATATATAATATATATATATATATATATTTATATTTATATATATATTATATTTATACATTTTATACATATTATATTTTTGATATTTTAAATATATATAACAGATGATAGTTCTACGTTTAACTTATTTATTTCTTTTTCTATTGAAATATATGCATTTAAACTTTCTGTACTTGAGAAGTCAGATTCAATTTATCTTTCTTATGACCCCAAATAAAAGTATCTGTACAAACAACACTTTTAAGTTGTTAATCTATTTATTTATCATACCAGTTTAAGGATTATCATTTATGTTCTTCCAGTATAGTTAAACTTTTAAAAAGGCATAATGTTCAAGCCATACAAGGGGAGGGGATATTCAACTAAAGAACTTCTCAAACCCTAATTTGGTATTCTCCAAGGCAAACCCTTCTAAGGAATGTAAAGAAAATTTATATATTTTACATATACAAGGCTTATAGATAACATTTATAAACAAATTACATTAAATTCTTATTAATTTATTTGACCTTTAAAGGGTTGAGGGCAATTATTCATTGCTCTCGAAATTTAATCAAAGTTTTAAGAAAGATATATCTTCCTACTGTGCAAGAGGAGCGTTTCACAGTTAAATCGCCCTCTCTAAATCTCGCCCCCCTCCCCCTAAAGAATATAAAAAATTTCTTTTCATATATTTCAAATCTATAAGGCTCATAGATAAAATTTATTACCTAATTTCATTAAATACCAAATAATTTATAATCTTGATCTTCAAAGGGTTAAAAGAAAAGGTAGGAGTTTATATATGGTATGTGAATACTACTTGTTACCATAAATAAACTATATAAATATAGGGGATATAGTCAATTATGTGCCTGATCATACACAGTGTTGGTATAAGATTAGAGATAATTATTCCGTGGGATAATTAATAAGTTTGGTTTACCTTGGAACGTTAAGGTCTAGTTAGTTGAGATAATGAGATCAATATTTCTTGCTTAAGCCCTTGCCTGTGACGCCCAAACTGAATTCGGGCAACGCAAAGGCACTGATTTTTGGAATACCTGACCTGAGTTAAAGAAGTGTATTTTAATTCCGTAAAGCACAATATCATTTCTTCCAATATTAATATTTAATTTCATATTTTCCCAATAGATAGAGATACTTTCCCGCTAAAAGTTCGGCAGTTTCAGTTATTTGTTGGTATTTTTCAGATACTGTAAAAAGATTTGTGAAGATGAAAGGAATCTGAAATATTTGGAATTCATTGATGTTGATAGATATAATAATATTGCATTATTATTTTATTATATTTACCAAGAATATTGTGTCATTTCATTTATTTTTCTGTAATTGGAATAAAAACTACTGTAACCCATTAACATCTTCCACATATGTGAAAATATTAAATAGTTAATTCGTTTAAAATTTTGTATTTTTTTAAAAATAATCTATTTTAACATTTTGATGAAAATTACGAACAAACTTAAAGAGAAAAAATTCCCTTTTTATCTCATTTTTCTCAAATATATTCCAGAGGCAAGTGGTAAAAGGTGATTCTAAATAGCTACTAGCATAGTTAAAAGTTGGTTTTGAACATGCGATCTCCAGTAGTGTAAAACAGCGCCCTATGAATTTACTCGGCGCCCTATGAATCATTTTACTCGGTATTGTCAAATGACACTTCATTATTTCTTATGATAGATTTGTTATTTTTTCATGATTATCCTTTTAATCGGCATTGCCAAATGCCATTTCATTATTTTACTTTAAGAGGCAAATTAATTAAAATATTATGAGCAGCTCCATTTACTTTTCATAAACATTTACTCACACATAAAAGTATATAGAAATTAAAAAGTAATACGGGCGAGAGCGTCTGCGTCCGATATATACAACCCTTTTTCTGGTCGCGCAGTTTTGCGTGCGTGAGAGTTGAGTTGTTCAAGCTGGTAGAAATGCATTGAATCTAGTGACTTACCATGGAGTCACAAAGTCTGGACACCACACCAGTTTGTATTTATTGGACAAAAATGATGCCAAAAACTTATAAGCTATAATATAATTCATTATTTAAATATTTGAACTTTCATGTTTATATGTATCATATAGCATTAACTACTTGTATTCTAATTAGGGTATGCATGTGGTAACTACAAAAAAATTAAAATTTTTTCTAAATATATCAGATGATGACTTTACTCTTAGAAAGAAAGAAATTCAAGACTCACTTAAATTCAGATGAAGTTGATAGTTGAAGCACCGTCACGATAATATGTGATGTATAAACCAGAACAACTGGGGCGCACATTCAAGGACAAGACAGGAGGGGATGCCACTTCAAGGAATAACGATCTCCAGGCTCACGCAGGTATTGAATCAAGAGACTCCCTGCTACTCTCTCTACATTTCTCTGTTCTCTCTTTTCTTACATCCCTTTTCCTTCCGCCGTAGGTTTGAATCTGAATGAATCATAGATTTTCATACAATTTTGAATCGGCTTTAAGCTGTAGGTCTCGACCTCATCAGCCTTCGTGGTGCAAAAAAGGTAGACCGTAGCTCTTCAAAAAATGATGTTACGACAAATATCCAAAAGAGAGTTATGATGGAAGATAAATGTTTTTATGTCCTACGAAAATATATTAAATCTAAACTAATAAATAAAAAGGAAAACAAAAATTTCACTTTACAAATGTCTAATAAGATCAGTTTTAACTTATGCATGTGAAACTTGGGCAACAACTTTTTCAGGTGAAAATGTACTGGCGACTTTTGAAAGAAAAATCCTTAGAAGTATATTTGGAGGAATACAAAATATATATATGGCTCAAGAGATCAAGTTTAGAACTATATAATTTATGTAATGAATCTGACATAATAAATTTCATCAAATGGAAAAGAATAATGTGGGCAGGTCATCTAATCAGAATGGACAATGCCCTAACAACAAAAAATGGTCTTCGATTTAAAACCTACAGCAACGCGAAGACGAGGAAAACCCAACCTGAGATGGACAGACTTCCTGGAAAGAGACCTTCAGGTACTTAGAGTAAAAAACTGGAAGAATTTGGCTTCTAGAATTAAAAAGCTTACTGAGAAGGCCAGGACCCATCCTGGGCTGTTATGCCACTGAAGAAGAAGAAAAAAGAGAGCTTGGAACCAAACCAAATCTTTCTTTTGATTGTTGCCCAATCGTTTTTTAGGTCCAGTGTGAATTACCTATTGTAATATATTTCGGAATATAACTCTATTCTACTTGCTGAATATGATCAGTTTTGATTCTCCCTATATGTACTTTAAATCTTGTATTCATTTTCCATGGGAACCACTTTAAGTTGCAGGTGGCCACAGGTCCTGACCAATACGCCTTACACGACACATGTATCTTAATCTGCATTTTAATCTGTTTTTCACAAACTTGTCAGTTAGAGGTCGTTAAAATAGGTTTGGTCTGGTTTGGAGAGCTATGGTCTACTTTTTGTAACAGGAGGGCTAATGATACCGGGACCTACTGCTTAAATCCGATTCCGAACGGTTACGAACACCCATACTATAATGGGATTCGAACCCACGAACTCTGGTACCGAAGGCCAGCACCCTAAGCAATCGGCCATCGTTCAGAGGGTAAGAAGAGAAGATAATCAAATCTGTATCGGCAGTATTGTTGTTTCATACAACACCTAAGATTTTATGAAAGTGAAGCCAAATCAATACGATTTAAAATATATTAATTTGAACACGCTTAGTATAAACTTAAGAAGACCACCACCCTAACCATTCGGCCATCGCTCGGCGTCATTAAAATAGGAATCATGCGAAATCAGTGAGTTCATTTATTCCTTCTTCATTCTAAAATTTCCATGTAATTTACGTGCTGACTCTAAGATCTTAACAACTTTTACAGGATTATTGAGCAACATTTACACACATAAACTGACTAAAGCAATATTTTTAAAGCAAGAATGGATAACATTATTTGTCAACAGACTACCTAGCTAGCAAAATACTGCTCTTAAAATTTCCTGATATTTTATGACTTGTTATAAAAATTATGAAAGACAAAAAGTAAATTCATTAAATTCTGGATTTTAATTACGAAGAAATATGATAGAATAGCAGATTAAAACCAAACTAATTTATATTACTTTTTAACAATCGGCTACAAAATTTAACCAGTATTAAAATTTTGTTCTGGAAAAGTCTTGTAAATTTAAAGATAAAATGCGAGTTATTTTAAAATGTGTTTATTATAAACAGTTTTGAAATTTATTTACGGGTATGCTTAGTGTACTCTCCAGAATATATATTGTCCTTTTTAATTATGCTATATTTTTATATTGTCTCTTTTAATTATACTGCATTTTTGAATCTAAAATCTAGTAATCTAAATTACTACCTTTTTCGATAAGAACTGACATAAAAAATATAATAATACTTATAATAACTGTTTTTACACCACAAATGTGTCTAACTGTACTTTTAAGTACCTATCTATCAAATTAAGCGTTACAAACTATATTAATTTTAAATTATTTTATATGCTATTAAAGTAAATAATAAATATGATACGGTTTAAATAAAATACGTCTAAATGTACTTGGAATGCAGTAGAAAATATAAAAAATACGTAAATCTATTCATATACACAGATATATATATATATATATATATATATATATATATATATATATATATATATATATATATATATATATATATATATATATATATATATATATATATATATATATATATATATATATATATATATATATATATATATATATATATATATATATATATATATATATATATATATATATATATATATATATATATATATATATATATATATATATATATATATATATATAATATATATATATATATATATATATATATATATATATATATATATATATATATATATATATATATTATATATATATATATATATATATATATATATATATATATATATATATATATATGTATATATATATATATATATATATATATATATATATATATATATATATATATATATATATATATATATATATATATATATATATATATATATATATATATATATATATATATATATTATATATATATATATATGTATATATATATATATATATATATATATATATATATATATATATATATATATATATATATATATATATATATATATATGTATATATATATATATATATATATATATATATATATGTATATATATATATATATATATATATATATATATATATTATATATATATATATATATATATAT
>CM063509.1:20344241-20351741 GCA_032207245.1 Pardosa pseudoannulata | reverse complement strand
AAAACAATATTTTTACAATATAGAAAAAATTTTCTTTTTAAAGATTTCTATATTTTATATTTATATAAATATTTGTTTTTTTAAAATACTGTAAAAGTTATTCTTTTTAAACTAATATACTAGACAAACTTCTATAACTATTTTTACGAATTAAAATGCAATAAAAAAATCGTTTAACGTGCAATTAAAATATTTAGTAAAAAACGTCTTCCTTCATAAAAAAAAATTTTAGTTATTTTTCTTTTTTTTTTATTTTAATAAAAATTGTTCTAAAATACTGTAAAATTATTCTTTTAAAATGAACAAACGTAGAACGCTATAATATTAGGTACGACTGCAAAATGCGAAATGAAAAATCGTGGTAACGTGCAATTAAAATTTAGAAAAAAAATATCTTCCTTACAATTATAGAAAAATATTATTTTAAAGCTTTTTTTTTATATTTAATAAATATTGTTTTTTAAAATTATTCTTTAAAAGTTATTCTTTTAAAAAATCAAAGGTAGCTTCCATAACTATTTTATACGATCAAAATCGAAGATATCTGGTAAGCAATAAAAATATGAGTAAAAAAATGATTTTCAATTTATAGAAAAATTTTATTTTAAAGCCATTTTTTCTCCTTATATTAAATAAATATTGTTTTTTAAAATTATTGAAAATTTATTCTTTTTAAACTAAATAAAGAGTAGTCATAACTATTTTAATCCTAAAATGCAAGGTGAAAAATCGTAACGTGCAATTAAAATATGGTTAATAAAAAAACATGATCTTCCTTACAATAATAAAAAAATTTTATAAAAAGAATCTCTTTTATATTTAATAAATATTGTTCCCTTTTAAAATTATTCTGTTTAAAAGTTATTCTTTTTAAACTAAATGCCCAACCCACGAGACGTAGAACTTCTATAACTATTTTAAGGTACGACTGTAAAATGCGAAGGATGAAAAATCGTTGGTAACGTGCAATTAAAATATGGTTAATAAAAAAACATGATCTTCCTTACGTACAATTATAGAAAAAATTTAATTTTAGAACCATTTCCCCGTTTTATATATAATATACATTGGTCCCTTTTACAATTATGGTGACTAAAAGATATTCGTTTTAAACATTACTGGATTTGATTTTTACTAAGCTTATCAAGAATACAAGTCATACGAGGCAATAATTTAACTGGATAGCTTGGACCGAGCCCTCTAATCCAGAGATTTCTGTCAATACACGCAAAAATGAAGTCAAGTAGAAAAATAAATAGCGGAAAGTTGAAAGGACACATAAAAATAAACGAGACAGATGGACAGATCACTTAGACTATTATTATAGAAAGGAAAATAATTTTGGGAGGTATTTTGGAATTTATTTTAAAATAAAAGATCTACTATTTTATTTTATTAGTATTCATCAAGCATAAAAATAAAACACAAGCTGAAAATCTAAATCACATCTTTGTATTTCATAATTGTAATTAAAAACGGTGTATTTTTGACAGCATCTGTTCTCGAACACTAAACAAATAGCTAAAGTGCATGTGTACTAGGTCACTGGAGCCCGAATAAAATAAAATTATATCTTTCTGAGAAAAATATTCAGAAAAAATTGCGAAAATGCATGTTATTGGAGACTAAAAGACCTATGAGACAGGTACTGAAAATTTAGTTATAAGTATATTTCTATTGGGGGATTTTGTGGGGAATATTTTATAAAACTGTAACGAGTTACACTATTAGACAACGCCAGCGCGGGAGACTGAAAGGAGAACGAAAGCGATGTCAATAACCCCCCCCTCGAAGCCATCCGACATGAGGGGTTGCTAACATGGATCAGTCGTCTTTGGCTCTGGTAACATTAGTCCTCGTAATTGTTAGGTAGATTTGAAGACGCCTTCAGAGAAAAATAAGCCAAGACGGAGTGAACAGATAGCATCATCAGAGGCAAGGCGTTGCTCCACCATCTTCATCAGTATATAGAGACTCCATATTGTTACTTAAATTTTTTTTTGCTTCATTAAAAATAGAACTGTAAATAAAGTGTCTGCAAAAGGGTAAGTCTTCGCTCGTTTGTATCTGGTGTCGTATTCTTTCTATTATCTCAACAAACCTCGTATAAGTTATTGGTACGTAATAAACACTAGCACCTCAGCGATCTGGAGCGTGGTCTTGTGAATTAAACAAAAACCATATGAACAATTTAGATCTTAAGGACAATTAAAAAATTTTGGTTTTATGCTATTGACTTATGTGGAAGTATGAAGTAATTTCCGATAGAGAGCTGTGCAACATTTAGCGAGGGAAATTGACTAACAGCGTCAGTCTGTTTTGGGAAATAGTAATTTAAGAATAAAAGTAGAATCTCAAATCCCAGCACATAAGAAGCAATGAATCGCGTCTGTTGATAAACTGTGAATAATCAAGTGATATAGATAGGAAGATATAAATTATAAATAAGAGAACATTTACCGTTGATGATAATATATTTTACAAGTTAACACTTAAATACTATTACACATCTATTAACCTTTTGGGGACGGGTGGTTGATATTTCTACAAGGCCAGGTAAGTCTCAAAAGTACTGGCTTGTTGTAAATATACACCAAAATCTTCATTCTCTCAGAGTCCAGTGTAGATTGTCATAAGATGTGGGTCAAAGTGATCATAATCAATCCCTTTTACTACCCTTGCTGTTTGGTTCACCCCTGAAATAACCTTTTTTCAACTCTTCTGATTATTATTGTACAAAATAACACAATGAAATAAATTGCTATTAAGGCAGAAAGTGCTAAACTTAAGACTCTCATTGATATCTACAACACTATCAAGAAATACTCCGCCACAAAAAGGTTAATTAAAGGTTATATTTTTGAATTGTGCCAAATCTATGTATTTTTAACTCTTAAACTATTGCTGCAATGTTGTTGTAGAGAAATCAGAGAAGACAGAGTGCAGTGATAGTTACAAAACAAAATGGTACAATCAGCCTGTGTTTACTTTGATTCTTTAGTACGTCTTTCATTCATCCATTACATCCAGGTAACTTCCCTGAGAGGAGAAACACTCTGACGATCTTCCTTCTTTATTCGGTTAGTGACGATGATAAACTCGACTTGTCTAGCCAGGATCAGGACAATATAGGAACAATATAGAGAAATTTAGGTTCAATTGGATGAAAACTAAATATTGTACAATCTGCAAAAATGTTATGAAAAATATTGAATATTTGTTTACAAAATATGTCCTTTACATAAAACACAATTTGAGAAAAATAAGTTAAAGTTTTGTAAGTTTAAATTTGTTTACTGTAAACAGCTAACCCATTTTTATTCATAATTTTTCTCAATATTGAAATTCTTTTAAGTGGGTTATTTAAAAATACACAGAACTGAATTATTTCCACATATATTTTTTTCTGAAAAATTTAATTTTTTGTCTATTTAACCTCTTAAATCGATGTATGACATCTTAAGAGACGCTTTCATTTATAATATTTAAATTGTGGCTCTCCGAATAAGAACTCTATTAAATAGGGGTGCATAGAATTTAAGGATACTAAAAGTGTAGAAAATAAGAAAGGTACATTCTTCAGACATTGAACTTTTCTTTTGATGATTTAATGTGTGGAAGTCTACTTTAGATATCCATGACATAAAAATACAAATCACTGAAGTTACTGGATAAATACCTGCTGAAATATTACGTAATATTTGGTGGGAAAAAATGCAAAGAATCTGGATATCTTAAATGCCACAAATAGAGATTATCCTAATGTTATTCGTTGCTAAAAATGTTTTGTGTAAAATTGGTTGAGAATTAGGTGGTCTTATCAGAAATTATCCATACATAAGTATAGTAAGATAAATAAAATATGTAAGTATAAGGTAGTATAGATTAGTAAGGTATTGTAAGATAAGTACAGCAAGTGACAAGTTCAAAAGAATTCATGTCACTAATAGAAATATCTTCCATTGGCAGAGAAATACTTCAGGAACCAACAAAAATTATTCTTGTAAAAATGTTTCTTTTGTGGTAATCTTGTAAAATTTGTTTTTTTCTACTGATTTTAAAAAAACAATAAGTTTTTATTATATTTTTATACAAAAATTTTATCCTATTATTCTACAAAAATTTATGGTATACATTTACTAATATACATTACTTTAAAAAATATTTAATAAAATATTTTTAAAATATTTATTTTTGATATTATTTTAGATATTTATATATATTGATATGATGTTTTTTTTATGTCATATATTTTGATTATACTTATATTATTATTTTTATGATAATTTTTGAAAAATATTTAAAAATATTTATTTTTTTATTTTAGACAGAAAAATGTTCACTCTATATAAGAAAAAGTATTCTATATGGATTATTTGAGATATTTAAATTCAATATATACAGTTCCGATAATCGCGAAGCCTTCGAAACCGGTGTTCGTGGGTCCCAATCCCTCATTGGCATGGATGTTCGTAGCCGTTTGGAATCGGCTTTAAGCTGTAGGTCCCGGTCTTATTAGCCCTCGTGTTGCAAAAATTAGACCGTAGCGAACAAATCCAATCCGATAATCACGAAAAATATTTTTCTTCTTTAATGATAGGTTTAGAGATTAAATGCAGTAATACGAGATTAATATTAAACCCGAACATTTTGTAGTGTAATTCTGACTCCGGAAAATACAATGTTTTTTTACTTTGATACACCCACCCCTTAAAAAATCCTGTTATCGTTTACTAAAAAAAGAACGCTGTAATTGTATTTAAACCTTGATTTAGTGCAAATAATTAAGTAGCTAAGCCCCCAAAGTAGGATAAAGTATATACATTTTCAGTAACATTGATAAATTTTCAGTACATATTCAGCAATATCTCGGTCAGTTTGTGTTACACAGAAGTAAATTTCTTTGTGTATCATTTATTAGAAACAGTTTCAACTATTTTTAAATATAATTATGGTGTATGGGAGACGTGTAAATATTTCGACTCTGATTTTAGTGCAAATAATTCAGTAGCTAAGCCCCCAAAGTAGGATAAAGTATATAAATTTTCAGTAAATTTTCAGTAATATTTCGGTCAGTTTGTGTCACACAGAAGTAAGCTTTTTTTGTGTATCATTTATTAGAAACAGTTTCAACTATTTTTAAATATAATTATGGTGTATGGGAGACGTGTAAATATTTCGACTCTGATTTTCGCAAATAATATAAATAAATTTTTAAATATAATTATGGTGTAGGGGAGGCGTGTAAATATTTCGACTCTGATTTTCGCAAATAATACAAATAAATTTTAAAATATAATTTTGGTGTATGGGAGACGTGTAAATATTTCGACTCTGATTTTCGCAAATAATACAAATAAATTTTTAAATATAATTATGGTGTATGGGAGGCGTGTAAATATTTCGACTCTGATTTTAGTGTAAATAATTCAGTAGCTAAGCCCCCAAAGTAGGATAAAGTATATAAATTTTCAGTAACATTGATAAATTTTCAGTACATTTTCAGTAATATCTCGGTCAGTTTGTGTTACACAGAAGTAAATTTCTTTGTGTATCATTTATTAGAAACAGTTTCAATTATTTTAAAATATAATTTTGGTGTATGGGAGACGTGTAAATATTTCGACTCTGATTTTCGCAAAGTTGAATTTTAAATTTAAATTTACCATAAGTTATTATGCATTTCACAAGAAATATTTTTATAATTAAAAAAATATATCTACTACTACTAAATGTTGCATATAAATATTCGTCAAATATTTTACTGTGTACATTTTTATGCCAGTATGGCATATAAATTTCGTCAAAACATATCTGATAAACTGTATTTATTTTACATTATGCTATTCACTAATATGTATATCTTGTTAAAGTTTTTTAAATGTGAAATACATAATATGTATCAGAAATTTCCCTTTACACTGAAAACAAAATTGTTAGTCGCTTAAAACTTTTCTCTGAATTTTAATGCAGTATATATTCTAAAGCTGCTAAACAGTAGTAATATTTTGTTAATACTGTTGCTGCATTTATTCCCTATTCCGAAAACTGTTAATGGATTTCTTCGGAAAGATGTTATCAAAGAATTAAGGTTCAAGTTTGCGTATATATTTGAATAAATGTATATGCAAATACTTATGTTGATATAATGCCTATGTTTGCACCAGATAAGACGGAACATTCAACGAGATTTAAAAGTCTAATGCATTTTACAATGTATAAACATACTTTTAGACCGGAAAATTTAAATTGAAGTCACGTATCGTAGCAACTTCACCAATATTTAAAGATAAAAGTCAAAAATAGCATTCAAAAATATTTACGCATAATTAATTTTTTTGCAACAGAAATAACATAAAATTCATCTAGGAAACCTATTTAAAATGAAAATCTTCTCTCTTTTAAAGGACAAAAATTTACGTAATAAACGACCAGAAAAAGTGAGACTATATAATTAAAGTAAAATAAATTATATAATTGAGCGATTAAATAAATTTGCCTTGCAAAATAATGGTAAAGATAAAAAGGTCTTTTGATAAAGATAAAAAGTTTTAGGGGAATAGTTCTTCAGCATTATGGATTTCATACATTAGACACTACTAAATTAAGGTAAAATTTTAAAGACACTAATGAATCTCCATTTTATTTCGATATTTATTCTCTGTTTCAGACAATACACATTTCTAATTAAAATAATAAGTAATTTCTATTTATTTAGAAGCGCTAACAATTATAAAAATTATATTTAATCATTGATCATTTATCAACATTATAATCCTCTATATTTCATTATACTATATTTTATTCCTCTATATAATATCAAATCTACTAGTTGTCTACTAGTCTCCATAGATGATGTGAGATACATATATGTGATATGATGGATGTATATGTGATATATATATGTATGTGTATATATATATATATATATATATATATATATATATATATATATATATATATATATATATATATATATATATATATATATATATAGATATATATGAATATGAATAATGTATATATATAGTATATATATATATATATATATATATATATATATATATATATATATATATATATATATATATATATATATATATATATATATATATATATATATATATATATATATATATATATATACTATATATATATATATAATATATATATATATATATATATATATATATATATATATATATATATATATATATATATATATATATATATATATATTATATTTATATAATATATATATATATATAATAATATATATTTTTATATATATAATTTATATATGTGTATATATATATATATATAAAAGTTATTATATATAAATATAAATACTTAATAAAAATTATATAAAAAATTAATTAAAATTTTATGAAGTAATTTTTAATATAAATCATTTATATATAAATGTTATTCTTGTAAAAATTATTTTTTAAATAACAATCCATAATATATAATTTCTATCCAAAAGAATTGTTTGAATTT
>CM063509.1:20331741-20336741 GCA_032207245.1 Pardosa pseudoannulata | reverse complement strand
AAATCCCATTTATTAAAAGAAAAATGATAATGTTTAGCGTTTGTATAAATTAACCTTTACAAAACTGTGTCAGAAACAGTCGCTTAAAGAAAATTTTACGAGTATTTCACTTCAAGATAATCGGTTTCATCCATTAGCAGCTATTATGTAGAGGTAAAAATCTGAATGCGCTAATGAAGCTAAAGCCTCTTACAAAATCCTTTCATCGTTTGAGCCAAGAATTATTAATATTCTGAGTTATCCGTGACTTCCATTAGTTGAGAGGGAGAGCTGAGATTTTTTAAATATTTTAAGTTCACATCCAATTGCTATTGGAATAAATGACTTTATATTTTGCTTTTATAGATGAATGATCTCTTCAACTTTGCTATTAGAGATGCATAGAAAAATGATTCAGATCATTTTATATATAGCTGGCAAGTAAATTTAATTAGCATTGAGAATTAAAACGGAGTACTGTTTTTATTAATTTAGTATGCATTAATAAATAAAACTTAAAGATGGATTAGAGAGAAAAAAGTCTTCCATGTTGTTTAAAAATAAATATTTTTCTTACCATTCTTATTTATGCTTAGATATTCGTACAATTTTTATTTATGCTTAATTATGAATAAAACATAAACACGGATTAAGTTCCTTACCGCATTTTGAACAGATGATTTACGTTTTCGGGTAGTGATAAATTTATTTTAGGTATTTCAAGTGTAGATACGTATATATTCAAGTAAAGAAGTAAAGAGTAGTAGGTATTAGATGAGTCTTAGAGTAATAAAACCTTTAAAATAAATATACATACTGTTGAATTGCGTCATCTAGATTTTATAACATAAATATTGGACTAATTCTCCCGAATCAAGGTGAAATTGCATTATTTCATTATTGCATTATTATTGAATTTTTGCATTATTTGTTTACAAAATTGCATTAAGATTCAGGAATTTTGGAATGCATTGTAAACAAACGAACTTAATATACGATACATATAAAAATTGGTATATAGTGTGCCGGTGACTTTCTTTTCTATATATTCTGATGACTATTACGTTTATAGTAAATATTTTTAAGTATATTCTATAATTTCACCAGAACGCACCTATAAAACAGTAAAGCAGTATTTGTAACTTGATGAACGGGATTTATAAATGTTGAGATTTCAAGCTGAACACATATTTTTTTATCTAAATAAAATATGGCTATATTTTAGAGGTAGTGCAGTTTCCTATTGCTAAAATAATTTTTGAAATGCGTTCAGTAGTTTCGGAAATAACCTCTACATACATACTGACAAACTCTATGCCTTTATGATATTAGCTTTCTCGTGACGGTGTATTTTCACATATTGGTGCAGATAAAGACGGGATTATAATGTTTAGTTCTTTCCCCTTATAAGCAATTAATTTAATATTGCATATTTGGGCAACACTAAGCGGGAAGTTTTAATAAATGGGAATTTCGGGTGAAGCCTCTGAAAAAAGAACAGATAGTAGAAGGGATTGATCACGATGGCTCACAATTACCGCACTTTGTGAGGAAGTAGCAGGGTACATTGCTTTACCAGGTGGGTAACAATGCTCTATTGAACTAATGTCAGGTGAATTTAGAGGCGAAGACATTACTTGAAATTCATTGGTATGTTCCTCGAACTACTCAATAAAAATGCGATCCCTATGACATTAGATCTTTATGCATGTATTCGATGTTTATATGTATATATGTATTCGATCCTTATGCATTATCGTGTTGGTAAACACCATCCCCAGCCACAAATTCTATTGTCATGATTAGACAATCCTTGTCTGGCACGATGTTCTCTTATCCCCAAAACATCAGGGATTATTCTATGGGAGTATGGGGCCTAATGTGCTCCATGAAAACATTGCCCACACCATAAAACCCCATCCTCCGGCATGACTCCTTTGAACTGTGTATCCGGGATTTAGGGCTTTCTATAGAGTATTCGCACACTCCCGTAGATGTGATGGATTTGGAAAAATGATTAGTTGGACAGAACAAATTTCTGCCATCATTCTAAAGGCCAATTCTTATGTTTTTTGGCTAATTGAAGACGCAGCCAGCAATGAGTGCACGTTGTGAGTGCTGGGATATGCTTTTGATTCCTGCCGCGTAAGTGCATACGTAGCAATTTATGCTGCCACTTTGTTTCGAAAAGTGCCTGAGTCGCTACTGTTGTAGCTAATGGTGATTTAGACTGTTGTAGCTATTAGGACATGGCGGACAATGCGCAATAAACTTCTTTCTCATCTAGAATCAATGCACCGTGGAAAACTCACCGTTGGTCGGCGAATTACATTTTACCATCCATACACCACTTTCGATATCTGTTTTCGGTAACGTGCACGTGAAGGGATTTTGTTCCTAGCCCGTTTTTATAAACGGAGGGTGTTCATAATGTAATGAATCTTCTTTGTATATATACCATATATCCGTATATAAAATTTTATAGAATTAAAATAAAAGAGAAATTTATGATTCTCTTAAAAAAAATCAAAAGATATTTTTCAGTTTTCTTTGAAATATAAGAAAAATCAAAATGTTTTACTGATTTAATTAGTTTTACGCTGCAGTAGTTCTAAATTTATCGGAGATGAAATCTTATAACTGTAAATATTAAAAACCAAACAAAAATCTAGTTTCAAATTTTCGTGGTTAAAACTAAAATTTTGTACTTTGAAAGTAAAAATTTATGCAAAGTTTTCCAGAAGAAACTTCTCGATAGGAAATTTTATTAATTTTCACCTAAACGTTTTCAAGGTAAAAGTTTTGTAGACATTTTGCTTCGTAGAATTTTAAAGCTCGAAAGATTTTTAATGGGAATTTAATGTTAAAATGATAAGTGAAAGTTCAAACAGCGAAAATAAAACTTTTAAAGTGTAATGCAATATTTTTACGTAAAATGAGTGGTTAAAGTTGAACCTAATGCTAACAATAATTATACAAAAGTTAACTGTAAAAGTAGTGAATAAAGAATAAAGGAAAATATTTTGAATTAAAAACTAATTATGTATGTTAATGATCAGTACTTGCTGATACAGTGACATATCATCAAGATTAAAGTAATTTTGAGCAGGAAGTAATAGTTGGTGTATGAGAAATGTGGCATAGGGTTTCCGAAGTTGTAAAAGAAGAAAAACATTTCAAGGATGTATATACATTCGATTTTTGATACAGCATCAAATATCCGAGAGAGGTAAGGTTTTAATCTTTTGACAGAACTAGATCATTGATGGCTAAAAGTATTCATTACATGAGAGAGATTTATCACACTTCCTCAAACAGTTCTGGATCTGCTTTAACAGCTGTTAACAAGTATCAGCGTATGCACTATGTAAAGTAACAATGGCTTTCGTTGCCATCGACGAAATCGTGTATCGTTACTGAATCCACCTCACAAAAGGATGTACCACGTGTGGGCAAGCTAACTTTTTCATTAGTCTGTTGATAATTGAAACAAAAACGTTAAATTTTGTCTAGTCTGGTGAGTCATGTGTTAGTTGTATTGGACGTGTGTGAGTGCAGCTATGTTTTACATAAGGTTTGCGAAACTGATTTGCTCGTCGCACTCGCACGTTGTGGGTTGCATACCCATGTATTTTTTCGTGACTCCAGGAAGCTTGTGGTGTGCAAACTGTTGCACGTAAACTTCACCAAGTTTTAGAGAATTGTGATTGGTCTCCAGGAGGCGATTCAGGACCATCCTTAGAGTCCCGGTTCCTCTGGACAGAGCCGGGAAAGGACGCATTGTCCACAGGAACATGGAACAACGTACTCATCAGCACACGATAATGGAAAAAGTCTAGGGTTGTTGTAGTAGTTCAGAAGGAACTAAAAGAGTGAACTTCGTCAACTTTTTTTTTCAGTTGTAGCACGTGGAGTGCTTCTTTTACTTTCTAATTTTTTTATATATTTTTAAGCATATTTTTTTCCTTTGTTTTTTGTTCTATATTTGAATATTGTAATATAGTTAAGTGGCATTTTACCATAATTAAAGACGATATAAAGCAAATTCGGGTTATTAATGGCTTTAAAATAACAACTGCAATGTACTATACTACAGCAGGACGGATGGCCTTGTATGGTTGAAGAAGAATCCATGATTTTCTCATGAGGAAAAGGAATTGTTCAAGCTGGCGATCATCTGTCATATCGTATGGCGAGAATGCACCTGGTATAGCAAAGTACCAGTAAGCCGTTGATACGCCTTATTATACGCGTCAACATAACTATGATAAGTGACCGATCTATTAATCTTTTCATAGAGGCCGGGACAGCATATGTACCATGCTCGACTTATATATATATATATATATATATATATATATATATATATATATATATATATATATATATATATATATATATATATATATATATATATATATAAATATACATATATGTAATAAATAAATAAATAAATAAATAAATAAATAAATATAATATATATATATATATATTATATATATATATATATATATATATATTATATATATATAGCTGAAAGTAATTTTTTGTTTAATTTAACAGAAAATGATATATTTTTTGTAACTTATTCCACTCAATTTGTATTTAATTATTTAAAAAAAATCCACTTAAATCCTATAATTTATATTTCTCATTTTTAATTATGATTTTACACATGCAATTTTCAAGAGAAAAAAAATCTTTCCCACATATTGTTTTAGACTCAATCGTTATCACATTCGAAAAACTAACTTAGATTGTAGAAAAAAGAAATAATAGAATACAATTCAGCTCCCTCGAGCATGCATGCAATCCCGTAATTTTTTTTCACAACTGTTTAATATATCAGTTTCTTTTTTCAGATATAAAAAGGTATATGTAATGTTTATGCAATAATTTATTCCTTATTAATATTAAAATAAGGAGCCGTATTTAAAATTTGCAAATTAAAAGTGTTAATGAAATTCTCTAAAAGCTATCAAATATTATTTTTCGAATATTCGTAAATATTATATTTAAAT
>CM063509.1:20304241-20319241 GCA_032207245.1 Pardosa pseudoannulata | reverse complement strand
TAATTCTTTATTCTGAACTATCTTGCGACACCGTAATTTCCTGGATAGTAATGTCTTTTGAAGAGTAAAAGTATTCTATTACCATTCCTCCTGAACAGCTTTCCTGTATGATTGTGGGACGACATTTTGTTTAATGCAGATTTATTCATAAAGTTCGAAACACAAAAATCTTGATACATAGGGAGATTTAGGAGGGATATCAGTGATATGGCGTTCATACTGGTTTTTCGTTCCATTTTTTAGGAAATTTACAGTGATATTTTGGTGGTTTGACTGCTTTTACTTTTGATGGAGTTACTTAAACAGATAGAATGAGAGTAAAGCGATGGTATTTCTCTCAGGAAAAATTGCTAAAATACGTAATGATAGAATGAGTTAATCTTGCGACACCGAGACATGATTCATAGTTTTAAAATTTAGGGAAATCGATCACAATGAATGCGATGAGTTTTCCTTATGTTGTAAATCGACAGAGTCACGTTACCAAAGTTTACTGAAATCACATTGCCCCATTTATGTTTGTCAACTCTTAAGCATTCCTCTCTACACATGACCATTCTCATTGTTTTTTATAAAAAACCGAACCCCATGAAATTTACATTTTTTAGAATTAAATGACAGATATCTTTGGAACATAATCTAATCTTTAGAAGAAATGCGTGAAAACGTATGGTGTCCTGTTATTAATAAAGAAAGCAATTACTCACCCCTATAAAATTACTGAAATACATTCTGAAGTATGAGGATTGAAAACTGCAAACAGATACTTTAACATTGTCGATTCTCCACATGAATGCCAATTTTGATTTCTTAATCGTCGGTAAATCGGGGTTCGAAGTCACTATCATGGATGTTCGTACTTGGAATAGGCTCTTTAAGCATTTTTGGTCCCAGTCTCATTTGCACTTGTGTGAAAAAACAGTAAACCGTAGCGCTCCAAAACCAAACCAAACCAAAATCTTTCTAAGAGTGAAATTAATAAACTGTTGGTATGTAATGACAGAAATATCTTCTTTGTGTATTAAACACTGAGTAGTGAAAGTATTTGACCTGGGTATAATTATACGAACTGAAATCCTTATTTACTACAATAATTATATTATATATATATATATTATATATATATATATAGATATATATATATAATATATATATATATATTATATATATATATATATATATATATATATATATATGTATATATATATATATATATATATATATATTATATATATATAATATTATATATATATATATATTTATATATAATATATAAAATATATATATATATTTTATATTATATATATATAATATATATATATATTATATATATATAATATATATATATATATATATAATATATTATATTTATCTATATATATATATATATATATTTATATATATATATATAAATATATGTATATATATATAATTATATATATATATATATATATATATATATATATATATATATATATAATATATATATATATATATACATATAATGTGTATGTAGACAACATTAACAATATATTGAAAAGAGTACACGAACAAAAGTCAAACAAATGTAATCTTTAATTCAATAACCAAACAATTCTTTTCTTTGAGTAATTTTTCGAACTGAAACAATCTCCATTATTGGTTTTTTAATCGATTCCTTTACTGCCTTTTTTTAAATGTATAATATTTAAATGGAATGGAATGGAGTGTAGGGGTACGGAGAATATTTGGTAGAAATATCTAAAATTTATATCAATACTTTTGGTAGAAAAGTTTAATATTACTATCGAAAATCAACTAATGAGACTCGATAATTTTAATTAATTTAGACTAAATTTTAACGTGTTTTTAATGAGAAGTAGCATGGTGAAAGGAATTGTGATTAAAATCAATTTTAATTTTTTTTCTTATTCTTTGTTTTAACGAAAGGAAGTACTTGCAATCTTGAACTCCAATATTAGTGCAATATTAAACGAATAATTTGAAATGAATCATTAAGAAATTACTAGCATATAGCCCTTCATATGACGGAATCAGTAAATTTTTCATTTTCTAAAATTGTAAAGTTCTATATGAAGGAGGTAAAAAAATGATGTGTGTTTTGGCTGAGACACGTACAAGCTCATTAATTTGTTTATCTTCACACTCCTCTAAAGTCTCTCAGTACTGTGAATGCAGTTTAGAATCACATTGAATTCATTTAGAAAGATAATTCAAAGTTTTCTTAGCTACGTCGAAATTATCGTTAAGTTTTTCAGGTTTTTTTTTCACAGTAATTAATGGAAGTAAAGGAATGCAGCTATCACCCCGGTAGGCATGGTTTTGGATTGCTTAGGTCGTGCCCTCTAATCCAGAGATTTTGTTCAATAAACACAAAAATGAAGGCGAGCAGGAAAATTAACAGCTAAAAAGTGAAAGGACACATAAAAATAGACGAGAAGAAAGTTTAAGGATGGAAAACATGAAATGTTTATGTGGCCAATGAAATCTATACAAAATACGTGAATTTAATATAATAAAAATAATAAAAATCATAAAAAGTTGAAAAAATAGTAAAAATTGATTATAAAAATATTAAAACAACTTTAAAAATAAGAATTTGTTTTAAAGAAGAATATATTAAATTAATTAGACATTTAGAAAAATTTGGCAGCGTCCAGGACAGAACCGTTAATCCGAGAAGTATGACAATCAAACGGTTGGACACTCTACCGAGCGGGACATGCCTACACATGGTGAAGAAACTAATTAGAATATATGAGGCTCGAGTACGTGATAGAATGGACAGCAGAGGCTTTAATATTGACAGTGATTATTTGGGGGTATATATGAAGGATATTAAATGATAAATTTAATTTCCTGCGCTTAACAGGGGAGAATAAGGCTTGAAATAATACCATTAATTGTTCAAAAAGTGGTGATGGGGTGGATTTCGAACTCGCTGGGAATTTTGCTAACCCTAAGTCATAAAAAATCTAATATTTATTCTTGTATCCATTCCAGGTACAACCGCTTCATAAATTCACGGACAGACAACTTAGGCTATTATTATATAGGGATGATAAATCTATGTAAGTATTCTGAAGTACATTTGAAGTTTGGGCTTAGTTAATGCAATGTTTATATATTTTTAAATAATGAATATATAAATGTTCCTTTCTTTTTTCCTCTTTTTTTTGTAAATAAAACAATTTTAAATCCTATATTTTCACATATATTTAAAATATTATCAGAAAAACTATTACATATCATGAAGTGGTAAGAATATTATCCATTTAAGAGTATATGTAATATATATGATGGGCCGAATGCTGGCCGATTGGTTAGGATGCTCATCGTTGCTATCGGAGTTCATGGGTTCGAATCCCACTATGGCATAGATGTTCGTAGCCGTTCGGAATCGGCATTAAAGAGTAGGTCCTGGTCTCATTAGCCCTCGTGGGGAAAACAGTAGACAGTAGCGCTCCAAACCAAACCAATATATAATGGGGTTTGTATTTTAGTTTCTATACGCAATATATAACGAGTTAGTACCTGAAAAAGAAACCCACAGAAAACACAATAAAAAGGTATATTATTTGATGAGTGATGATGTATAGTGAAAGTACGCGTTATTACAATAACCTAAATTTTTTAATATTTAAATTATAATTAGCTTTTCACCAACTTAAGTTTAAGTAAAAAAGAAACACAATAGACATTTAAAAAAGGGATTAGAAATTATGATAAATAGAAGACGTTAAATAGAAATTATGAACATTTAAAATTATAAAAATTAAATTTAAAAAAAAGGAAAGGAGAAATAAATAATAAAATGTCACTTATAGTGACTTCGATATGAAATTATGGAGGACGCAACTTCAAGCTTCTCTTCTTCTAGCGAGGTCCATTTTCTTTTTAATTTTCAACCATCCGGGCATGAAGTACGGAAGTGTGCAAGTGGAATCCACTTTGGCTGCTGGGCTGATAACGGAAAGCGTGTCTTTCTGATCAACATTCATTTCGCTTGGCGGCAAGGTGGAACACCTTGCCATGTTAATGTCTACATATATATATATATATATATATATATTTATATACATTATATATATATATCCTATATATATATATATATATATATATATATGTATATGTATATATATATGTATATAATAACATTATATATATATATATATATATATATAATATATATATATATACAGATATATATATATATATATATATATTATATATATAGTATATATCATATATATATATATAAATATATATATATATATATGTATATATATATATATATATATATATATATATATATAAACATATATCTATATGATATGGTTTGGTTTGGAGTATATACGTCCCTTCTTTTGCATACATATATATATATATATATAGCTTAAAAGGCCATATTCCGATATGGATATACAACTATTATGATTTGGTTCTTTATCATATGTGGTTTGTTTTGGACCTACAGCTTTTATGGCAAGCGGACCTACAGCTTAAAGCCAATTCCGAAAGGATACGAACATCCATGCCACTGTTGGATTCGAACCAACTAACTCTGGCAATTTTTATATGAATGGTCGTGCTATTCTCATAAAAACAGAAAACAGCCTCATAATTATGTGTTACTATTTCAACGGTTTTAAGACGTTCCTTTGTATAGAATTATCCAAAGAATTCCAAATTAATCTATCCAAAACCTGAAAGAAATGAAAATATTTTTACATTTTATATTCAGTATTATATTTCTTTTTCATATTCACATATCACACGAATGGTTCAAAAAAACTATTCGATACAATAAATAAGTTTTTGTGATTTTTCTTTTTTTTTCCAAGATTCGGATTCATTTTTATTAATTTCACAGCAAATATTTTTATTTAACGATTTACTCTTTGTTTATTATCCTGAAATATAATTTTAAAAATAAATTATACGAAATTGAAAACAATATTATCAATGCAGAAACGAAACAATTTTTATGCTTGAAATTTATCGATATTACATTTTATTATTTATTTCGTCGTTGATCCATTATTCATTATTTGTTTTCCTATAGTTTTTAGATATTTCACCTGGAAATGGCAAAATCCATTTTAATAAATTGATCTTTTTATTTCTCAACAGTTTTTTCTACTTTGCATGATTTATTTTATTGTATAGATTGTTATTTAATCATAAATAAGAGTAATAAAGTTAATAAAAGTAAATGCTTAAATAATGTTAAAAATGAGTATTTATATTGAATCGTTTTTAAGGGAAACTTTTTATGTAATAATCCATTAGTGTTTCTTATTAATGTATTTTTATACTCACTTTCCTCATTTTTGAAAATAATAGTTTGATAAAATTCGATTTAGGTTTTTTTCTATTTAGTGTTTTTATTTCATTGGAGAATGCTCTCTTTTACGAGGCTCACTCTGAAATTTTTTAGATAGAACTATGTTTTGAAAGTTATACTTAACTTAAACAATTTCAGCATCAATGTTCTTTGTGTAGTCAAAGCGTTCTATGATGTTTTTTACATACTCGTATACTGATTAAAATACATATACTCGTATATAGAAGATGTGACTAATAAATATATAAATCCCTATATATAGATTGTTAATTTTAATACCTAAAATCGTCAGTCTCGAAGATCCATCCCAGAAGAATAATGTTTCTAAAAGTACATATTCTTTAAGAATTATTTTACTTTTTACGAAAGTCATCAAAATGTTTGTGTGTTAGAATACATCATTAAGAAATACATCGAATAGAGATTAAGCCTGTAAACTAGCTCTTTGTGCCTAATAGTGTTTTCTCTCAATAAAATCTAGAGTATCCTAAACAATCAGCATCTATCAAAACTCTTTTTTTGTTAGCACTACGGTCACTGTTTTTCAAGATTAAAATACATATATCGTTTAGAAGATGTCTAATAAAATCATCTAGTATCTACTAAATATTTTATTCCTACAATCCACTTTTTAAATCATCATAAAAACACTGTAAAATGTTTACATCCCTTTTTAGAACGAGTTTAATCTTTCTAAAATGTTTCGTCTGTGTAAATTTGTGCGTGAATTTGTGTGTTCAAAGTAGTCTCCACCAGCATCAATGCTCTTTTGTAGATGCTACTTTCACTGATTAAAATACATATATTCGTATATAGAAGATGTGACTAATAAATCAGTCTTATAATCCATCTACTTAATCTTTTATTCCCTACAATCCCTTTTTAAGGACATCTAAAAAGTAGCCTGTAAAATGTTTATGATTCCTCAGAACGAGTTTAACTTTCTAGCACGTGCGTCTGTGCAAATTTGTGTGTTCAAAGTAGTCTCCACCAGCATCAATGCTCTTTTGTAGATGCTACTTTCACTGATTAAATTCCTATGTATAATGGGACATCTTATAATTCCATTATTCTCTTTATTCTCTATAATGTGCCAGAAGGAATTCATACGACAAATTTTTTAACCCTTTTGTTAAGTGATCTAAAAATAGCCTGAAAATTTTTGAGATACAGCTAGGTTTTTAAAGTGCGTCTGTGCAAATTTGTGTGTTCAAAGTAGTCTCCACCAGCATCAATGCTCTTTTTGTGCTACTTTCACTGATTAATGCCTCAAACATTATTTCTTAGAATTAAAATGGATAAATGCATTTAATCACATTAATCATCTGATGAAACAAATAATCTTTTTTAGATTAAAGAATAACAATAGCCACACATATAGATCGAATACGGCTAATGTTCTATATTTTAATTTGTTTTTTTTAAGAAACTAACTATAATCCGGCGTATGTGAAGATGTGTTGAAGCATTAGTCCCCTAACATTTATGTAACCTTTGCTGTTACTGTCTTCTGTTCACTTGATTAATTAACATATACCGTATTCTGAAGAAAACGGCATACATCACTTTCACTGCGCGTTGTCTTTTCACCATTATCGGCTACATCCTCAAAAACATACTTTGCTTTCTTGATGATTCCTCAAAAAACGGCATTTAACTTTCTCACCCGTGCAATTTTAGATATGATTCCACCACATTCAATTTAAGTGTTTTTACTGATTCTGAAAGCTCCGCTGGTGCTCAAATTAACAACGGCAAACTACCTTTTTTCATATGTAATTCTTCATTAATAATTTTGTGTATGACTGAGGATCCAATGTTAAGTTCTTTCTGTATAATTTGATAGGTACAGCGATTATCATCCATTAACATTTTTCGTATGGCAGACACATTATCCGGGATTTCTGCCGACTGCCGTCTTCCTGTGCGTTCTTGATCCTGCAGAAAATGGCGACCTCTGCTAAATTCTTTAAACCATCTGAACACAGTAGCACGAGATGAAAATTCATCACCATATGCCAATTGCAATGGTTGAAAGCATTCTTCTTGATTTAATCCTGCTTTAAAATCGTAGAACATAGCCTGAAAATGTTTCAATGATTTTCTCTTCTGTTTAAAATGTATTCTTCGCTAAACAAGTTGAAGTAAGTCATTAAAAATTGTCTACTGTGTTAAAATACTTTGTATTTTAAAATTAAACTGTTAGTTTTTTGTGAATTCTCTTCTGCAATATCTAAAAATTCATACGAATCTCGTATAATATTGTTCAGCATTATTAATGTCTGTTATATCTATGTTTAAAGATTTGACTATTGTTAAAATAGATGTTTTTATTTATTAAGAAAAAATACGGACGTTTTCAAGTAATTTTATTAAAAATGTTTAATAATTAAATTCATATTAGCATTTAAATGATCATTTTTTTTGATTTAAAAGTCAAGATAAATTCTGAATACTAATATATCATTACTGTAATCACATTTTTTTAATAAATTTAAATATATATAAGATTGTCATGGTAATGGCTAACTCTTTATGTTTATTGGAAATAAAGCCAGTTTGCTGTATGTCTTTTTTCACTTGATGGCTAGCTGTCTTTATTCATCTATTTTGTTTTTCACCTTATCTTTTCCCCATTTTTTTTGTATTGCGTAAACCCATACTTTGTTTATTTTTTTTTTTTTTTATTGTTTTCATCATTGTTTCTTTTTTTTGATTTTCCGCATTTTTTCTTCTTTTTTCATTTTTTTTTCATTGTTTTTGTTTTTTTTTTTTTTTTTTCTGTTTGATCCAATGTTTATTTTTATTTCTTTTTTTTTTATCACATTATTTTTTCCTTCTGTAAATTTTTTCCTTTGCCCTGATCCTTGCAAAAATGGCGACCTCTGCTAAAATCTGTAGCACGATGAAATTCATCACCATATTTTTGTTTACTTGATTTTTACTTTTATAGCGGTTTCTGTTTTTTTTTCATTTTTTTTTTTTTTTTTTTAGTTTTTTTTGTCTATTTTTTTTTATTTTATTTTCTTATTAAATTACAGAGTTTCAATAGTATTTTATTATTTTTCTTTATTGTTTTGTATTTTATAATGTTTTAAAGATTTTTTGTTAAAATAGATATTTTTTTTATTATGTTTTTTTTTTTTTTTATTAAATATTTTTTTTATTTTTTTTTGTCTTTTTTATTTTTTTTTGATTTTTTGTATATTTTCTTAAATATAAATAAGAAAATTACATGTGACAAACTTATCACATTTTTTATCAAATCTTTATAATTCATAATTTAATATTCTTTATTTGCGTCTTATTTAGTAATTACTGTAACTCAGTTATGTTTATAATTCCCCTTTCGTTAAAAGTTTGGTTTTTCTTAAAATAAAGGCTTTAAATTATTCAATAATATAAAAATAATAATGAATAAATAATAAATGTGCAAATAACATTAAAAATGTGTTTGTACTTAATAGTTCTATAAAAGTAATATTTTTTTTATTCAATATTTCCCTACCCTTTATTATTATTGCATTTTCTAGTGAATTTCATATTTTTTTTATATTTGTGACACATATCAGTTTGATAAAATTTAATTTTAACAGAAAGTTAAACAGACCCAAATAATTTTATCTTTATATACATTTTATAATTGAATGGTTGCGGATCTTTATATCTTCTATTTTTTAAACCAGGATTTAGTTTGTTTATAATTCCCCTGTTGTTAAAGCTCTGTATTATTCAAAAATAACTCTTTTTGTTTTAAGTCTTCAAACAAAATCAATTCTTGAAATAGGAATTAAAATTTCTTACTATCTTTCAAATAAAAAAGTATATTGAAAAGAAAAGGAGCTCTTAGTTCAATAAATGATAATCATTATTTACTTTTGCTCCAGTGCACATTTAAATAATTTTTTTTATTTCAATTGCCTTGAATATATTTCTAAGTTAACAGTTTCGACATGATATATAAAGTATAAAAATATAATCAGTGATTTTTACAAATCGGAATTTTCTTAAAGTTTGATTAGAATTTAAATTAAAGAAATGAGCCCTAAATTCTAATTTCAAAATATTGTATTTTTAAATATTATTAAAAAAATAGAGCAAAAAATTATGTTGCATCAAATAGTTAAGCATTACAATCAAAATAATAAAATTTCTATTATAGATAAAAAATATTTTTCTTAAAATTTAAGTCTTTCAAAAGCATTATTTGAAAATTATTTTGCTAAATTACATATTAAGTACTCTGTTTGTTTTTACTGTATGAGTAACAGTTATACAGAAATTATGTACCGATTTACTTTATGCTAAATAGAATTTGTGTAATGTAACAATTTACTATCTTTCAAATAAAAAAAGGATTTTTGAAACGAAAAGGAGATCTTAGTTCTGTAAATGGTAATCATTAATTATTTTTGCTTCAGTTCACAATTAAAGTAGATTTTTCTCATTTCAGTTAACAGATTCAGCATGATATATGAAGTTTAAAAATATAAACAGTTATATTTACTAAATCTGAACATGTTTTAAAGTTTGAATGTTAATTTAATGCACTGGATCCTTAATTCTAATTTCAAAATATTTTACTTTTAAATGTTAATAATATAATAGTGTCAAAAACTATTGTATAAAATATATAAGAATTAAAATAAAAATAATAGAATTTCTGTTAAAGAAAAGAATATTTTTCTTAAAATTTAAGCCATTGAAAAGTATTATTTGAAAATTATTTCACTAAATTACGTGTTAAGTACACTGCTTTATTTTTACTGTATACGTTACAATTATACAGAAATTATGCACCGAATTACTATATGCAAAATAGAATTTGTGTAGTGTAAAAATTTGCTATCTTTCAAATAAAAAAGGATTTTTGAAAGAAAAGGAGATCTTAGTTCTGTAAATGGTAATCATTAATTATTTATTGCTTATATAATATATATAGATTTTTCTCATTTCAGTTAACAGATTCAGCATGATATATGAAGTTTAAAAATATAAACAGTTATGTTTACTAAATCTGAACATGTTTTAAAGTTTGAATGTTAATTTGAAGCACTGGATCCTTAATTCTAATTTCAAAATATTATACTTTTAAATGTTAATAATATAATAGTGTAAAAAACTATTGTATAAAATATATAAGAATTAAAATAAAAATAACAGAATTTCTGTTAAAGATAAGAATATTTTTCTTAAAATTTAAGCCATTGAAAATTATTTTTTGGAAATTATTTCACTAAATTACGTGTTAAGTACACTGCTTTATTTTTACTGTATACGTTATAATTATACAGAAATTATGCACCGAATTACTATATGCTAAATAGAATTTGTGTAGTGTAAGAATTTGCTATCTTTCAAATAAAAAAGGATTTTTGAAAAGAAAAGGAGCTCTTATATCTCTATATATGTTTATATATATATATATATAAATTATAATTTTATATATATATATATACATATTTGTATTCGAATTTCGATGTATTGAGATTTAACTGAATAACTAAATCTACGCGCAAAACGCCCGCTCCCTTTACAATTCCACTGCAAACTGTACCCGCACACAATGAATTAATACACTCACCTTGAAATGAAAAAAAAATAAAATGTAGGTTAAGAATTGACTACACGCAAGAGTCAAGTAGACGGTCAAGGAAAGTAACTCGGCGCATACGTAGTTTTTCCTTCTTTACGTCATTCATCTATAGCTTGAATGCATGCGTTTAGACGTAGTCAAGTTGCGAGTCAAGTAACTTGCCTCTGTTTAAACAAGAACTGTTGCACGTTTTAATTTCAAATTTTCCAGGAAATATTCTATGATTCTATAAGGAAATTTCATTCAGTTTTGAGAGCATCTATTTAATTCTATTTTCCTTTTTTGAAATTTATGTCCCCTGCTTTACTTCTAGTTTAAATCCTAATTTTTATTTTACATTTTCTAATATCTATCGCGTATTGAAACAAAAATAAAGTCCACGTACTAAAAATGACGGCTATCAATAGCGAAATGATACAGGATTTACATCAGTGACGCCCTCTACTTTAATTACCTCATTTGAGTCAAGTTTCTTGTCCACCGTGAAGAACTACTTGGCTTGCCTCACTGCTTGACTCCAGTAGCTACTTGGCTTGACCAAAACCGTTTACACGAGTCAAGTAATACTTTCTTTTTAACTTGACTGATATTCTTGACCATCTAATTGACTCGTGTAAACGTTGTGTTACTTATCTAATAAAATTTATTTTTATGCAATAAGACATGAAAAAAAAATGACTACGAGAGCATTTAATTAACTCTATTTTCATTTTATAAAATTTATGTTCTATACTTTAACTCAAGTTTAAATCCTAATTTTTTTTCATTTTATAATATCTATCGCTTACTGAAACAAAAAGTCTGCCTACTAAAAACAAACGACAGCTTCCAATAACGAAATGATACAGGATTTACAGATCAGTTGCACCCTCTATTTTACTTGTCTCATTTGAGTCAAGTTATTTATCCACCGTGAAGAACTACTTGACTTGCCTCACTACTTGACTCAAGTAGCTACTTGGCTTGACCAGAACCGTTTACAGGAGTAAAGTAGTACTTTCTACTCGACTTGACTGACCTACTTGACCGTCTAATTGACTCGTGTAAACGCGATGTTACTTATATAATACAATTTATTTTCATGCAACAAGTCATGAAAAATATGACTACCTACAAAAGCTACTTTTAAACTAACCTTAAGTTTAATATAATTAATTTTTAATAAAAAAATAAGAGAAAAGAATATAACTCTTTTTTACTAAAATCACTATCGATCTCAAATCATTTCCTTCATTTATATTTCTTTATCAGGTAATTCTTGAAGAATGCTTTTAAAATCAGTTTGTTGTATATATTTTTATCTAAAAATTATAAATTCAACCTTGTACAAATTAAAGTAATACGCTCCAAATATTAACACAAAAGGCAAAAAAAAATTGAAAATGACTATTAATCTTAAATCATTTCCTTCATTTATTTTTCTTTATCAGGTAATTCTTGAAGAATGCTTGAAAAATCAGTTGTTTTACATATTTTTTATCTAAAAATTATAAATTCGACTTTGTATAAAGTAAAAAAAAATGCTCTCCAAATATTAACACAAAAGCAAAAAAAAAATATATATAAATATAAATATCAATATAAATATCGATTTAAATATCAATATCAATACAAATAAAAATATAAATATCAATATAAATATCAATTTAAATATCAATATCAATACAAATAAAAATATAAATATCAATATAAATATCAATTAAAAAAAATTGAAAATAGCTAGTAATCTCAAATCATTTCCTTCATTTATTTTTCTTTATCAGGTAATTCTTATAGAAGGCTTGAAAAATTAGATTGTTGTACATATTTGTTATCTAAAAATTATAAAATCCACTAAGTGCGTACGCTCCAAGTATTAACAGATACGCTCCAAGTATTAACACAAAAGAAAAAAAAAAAAAATTGAGGGAAATGTTCTGTGAATTTTCATCCACGACCACACACGTGTCGCAAATTTTGTACATATTTGTTATCTAAAAATTATAAAATCCATTAAGTGCAAATTAAAATAATACGCTCCAAGTATTAACACAAAACCATAAAAAAAAAATTGAGGGAAATGTTCTATGAATTTTCATCCAACACCACACACGTGTCGCAAATTTTGCTAGAAAAAAATTATATTTGTGCAAATAAAATTACGCTCCAAGTATTCGAGGGAAATGGATTATGAGGTCGAAATTTTTTAATATATACCGTGCAAAATTCTTTTAAAGTGTATCTATGATTTATGATTGATAGGAAGAGTTAGATGGTCATCTTGCGATATGGAGTGGAAAATACGTAAAACCGAATTTGACATAAATTTTGCGAAGATGCCGGTTGAGAATTCTTTATAAATAAACGTACTAACCTTTTAAAGTGACTAAGGATTTTAAGAAACCTAAAATATGATATATTACTAGGCGCATCCAGAATGTAAGCTTCCCGATGTTTTCCCCTTTAAAGGAACGTAATTATGTGTTAATTGCGTGGAATAGATGTATGACATATTAATCATATGTCAGCTGGACAAATCCCGATTCATGCCAGTAGCAGGGTAGCAGTGGTCCAAAATGGAAACTCTAATTCCTTCTCCCGCAGCCTGAAAGGTTCGGTCGGTGATCTTGAATGCTTTGCCAATTGAAATTCATCGTCAGCTCTGTCAGGTCTATGAGCCGAAACTCACCCGAACACAAAATTCAACGCTTAGGAGCAGCACTGACATTTCTGCTACGGTATCAAGATGACGGCGACGAGTTCCTCGACAGGATCGTCACGGGCAATGAGACTTGGATTTCGCACTTTACCCCGGAAACCAAGCAGCAGTCAATGCATTGGCATCATAGTGGATCTTCGGTCAGGACCAAATTCAAACAGACGCTGTCGGTACGGAAAGGGATGTGCACGGTGTTCTGGAACAGGAAGGCTGGTTCCATTCACAGGCGGGAGAGTTCCACGTCAAAGGTATACAAAAGTTGATTTCACAATACAAGTGTGTCAATTCTGCTGGTGGCTATGTTGAAAAATAACTGAAACATTGCTGTACTTGTTGCCAATAAATATGTTCGTGAAAGTGTGAGTTCTTTTTTTCTTTTAAATAGGGAAACTTACTTTCTGGATGCGCCTCGTATATAATAATTAAATGATTGAGGATTTTCAAATAAAATAATTAATAAATATTGTGATAAATTAAAAGTAATTGAATAAATTCTGTTATAATTGATAGAAACTTAAGTTTTTTTTAAATATTTTTTTTTGGTTGGGTACAGGCAATAAACAAATCTAATTAGTAGTTATTATGAAAAAAAAATCCATGTAAAAATAAAGTCTTAAGTACTATTAAGTACTTTCCTTTTATTTACTATTATTTTAAAGCTGTTATTATTTATTTTCAAAAAACATCAGACCTTTTTGATAAATTGGTTCGCAGTAATTTAGGTAATTTAGCTAATACATTAAAATGCTTTAGCTGAAAAAAGTTTTAAGGATAAATATGTAAAAGTTCGGAAAATTTATATTTTTTTTGTTCAATTATTTCATCAGTGTTTTACTTCTTGAAACTTTAATAGATAGCGGGATAATGAATTATTTTTTTTATAATCTTGTTTTTGGAATTTCAAATTATAAGTAATTTACCCAAAATGGGATAGATAATTTAGTTTCTAATAATTTAAGGAGTGATACAGCTGATAAGGCTTGAATATTCTATTTCATATTTTTCAAATTATATGTATTTAGATGGTTTAGGATACATATCACTCATTATTTTAATTATAATTCCTTTTTGATAAATATTTAATTTCAATATCTTCTATTAAGGACATCGTTTTGTATGTAAACATTTGTGAAATTTTCAAATTTATGTTTTGAAAATAGAGAAATTCTTTATGAATGAAATAAATAAAATTAATAAAATTAATAAAATTAATAAAATTAATAAAATAAATAAAATTAATAAAATTAATAAAATAAATAAAATAAATAAAATTAATAAAATTAATAATGCATAAAAATAATTTAGGCATCTAATTTTACGTATAAAATTAAAATGCACTTATGTTTTTATATAAGCTCT
>CM063509.1:20289241-20296741 GCA_032207245.1 Pardosa pseudoannulata | reverse complement strand
GCCCTTCACTGCCAACGTATCTGTGGCGAAGTGGTCGGCGCAACGGGCGTCAGTACAAGAATTGCCAGGACTGAATCTCCGTAGAGGCGACATGGTCATTTTAATTTAATCTAATTGCGTTTATGATGACTGTACGCGTGGTGGCATCAAGTGTTTTTAAAATAATTATGTCATTACTTTTCCAGTATATACATATGTGCATATATGTATGTACATATATATATATATATATATATATATATATATATATATATATAATATATATATATATATATATATACATATATATATATATATATACATATATATATATATATATACATATATATATATATATATATATATATATATATATATATATATATATATATATATATATATATATATATATATATATATATATATATATATATATATATATACATATATATATATACATATATATATATATATACATATATATATATATATATATATATATATATATATATATATATATATATATATATATATATATATATATATATATATATATATATATATACATATATATATATATACATATATACATACATACATATATATATATAAATATATATATATATATATATATATATATATATATATATATATATATATATATATATATATATATATATATATATATATATATATATATATATATATATATATATATATATATATACATATATACATATATATATATATATATATATATATATATAATATATATATATATATATATATATATATATATATATATATATATATATATATACATATATATATACATATATATATATATATATATATATATATATATATATATATATATATATATATATATATATTTATTTATATATATACATATATATATAAATATATATGCATATGTATATGTATATCTATCTATTTATCTATCTATCTATCTTATATATATATATATATATATATATATATATATATATATATGTGTGTGTGTGTGTGTATACATACATTTAAACTGTTCATTACACAAATCATGAAGAATTTAATAAAGTTTATTTTTTAATTAATATGAGCAAACTGCTAATAAGAGGGCTCTTAACTTATTATTCTGGTAATGGATTTTAGCAGACGACGCTTTTTAAATTTTTCATTATTACAAAAGAAAAACCTCAAGCTCTCCTCATATAAAAATAGAAGTGGTTTTTCTAAATGGAAAGTTATTTTTAGAAATTTAATTAATCTGCTTAAGTATTTTCAGTGCAGAAAAAAATAACAAATGATTTTCAAGAAAAGCGTTTATTGTTATCTCTTGAGTCATTCATCTAAAGTTAATTATGAAATTCTTCGGACATTTCTCACAGAGAAAATGATATTGATGGAAGATTGCTTAATATTTTTAATATATTTTGCTATAAAAATGACAAAAGCAAGCAAGAAAACCGATAGAGAAATGTATTTTAAAATTGGTGAAATATTACATTATCTTCTTCCAATAAATCTTCTTTTGTAAACTAAATTTTTCTCGATATATTTTTTAAAGTAATCTTTTTGTGGTAAAATATATAAGTTAGTGTATGGGCACATAATTTTTAATTTCTGAAATTCTTTATATGGAGAAAATAATAAATTTTCTCAGCTTATTTATCATTCCAAGATGATACGGCAAATATTTCCATTCGATATTCTAGAATGAAGCATGGTTCTAGAATATTAATTATAGTTTTCTTTTTATAACTTTATATCTATTCCGTCTTTTATTTGATTTAGTAAATCCTTTGCGATAATGGGAAAAAATCATAGCACATAAACAATAATTACTTCTAGATGATACGGTGTTAGGACATGCTTTGAATAGAAATTGCTAATAAAGTCGTTTACATATGATGGTGTAGCACGTTTTTTAGACATTTTTGCTTTTAGATTTCCATTAAAAATGTAGATAATACATTTTCTAAGGTTTTAAGTTTGCAGTTCATGGTATTTCTCAAAAATTACACCATGACAGTTATATATTTTTTATTATGATTATTAAAACTAATATTTACTATATTTAATAACAATTTTCATTTAACAAAAAAAAATTAAAATGCACCGAAAAGTAATAAAGAATTATAAAATGGAGCAGAAATAATTGTGGGGAAGGCTCATACATGTAAATTGTAATGTGCTGATATAGAGAAATTGCTAGAGTAGTTTCTAAAGGGCTAGATGTTATGACGGTTTATAATACTAAAACAAGCGTGGGGTGACTAACGTATCCCAATAGAATATCCCATTAGTATTTTAATATAAATGTACCTTTATACAAGAAAACAGTTATGAAAATAATTTATATAAAACTATAGTTATTTTTTACATAATTTAAAATCATAAATATAAACAAATTGTTAGATAAAAACGTGTATATGTTCTCAAATACGTCCCATTTTCATTTAAAAGAAAAGCCACTTGTAGAATCCCATTGTAAAAGAAGAACTTGAGTAAAATGAAACACGAACAGTCCGTGAGTAGCATACAGTCGGAGTACAAAAGAATAAACAGATTGTTGCATTTAACAAAAAGATATTTTTTCACCAATCTAATTTTTTTCATATTTGAATATTTTGTTGTCTCTACCGATCCAGGAAAATATTTAGAAATGATTATAAAATATGAGCTGACACACAAGTAAGTTAAATAAAAGTGATTAGAATGAACACTTTTGATTATTAATATAATATTTTTGTAAAGATAATAAGATTACTGTCCTATCATTTAAGTTTTCTTCCTTACCCCAAACATACTTACATTAGTTGATTTTGGCTAATTAATTATTATACTAAACGTACTGCTAAAATACATATATAAAATTTCTTTTAATGAACAATATGTGCTGTTCTGGTCATAAATAGCAGAAATTACATCTACTGGTCTTTTCATCCTGAAGAATTATTCTGTTAATACCGTTATGAATATATTCCTGAGAGTTTCAATCTCTGAAATCTTATAATAAAATGAGATTTCAGTAATGGGCTATTATAAGCTTTTTAAAGCGTCCATTAATTGCAACAATATTATTTTGATGTTAAGGTATCAGTATAAAGTATTTACATAAGTGTATCAGATAATATTTTGCATGAAACTGTGAGACATCTGTTGGTTATTCCACTCTGAAGATTTATTCTATTAATCCATATTGGACCGCTGTCCTGTTTATACGATTTAATTGTTACTATTTAATTGTTTATTAGAATGATTTGAGGATTCACACAAGTATATTTCCTTGAATAAAATAAATTCCACTACTATAATTTCAAGGTTTAACCCATATTAGAAACTGTCCAATAAACAGGACAGCAAATAAAATTCAATTTAATAATAAAGTTATAAATATTTTTGAGTGGATTTTATTTTAACACCCTTAAAATAGACACACTTTTGATAGTAGCAAAAATAACTGAGAAATCAAATCATACTGTATTGTAAAATTGATTTTCAGCAACCCCTTAAAAATTGTCATTTTTTAATCTTTAATTTTATATTTATTATTATTATTTACTCAAACATTGTGGTGGTTGCTTGCAATTTAAAAACAGAGCTAGTAATTTAGCTGAAAGTTTTTGTTCAAAAAATATTTTTCACATGTATTTTGTAAGTATAAAAAAGGTGTCTTAAAATTAGGACGACTGTTAAAATTTATTTTCAGCAACCCCTTAAAAATTGCCATTTTTTAATCTTTAATTTTATAATCATTATTATTATTATTTTCGAGCATTGTGGAGGTTATTTGTAGTTTATAAACAGAGCTAATAATGTAGCTGAAAGTTTTTGTTCAAAACATATTTTACAGGTAATTTTTGTAAGTATAAAAAAAGGTGTCTTAAAATTAGGACGACTGTCCAACCCGATTATTTTTCCACTAATTCTCTATTGCATTAATAGGGCACATTCTTTTCTTATCTTTCAATGAAAACAAGTTCAAACACCTGTTCACACACCTGGACACAACAAGGGTAAATAAATATCTATCCTATTCACGAAAACTGGAGATTGCAAGATAAACTTACTCTCACGCTTGGTTGAAATTTTTCTAGTGTTTTTCTAGTGTTTATTGTTGCGCGCAGCTCTATTTTTTCTAAGAATTTGGATATTTTACTCAGCATTTTGCTTCTGTAAAAGTGACACGCAAATTTTACCCAATCATAGAGGCTATAAAATATGTTAATTCTTTAAGTGAGGAGTAAATTGATGATCCTGAAATTGTTATTGTGCCTCCTAATACAGACTATGTTAGTGATGAAGAAGAGGTAGATGATTCAGCCACAAAATGTGAAAAGCCAGTAATGTATGATGGGCTAAAAATTCAAGCAAACTGATGATCCTGAAATTGTTATTGTTCCTCCTAATACAGATTATGTTAGTGATAAAGAAGAGGTAGATGATTCAGCCACAAAATGTGAAAAGCCAGTAATGTATGATGGGCTAAAAATTCAAGCAAGCTGATTATCTTGAAATTGTTATTGTTCCTCCTAATACAGATTATGTTAGTGATGAAGAAGAGGTAGATCATTCAGCCACAAAATGTGAAAAGCCAATAATGTATGATGGGCTAAAATTTCAAGCAAGCTGATGATCCTGAAATTGTTATTGTTCCTCCTAATGCAGATTTTGTTAGTGATGAAGAAGAGATAGATGATTCAGACACAAAATGTGAAAAGCCAGTAATGTGTGAGGGGCTAAAAATTCAAGCTACCTCTGGTATTGAAATTTAATCAGATGACTCTAAAGAATGTTATCTTCCACCGAAAAAACCCCAGTGGGTAAAACATTAACCAAAATTTGAACAATCAAGTGATTTAACTTCTACAGGATATTATGAAATTATAAGTATGATTGCAGAAAAAACTAGAGTTCAACTCTTCCACATGATTTTTGATGATATATCTCATACTGTCACAGAAACGAATTGGTATGCACCCCCTCCCCCCAAAAAACATTCTTTGTAGCGTTTGACTGCTCGACTGTGATATTTCAGCAGATGTAATTTGGTGAGCTGTGGAAAATATAATTCTACAATGATGGCCCATTATTGAGCATGAATGAGAATATATTGAGCAATTTTAATGTAACTTTATCAAATTAATTTTTATAATTAGTTATATATATATATATATATATATATATATATATATATATATATATATATATATATATATATATATATATATATATATATATAAGTGACAATAAGAGACATTTCTAAGGATTATATGTTACAAAAACTGCTTCTTCCTTACTGATATTCAATGATAAATGCAAATATTCTTTAAAATACTTTTTGGGCACACTACACAAAAACCTAATTAAGTTTCTAAAGCAAATTTAAAATCCCATGCTTTTGATTAAAAACTATATTGTACTACTCTTTTACTCTCGGATAAAAAAGTAAATTTGTGAAAAGATATGTTTTTGGAAAAAATCCAATAATTGTTCTTTAAAATATTGCAGAGTAATAATTTACGTATTTTGCGATAAAATGTCTCCAGATTTTGCTCACGTTGAATAATTAATATGACGAAAAAAATTTTAGTCTCTCCTTTTATACAGTTTTAAGGTGTTAATTATATGTAGTTTGAAAATCCTAGAAACTTAATCCCATTTTTAACTTCCCATTTTCGACTAGTTTTTTTTTACCCTTGAATTCTTTATATTACCTTGGATATTTTTATCAAACGGAATATAAAATGGATAGGACCTAAAGTTTTTCTAATTTTTAATCCACCGTTGTATTGTTCTCTACATTTACATGGAAATGGCTGAAAAATTAAGGTGTCGTCTTTCAGTAAATATTGCAGAGTAATAATTAACGAATTTTGCTATAAAATGTATCCAGATTTTGCTCAAGTTGAATAATTGATATGACGAAAAAAATTTTAGTCTCTCCTTTTATACAGCTTTAAGGTATTAATTATATGTAGTTTGAAAATCCTAGAAACTTAATCCCATTTTTAACTTCCCATTTTCGACTAGTTTTTTTTTTTACCCTTGAATTCTTTATATTACCTTGGATATTTTTATCAAACGGAATATAAAATGGATAGGACCTAAAGTTTTTCTAATTTTTAATCCACCGTTGTATTGTTCTCTACATTTACATGGAAATGGCTGAAAAATTAAGGTGTCGTCTTTCAGTAAATATTGCAGAGTAATAATTAACGAATTTTGCTATAAAATGTATCTAGATTTTGCTCAAGTTGAATAATTGATATGACGAAAAAAATTTTAGTCTATTCTTTTATACAGCTTTAGGGTATTAATTATATGTAGTTTGAAAATCCTAGGTACTTAATCCCATTTTTAACTACCCATTAGCAACTAGTTTTTTTTTTACCCTTGAATTCTTTATATTACCTTGGATATTTTTATCAAACGGAATATAAAATGGATAGGACCTAAAGTTCTAATTTTTAATCCACGTTGTATTGTCTCTACATTTACATGGAAATGGCTGAAAAATTAAGGTGTCGTCTTTCAGATATTGCAGAGTAATAATTAACGAATTTTGCTATAAAATGTATCTAGATTTTGCTCAAGTTGAATAATTGATATGACGAAAAAAATTTTAGTCTCTTCTTTTATACAGCTTTAGGGTATTAATTATATGTAGTTTGAAAATCCTAGGTACTTAATCCCATTTTTAACTACCCATTAGCAACTAGTTTTTTTTTATCCTTCATTACCTTTTTAACATCAGATAATAGTATTAAATGCAAGTTCAACACACGTCCATAAAAAAAAACGTCGATATATACTGCTATTCTTTAACTCCTAGAATATAGCCCATCATTTTACAGGATCAGTGAAATATTTAATTTTCCAGAATTGTAAAGTATTCTATGAGGCAGGTTAAAAATTGTTTGTGTTTTGGCAGAGAATTATCTGGTACACGGTCAATAATTTGTTTATCGTCCTCTAAAGTCTTCCAATACTGTGAATGCAGTTTAGAATCACGTTGAATTCATTTATCCAAACCATGTGGTTATGTATAAAAAACAAACACACAAACGGAGAAACTTTTTAATTTTCAAAGGTATAGAAATTAAACGCTAGATATTTATTAGTCCGAGAAATAGACTCCTAGACTTTTATGAAAAGAATTTGATTTTAATACCTGTGATAAAATTTTCATTGCAACAAAAAATAATTGATGATTAAATTTTAAATTATCACTTATATACCTAATCTGTTATTTAAGACAAATATAAAAGAAAATTATTTGCTTAATGTCTAAGTTCAGTGATAAAACGCATCAAAATAATGCACACGATATTTAAATAATTTAAAATAAGAAATGATTAAACAAGATGGTTAAAGGAATGACGTCATAATGCTAGAAAAAAATATTATTTTTACCCGTTTATAAATTGATAAATTCATTCCAGGTCCAACCGCTTCATAAATTCTTGAACAGATAACTTATGCTATAGTTATATAGGCGATGCTAAAAGGTAC
>CM063509.1:20281741-20284241 GCA_032207245.1 Pardosa pseudoannulata | reverse complement strand
TGTGCTTTCAATTTAAGATTTTATGAAAGTAAATTAGATCTCTGAAATATTCTTAAAATATATTCGACATGAAATGAATATATGCTAGTAGAATATTAGTGAAAACTTTGGAGTCTCATTTATGAAACACCTTTTGTGATACGTGTTATTTATAACTGTCCTCAAGAAACTTTGTTTCTTAATCAAATCAGGAACGTGACAAATAGTTTTTACAAAATATGAACTTTGTTTTATAAAATTTTGTGCAAATATACTATAAAATAAGAATAATTACATTTTATTAAAAGTCATTTATTGAACTGCTGTAAATTAAAAAAAAATCTTTACTTAGTTTGAACAAGACAAAAATGTTCAATATAATATAAAAATGAAAGTTTTAGAAATAAATTTACGTTCCCACTCTACAAGATAAATTGGAAGATTTTTTTGAGATCTAAAATTTACTTAATATTCTAATTATTGTATTGATTTATATACTACGATAAAGTTTAGTAGTGTTTAATGTTTAATTTGTTTAATGTTTCTAAGCGACAAATTGAGGTATGGGGAACATTATAAAATAATCTACAAAATGGCCATATGACAGTAAATGAATATACACTATTGGAAATCTGGCTTACGTCCAGAGTAAAGACTCCACTTTAAAACAAATAAGCTTTATTCATTTGGCATTAACTTTGCAATGGGCATTATTGCTTCCTCATTTTTCCATCTTTCTTTCATGAGCTACGTTTAGCTTTTTTTTTTTTTTTTTTTTTTTTTTTTTTTTTTTTTTTTGCTTTAAAGATGTTGATACACGCTTAATTTATTCCAGAATGAAAATACCAGAGTGCAGTTCTCTGTCTATGAGCAGAAATGAAGTTGCCAGTTTCATTTATAAAAAATGTTTTGAGTTCCATATTTTTATAATTAACTTTAGCAAAATTCGTTGTGTTTTAAACACAGGAATGTTATAAAAAGATTTTAGAAATAATAAGTTTCATTTCAAATTTATTTTGTAAATATTCGCCGAAATAAGAAAATTTAACACATAATAAAATATTCTACTGTAGTATTTTTTATATTTAAGGATACTTTTCATATAATATTAAATGGTAAACTTTTGCACGGTGATAATCAGTTTCAACACCTAAATTAAATTTTACGTTACTCAACGGCAGAATTCAAAAGAACACTTGCATGTCTGTTTAATATTCTAATTATTTCAAAGACATTATTGGTAATATTTGAAGTATTTCAATTTCTTTAATGGAATTCTTTTTATGAGCTTTCCATAACGCGATAAAGTGAGATAAATAAAATCACCGGCAAAAACATATGTAAAAAAATGAATCTGCTTTATTACTCTTTTAATAAAAACTTTAAAGTTTACCAGTACCATTTATACAATAAACTCTAAATTAATAAACATTACTGTATATTAAAAGAAATAAATTATTGTATTTAGTTAATTTTAAAAATATCATTTAGTTAAGTAGAACAGGACAAAATTTGCTCAATACTACAGAAATGGAAATTGTTTAAACTTAAATTAACGTAACTTTACAAGATAAATTGGATAATTTTTCTAATATCTAATTAATGATCGCCGAACGATGGCCGATTGGTTAGGGCGCTGATCGTCGGTACCGGAGTTCGTGGGTTCGAATCCCACTATGGCATGGATGTTCGTAGCCGTTCGGAATCGGCTTTAAGCAGTAGGTCCCGGTCTCATTAGCCCTCGTGTGCAAAACAGTAGACCGTAGCGCTCCAAACCAAACCAAAACCAAACCAAACTAATTAATGATCTGTTTATTTCTTTTAAAAGTTACAAATCGTTTTTACAAACTTTAAACTTTTAGTTCTGAAATCTTGTGCAAATTTACGCAAAATATTTACATTTACAATATAATAAAAATTTAGTTATTGGTTTTTTTGTTGTTGTTAATTTAAATATTGCTATTTATTTAAGTAGATCAAAACAAAATTTACTCAATACTACAGAAATGGAAAGCGTTTAAACTTAACTTAACTTTACAGGATAATGTGGATAATTTTTGTAATATCTAATTAATGATCTGTTTATTTCCTTTAAATGTTACAAATCGTTTTTACAAACTGTAAACTTTTAATTCTAAAATTTTGCGTAAATTTGGGCAAAAATAATTAAATTTAAGACAATAAAAATTCAGTTATTGTTTTTAATTAAAAAACTGCTATTTATATAATTAAATCAGAGCAAAATTTGGATTAATAATATAGAAATGGAAAGTTTTGAAACTGTAATTAAACTTAATATTGAACTACGTGACAAATCAGAAGAATTTTAAAGTGTCAACTTAATATTCTAATTACTCAAGCGACATTAATTGGTAACCCTCGACGATGTTCAATTTTCTTTAATGGAATTACAGAGAGCATCTCTTTCTCGTATATCTTACAGAAGATTTTAAATGGTTAAGGGGGATGACTGACGTTTTGAAATAATTTGTGAAGAAACTGGGTGACAGGATATTAATAT
>CM063509.1:20271741-20276741 GCA_032207245.1 Pardosa pseudoannulata | reverse complement strand
ACCACTGTCGAACATTTTGAATAGAAAATGAATGTTCAGATTCATCCCTATCCGCAGAGAAATCCGAGAAATTATCATCAGTGTCGCTATAACTAACTTCAATATACTTGTAATCAGAGTCAGAAGAGCTATCAGTGTCGGAACAATTGTCAAGAGTATAGGTTTTATCACTCACGAAACGCTTCCTGCCAGACATCTTTAAGCTATGAAAAGCGCGCTCAAAATGTCACGAAAAATTCTTCTATATTTCGCAGAAATGTGGACAATTAAAGCCATCTGCTAGATTACAGATAAATAAAATCACAGTAAAGCCAAAATGAAAGAATAAACCTAGAAAGAGAGGGCTGCACAGTTAAATAGACGGCTAAAATGCATGCCCGCGGACAACGCGGGTTGCGCAAATTTTGCTACATCTATATTGCCCATGGAAATCGCGGGATGCGCAGCGAAAGGGTTAATTCCATAATATTCCCCTTATCTTATCTTTTAAAAATATTATCATCAGTCCAAGGAATTTCCAGCCATTTTTATCTATTTTATTTCATTAGATTTCCGTAATTTACTTTCTAAAAAATAAGAATATTTTATATAAAAAAAGTAAGAGCTAGTTTTGAATATTTAAAAAAATGACACACAGAACGCAGACTTACAGCAACACACACTAAATTTCCTAAATAGTGTTTAATTTTTTGAAAAAAATGATTATTTGTTATAATTCTTCACCTGACTAATTAAATTTTTAACAATATTAGATTCTGCAAGTTCACATACGGAATAAAATGCTCATGTAGCACTAAACTCTGTTGTAATTATCTCTAAAGATTCCTGCTGATGTGGTAAATTTTCAAAATTTGAAGTCTTGCATTATAAACAAAACCATCCAATTAACCTTATCGTGAATTTGTTGTTTAGCCTTGATACACCATGGATAGAACACAATCAGCTAACTATAACTATTTCGTCTTTCAAAATTGTGACATTTTAAGACTGTTTTATGAGGAAAACCTTTTATTCCATTTACTATTTGAACTTTTAAACCTGAATACATTAATTCCATAATGTTTACCTTATCTTTTCTTAAGTATTATCGTAAGTACATGAAATTTTCAGCATTTGTTGTCTATTTTTATTTAATTAGTTTATCTGAATTTGCTTTATTTCTAAAAAAGATAATTCTTTATATAAAGTGAAAAGCAAGAGCTTGTTTCGAAAATTGAAAAAAATTCTGATACTACGCAGACTTATATCAGCATAAAGTTTCATTAATAATTTTTACTCTATTGTAAGAAATGATTATAAGGTACCATTCTCTACCTAACTAATTAAATTTTAAAAAGATATGAGATTGTACCAGTTTACATAGAAAATCAAGTGCTGTAATAGCATCAAACTCTGTTTAATTATCTTTAATGATTCCTGCTGATGTTGTAAATGTTACAAAATTTTAAGCTTTGCATTATAAACCAAACCATCCAATTAATGGTGTGAGTTAGTTGTTTAGTATTGATAGAATATCGATAGAATACAATTAGCTAATTATAACTATATTTTTAGAAAATTGTCACATCATAAGATGATTGTATGAGAAAAAACATGTTTATTCCATTTACTGTTTGAACTTTTAAACTGAATACTTTAATTCCATACCGTTTGTCTTTTCTTATATTTTATAAGTATTATCGTAAGTCTATGGGATTTTCAACATTTGTTCTCTATTTTTATTTTATTCGTTTTGCTGAATTTATTTTTAAAAAATAAGAATTCTTTACATAAAGTGAAAAGCAAGTTCTTGTTTGGACAATATGAAAAAAAAATTCTAAAATTGTATGGAGATTTATAACAGCATAAAGTTTCGTTAATAACTTGTTTTTGTAAACAACGATTATTGGGTACTATTCTCCACCGAACTAATTAAATTTTAATTAAATTTTTAAAAATATCAGATTCTGCAAGTTCAGATACGGAATAAAATGTTCATGTAGCACTAAACTCTGTTGTAATTATCACTAAAGATTCCTGCTGGTGTGATAAATGCTGCAAAATTTTAAGCTTTGCATTACAAAGCATACCATCCAATTAATGTTATGAGTTAGTTGTTTGGCCTCGATAGAATACCAATAGCATACAATCGGCTAATAGTAATTATTTTTTCACAAAATTATCACACTATATGATTGTATCCCTAGAAAATAAAATGTTTATTCCATTTAATATTAGAACTTTTAATCTGAATACTTTAATTCCATACTATTTGCCTTATCTTATATTTTATAAGTATTATCTTAAGTACATGGAATATTCAACATTTGTTCTCTATTTTTGTTTAATTAGTTTTGCTGAATTTATTTCGAGAAAATAAGAATTCTTTATATAAAGTGAAAAGTACGAGCTTGTTTCGAAAATTAAAACAAATAAATAAATTCTAACACTGTACTTAGACTTATAACAGCATAAAGTTTCATTAATAATTTTTACTCTTTTGTAAGCAATGATTATTAGGTACTATTATCCACCAAACTAATTAAACTTTTAAAAATATCAGATTCTGCAAGTTCACATACGGAATAAAATGCTCGTGTAGCATCAAACTCTGCTGTAATTATGTATAAAGTTTCCTGCTGATGTGGTAAATGTTGCAAAATTTTAAGCTTTGCATTATAAACCAAACCATCCAATTAATGGTGTGAGTTAGTTGTTTAGCCTAGATAGAAAACCGATAGAATACAATTAGCTAATTATAATTATTCTTTCTACAAAATTGTCATACTATAATATTGTATTGCGAGAAAAAAATGTTTATTCCATTTAATATTTGAACTTTTAAACTGAATACGTTAATTTCATGCTATTTACCTTTTCTAATATTTTAAATGTATTATTGTAAGTATATGGAATTTCCAACATTTGTTCTCTATTTTTTTAATTAGTTTTGCTGAATTTATTTCTAAAAAATAAGACTTCTTTATATAAAGTGAAAAGCAAGAGCATGTTTCGAAAATTAAAAAATAAATTCTAACACAGTAAGTAGATTTATAACAGCATACAGTTTCATTAATAATATTTACTCTTTTGTAAACAACAATTATTGGGTATTATTCTAAACCGTACTAAGTAAATTCGAATTAAATTTTTAAAATATCAGATTCGATTCTGCAAGTTCACATACGGAATAAAATGCTCATTTAGCATCGAACTCTGTTGTTATTTTCTCTAAAGAAACTGCGGAAACGAAAGTCAGAGTCATAACCATTTGGACCTAGTATTCGTTTGAAAGTTGCTTCAGCGTTTCTCACTAACAAAAATTTGATTTATAACTTAATGGAATAAAATTACTTAACCATTTTGCCTCTTACAAATGAGTAATTCTCTGAATCTATATTTTAAATTAGGGTATTTTTACCAACGGGGATGGGGGGCATTGAATGCATTTTATTGGAGAATGGTAGCTGAAAAAAAGGTTGAGAATCAATGGTTTAGATAATATTTTAACGATGCTAAAAATTTTTGAATGAAAAGTTTTATTGTATTCCACTTTTGGCATTAAATTTAATCATTTTTATTTATCCTGAACTAAGATTCCGTATGAGGAGAAAAACAAAGTTAAATAATTTTTTCAATCCTTTTAAATGTCAGAAACATTCCGTATATTTGTAATAAATTATTAAAAATGAATGAATATTTTTCTAGAATAATTAATGCCACATGATTATTTCGAAAAGCCTACCACATTTGAAAATTTATGGAAGTGATATGCATATATATTTAAAAAAATCTAATTCATCAAGGACATTTGCTTTTTAATTCTGTAGGAGAAACGTTTCACAGTTCAGAGATAAAATTCTGTCACCCTCAATTAATCATAGGAAGGAAACAAAAATAGGACAATGTTAATAGAGAAGCTGAAAAGAATTCTCTTATCTCGAGACCATATTTCATATTTTTATCTACTACTATATTTTAACATTCTTTTCAATGGATGAAATGAACATTATTCTATTTTACTCATAACAATATTTCTAAAAATATTATCATTAATAATTTATTTCATACTTTTTGAATTTATTGCGTATTTTTTAAAAAAATAGTATTATTAGTTTAGAATATTTAATCTAAATCCGAATATTTAATCTAAAAAACTATTATTTTTCCTTTTACACTAAATCTGTAAATGAATATTATAATAAAAAAACAACCACGTTACACAGTGTTTAAGGTTTTTTCAACGGCTTATGTATTTATTACATTTGTATTTAGGGTTATTCCATGTGAGTTCCACTCCAACAGGACCAATGTATATTCTTTCTGAAGTAGAAATTCTCAAAACACATAAAGCTTTCTACCAGTTTCAACTAAATAAGTAGCACCATCCATCAAAAGTAATGCACTTTAATGATTTTTCTTCATTCTAAAATCTTTACAAATGTTAAATGTACTATTTACTAGAGTATATGTCGATAAGGTAGTGTGTAAACATTAATGCCATCCTATACAGATGAGTTAGATTAAAAGTAATGAATTCATGTTTTCATTTTCGTTATTGCAATAGTAAATATATCAAACAAAAAACTTTTGTAGCTTGTGATCGCATTATGATCCCAACATAAAACTTTGAGGATTAATTAACAATAATATGAGCAATTTTTGAGATTTTTTTCAAAATTTTAAAAACTTGGCTTTTTGAGAAATTTAAATTTTAAATTTAAATTTAAATTTAAATTTTTTAAAAAGTTTTCAAGTCATCATGTGTTGTATATCATATGAAAACCCATTAAAAAAGGTTTAAAATAACACCTTGCACATATCTCTAGCTTAATTAGATGAGTAGCAAGTGTAATTTAAATGTATGCCGATAGTGTACTTTTTAGACAAATCTGGCAAATTTAAAGCCTTATAACTCCCAAACCATTTATTATTTGAACATAAGATTTGGGGATTTTCTTTATTACCATGAAGTCACTTACTATACCAAATTTAATCAAAATTGGAGGGGGTCAGGTAGA
>CM063509.1:20246741-20266741 GCA_032207245.1 Pardosa pseudoannulata | reverse complement strand
AAATAGGTAATAAGATAAATGTTAGGTAATAAAGAAGTTTTATTGTTTACATCGAATAAATAAATTTACATGCAACGTTACTGCTAAAATTAATTTAATCACATTACATTATCCGTAAAAAATAAATATTATTTATATTAATAAAAAATAAATGCAAATTTATGCATCATTTATAATTAATTCTTATGCAATTTGATTAGCCGATTTTTTTAATTAAATTTATTTCGATTATCTTCTGCGATTATTATATTCTAGCATATATTTTATTTCTTATTTCTCGTTTTTTTATATACACTTTCAGTATTTTTTTTCTGGAAAAGTCTAGACTTAGCTTATAACTTATCATATAAGGCTTATTTCTTTTCATTTCTGTATTTCGAAGCATAAGACTGCGATTGATTTATTAGTATGAATGAACTTAGGTTCTAACATAGAATCAGTAACAAAAGATACGCTACAGTATAAAAAAGGAAAAAAAGATCTAAAAGATGTACTGCATGTTTTGAAAAGCAAAATAATAATCTAAATAGGATGGAAAAACTCCAATACATGCGGACTTTCTCGTTTGAAATCAGGAATTGAATCATTCCTTTGATGATTTTTTTTAATCTGAGATTCCAAAACATATTGAATAGATAAAACATATTTCCTGTTATCTCTAAAGGAGTTCTAAGGACAAAGTGCATGATTCTCTACAGAAAAAAATCTATCTTTATACGGAACGAATGCAAATGTTATTATTCAGCATATACGAGATGGAATGTGTATTATTTATTCATGCAGTGGGACACTTCCTGCGTTATTAAATAAAAGATATTTACAAACATCTTACGTATGAAGAGATTTCTTTAGTAATTTCATAAGATTTTAACAGCATTAGTGTCCATTTATATTTCCAGTTATTCGTTTTATTCAATATTTTCTTATAACTATATTTAATTATTTGCAATATTGGAAGGTTAACAGCAGTATCGGTAAAATTATGATTCAGCCTATTCGAATGAATGAATATATATATATATATATATATATATATATATATATATATGTATATATATATATATATATATATATATATATATATATATATATATATATATATATATATATATATATATATATATATATATATATATATATATATATATATTATATATATATATATATATATATATATATTATATATATATATATATATATATATATATATATATATATATATATATATATATATATATATATATATATATATATATATATATATATATATATATATATATATATATATAATATATATATATATATATATATATATATATATATATATATATATATATATATATATAATATATATATATATATATATATATATATATATATATATATATATATATATATATATATATATATATATATATATATATATATACATATATATATATATATATATATATATATATATATATATATATATATATATATATATATATATATATATATATATATATATATATATATATATATATTATATATATATATATATATATATATGTATGTATATATATGTATATATATAAAAGTATATATATATTTATTTATTAATTATTTAATTTATTTATTTATTCTTAGTGTAGAATGTTTTAAATTTTACGAATATTAAAATAATTTCTTTTATCTACTATATATTAATTATTTGATAGAAATAAATTAAAATATATAGATTAAAAATCTTAAATAGATTAAATAAATCTTGCATAACTTACAGATGTTAGTTTAATTTGTTTAATTGTTAGTAGTAGTTTGTGTAATTGTTAGTATTTAGAAACTTATGTTAGGTCAAATGAGTCGTACTTTAAATATGCGAACGATTCAATTTAGAATGTTTGAGATCAATTTAAAAAGGTCTCTACTACAAGACATGTTATTCAAGTATATAATTTATATTTTTTATGTATTAAAATATCCAATTAAAAATGAATTTATATAATTATATTTCAGAGTTGTTAATATTTATTGAAGTGGTATGATTAAAACATCATAACTTAACGTATACATTATCTACTCATATACTAAGCTATACTTTAAACAATTATTAAACAAGGTATATGTCAAATAATATAAACGTTTTAGCTAACTGCGATTAAATAAATTCACATGCAAAGATACTGTTAAACTTAATCTAATCACATTACATTATTCGTAAGCAATAAACATTAATATTATTAATAATAACAAATTAAAATTTATGAATCATTTATAATTAATTCTTATGCAATTTAGTTAACCGATTATTTTTTGTAATTTTATTATATTAATTTCGATTTTCTACTTCGACTGTATTATGTTCTAGCATATATTTCATTTCTTCTTTCTCGGTCTTTTATACAAATTTTGATTATTATTTCTGGAGACTTATCATATAAGGTACATTTCTTTTCATTTATGTATTTCAAAGCAGAAAACTGTGATTGATTTTTCAGTATGAATGAACTTAGATTCTAACATAGAATCAGTAACAAAAGATACGCTACTATACAAAAAGGAAAAAAAAGTATAAAGGATATACTGCTTGTTTTGAAAAGTAAAGTAGTAGTCTAAATAGGATGGAAAAAGTCGGATATATACAGACTTTCTCGTTTAAAATCAGGAATTAAATCATTGCTCTGATGATTTTTTTAATCTCTTATTCCAAAGCATATTGAATAGATGAAACATATTTCCTGTTATCTCTAAAGGAGTTCTAATAACAAAGTGCATGAATTTCTACAGAAAAAAAATCTATCTTTATACTGAATGAATGCAAATGTTATTATTCAGAATATACGAGATGAAATGTGTTTTATTAATTTATGCAGTGGGACATTTCTTGTGGGATTCTATAAAAGATTTTTACAAACATCTTAGGCATGAAATAATTCCTTTACTAAGTTCATAAGATTTTAGTAGCGTTAGTGTCCATGTCTATTTATATTCCAGTTATTCAATTTATTCTTTTAACATTATTTTCTCTTATTTTCTTATAACTATATGTAATTATTTGCAATATTGGAAGATTAACAGTAGTATCGCTAATACAATGATTTAGCCTATTCAAATGACTATATATATATATATATATATATATATATATATATATATAATATATATATGTATATATATATATATATATATATATATATATATATATATATATATATATATATATATATATATATATATATATATATATTTATATATATATATATATATATATATATATATATATATATATATATATATATATATATATATATATATATATTATATATATATATATATATATATATATATATATATATATATATATATATATATATATATATATATATATATATATATATATATATATATATATATATATATATATATATATATATATATATATATATATATATATATATATATATATATATATATATATATATATATATATATATATATATATATATATATATATATATATATATATATTATATTTATTTATTTTTATACTTAGAGCATAATATTTTAAATTTTACGAATATTCAAATAATGAATTTTATATACTCTATATTAATTATTTTATATAAATTAATTAAAATAAATAATTTTATAATGTTAACCATATTAAACAAATCTTGGATATCTTACAAATATTTGCTTTATTGGAATAAGTATTTAGTGACTTATGCTAGGTCAAAATATTTGTACTTAAAATATGCGAACGATTCAATTTAGAATGGGTGAGATACCTTTTAAAAGGTCTCTACTTCACGATATGTTATGCAAGTATATAATTAACATTTTTTATGTATTAAAATATGAAAATAAAAATGAATTTAAAAAATCATATTAAAAAATTATTAATTTTAATGAATACCTTGAGGAAATTATAATAATTTAACTTATACATTATCTACTCATATACTGAAGTTATAATTTAAATAATTAATAAGGTAAATGTTAGATAATATTGAAGTTGTCGCTAACTGCTATTAAATAAAATTGCATGCAATGTTACTGTTAAAATTAATCCAATCACATTACATTATTAGGAAATAATAAAAATTAATAATGTTAATAAAAAATAAATTAAAATTTATACATCATTTATAATTAATTCTTATGCAATTTTGTTAACCGATTTTTTTTGTAATTATACTAAATTACTTTCGATTATCTTCTGCGATTGTATTATGTTCTAGCATATATTTCATTTCTACTCTCTTATTTTTTTATATACACTTTCAGGATTATTTCTGGAGAAGACTAGACTTCTCTTATAATAGAACTTATCATAGAAGGCACATTTCTTTTCATTTCTGTATTTCAAAGCATAAGACTGTGATTGATTTTTCAGTATGAATGAGCTTAGATTCAAACATAGAATCAGTAACAAAAGATATTCTACAGTAAAGAAAGGGAAAAAAGGTCGATACACTGCATGTTTTGCAAAGTAAAATAATAGTCTAAATAGGATGGTAAAAAAGGAATACATGCGGATTTTCTAGTTTGAAATCAAAAATTGAATCATTTCTTTGATGATTTTTTTAATCTGTTATTCCAAAACATATTGAATAGATGAAACATATTTCCTGTTATATCTAAAGGAGTCCTAAGGACAAAGTGCATGATATTCTACAGAAAAAAATCTATCTTTATACGGAATGAATGCAAATGTTATTATTCAGAGTATACGAGATGAAATGTGTATTATTTATTCATGCAGTGGGACATTTCCTGCGGGATTCAATAAAAGATTTTTACAAACATCTTACGCATGGAAGAATTCCTTTACTAAGTTTATAAGATTTTAGTAGCGTTAGTGTCCATTTATATTTCGAGTTATCAATTTTATTCAATATTTTCTTTATGTAACTATATTCAATTATTTGCAATATTTTATGATTAATAGCAGTATCACTAATATGATTCAGCCTATTCGAATGAATATATATATATATATATATATATATATATATATATGTATATATATATATATATATATATATATATATATATATATATATATATATATATACATATATATATACATATATATATATATATATATATATATATATATATATATATGTATATATGTATGTATGTATGTATGTATATACATACATACATATATATATATATATATATATATATATATATATATATATATATATATATATATATATATATATATATATATATATATAATATATATATATATATATATATATATATATATATATATATATATATATATATATATATATATATATATATATATATATATATATATATATATATATATATATATATATATATATATATATATATATATATATATATATATATATATATATATATATATATATATATATATATATATATATATATATATAAAATATATATATATATATATATATATATATATATATATATATATATATATATTATATATATATATATATATATATAATATATATATATATATATATATATATATATATATATATATATATATATATATATATATATATATATATATATATATATATATATATATATATATATATATATATATATATATATGTACATATATATATATATATATATATATATATATATATATATATATATATATATATATATATATATATATATATGCATATATATACAGCAGTAGAAAAAATCATAATAATATATCCACCTGTGAGATTATATAATTTCTTTATAATACACATACACTCGAAAACATATATCATAGTGTATGGCATGTTATTAAAGAATTTTTTAAACCATAAACGAATTCTTTTTTGAACTCCAAACATCGATTACTTATTTTATCAATTAATCTATTTAATCTGTGAAAGAATTTTTTTAAATATATTTTTTAAAACAAAAAAAATTGATGTATGAAGACAAGATAACAGTGGGAGAAATATAAAATTAATGATTCATAGTAACTTCCTCACTCATAAAAAAAAACTAATATTTTATGCAAAATGCAACATTCAACGCATAGATAAAATTATATTTCATGTTCAATTAAAAACTATCTTTTTCCAGTCTTTTAAAACGTTTTAATTTAATATTTTCATTATAAATACTTTCTCATTCTTTCATTTATAATACAAGAATTTTAGATTAAAAAGTATTTTTAGAATGAAATATGAATAATACGAAAAATCAACATAGTTTTTATAATTCCTTTGATAAAGAAATATCCATTTGTAAAATTCTTGCAGATAATTAATTTATTTTTTATTCATTTTTAGGAGAGATAAAATTTTATCATTTTAGTAGGTTTTCTTTCTTGTTGTTTTCTACAAATTTTAGTCAAAGAATTTTAGGGATGGATTTTAAAACTTTTTTCACATATTAAAAAACTATTGTTCGTTAAAAGTGCAACGAGAGCTGTTCTGACTTTTTACCCTTCCGCTGTGTATTTATTTAATCAAAATTGGTTCAAAGCATATATAGGCGTATAGTTGTATTACATATTTCAAATCTGTATACGTTTTTGAGTTAAAATATACAAAAAATATTTGTAAAAGATTTTTTTAAATATAGAATTAGGTCCTGAAAATGGTTTTCATAATAATGAAATTTAAGAATAATAAATATAAAAGCAAAATTTTGAAAATTAACCTTGGTTAAATTATCATTTATTTTATAAAATACAAAAGCAAAACGTATATACTAATTAAAAAATGCAAAACATTTATTAGAATTGAAGTTTTGTATGATAAATTTCGAAACAAGGCTCGAGGCAAAGTCCTACCTCGCAATCCTTGCAGCAAATTCGCGTTTCTTTTCGAATTTTTTGTTCCACCTTCGGTTGTTGTAAAAACAGACAGCACACTATCTACGAGAACATCTTTCTTGATGGGATTTGGGTGTATATGGCTATCAAAGTGTCGAGCAGTTAGTCTAATGGATCTGTTACTATCATGTACTGTTGGTCTCTTTTACTATTATTTGCAACATAACATAGTCAAAATAAAGTTCAAAATAGCCCAAAACAGTTGCATTATTTGCCGTAGTGGAATTTAGTCCGGGATTTCCAATTAAAGGAAATGAAGCAGGAGCTGTTGGAATATTTTGCATATCAATTTTGCACCAATGTCGAAAATTTTAAATAGAAAATGAATTTTTAGATCCATTACTATCCACAGAGGAATCGAGAAATTCTCACCAGTTTCACTATAACTATCTTCAATATACTTGAAATCAGAGTCAGAAGTGCTATCAGTGTCCGAAATATCGTCAGTCACACAAGAGTGTGGGCACTCATTTCTCGCCATTGGGATTGCCAAGTCAAAACTATTTAGCAATGCAGTGCCAATTGTAGACTCGACAGCTGTGTCCTGTAGCTGCAGAGACTTTCCTTAGAGTATCCCTAAAGATGACCCTACAATGCCTCTTGACCACAGGAAACGGGAAGGTTAAAAGGGGACAAAACAATGCTGCACTGAAACAGTACCGTCTGACATTCAAACTGGTCTGAGGGGTCGTACACCATAAAATGTTGCGAACAATCTTTAACTTTTTAACAATTATGTGAAACAAAAATGAGTGGGCACCAAATTTCAAAACCAGAAGACACTGTTGATGCCTTGCAAAACCATGTTTCTCACATTCATATTTAGAAAGGAAAAACTGTTTCATGAATTATATTGAATGAAAGGAAAAGTGTTTAAATATCAAAGATAAATATTTTGAGAAACAATAAAGTAGTTTGCTCCTAAAATATTCTTTTTCTTCCTAAATTGTTTAAAAAACTTAGGAAGCAACCCTCGTGCTATCATCTAAAAATTATCATTTTCCTTTTGTGGAATGTATAGTTTGGCTCCATTATCCCTTTAGTTTATTTGTATATATTTTGTTTTAGAGTTTGAAGTTTAAATCTATAGAATTAAGGCAATAAATCATAGGCTTTTATCATGATGAATGTGCAATCAATAATTTTCTCAGAAATTCCTCTGTAGTTTACTTATCGACTAAAAGGCAAGGTAGGTAAAAATTCAGATACCTATGAAAGATCAATAAAAGATATGCTATTTTTTTACCTCTTACTGGAAAGTTTACTTTCAGATTAGAAAGTTAAAGTCGCTTCGATAAATGAATTTCATAGAAATAAAATTTCGAAACTTTTTAAACAGTTATAGATTTTATGCTTAGCAAAATATTTTTAAAATTATTAGTTTATGTCTGTCACTAATGCAGAATTTTTGGTGTTACTCCATATGATGTTACAATATATTAAACTTTTAAATTTTATTTATTTAAACTAGAGGAGATTACTTTTAAGTGTCTGATTATAGACACGAAAATGTAAAATAATCCTTCAGCACTATGTATGTTGATGCCAGGTTTCTGTTCGAAATTAATGCAATATTTCTGATGTTGTAACATGTTGTGTTACAATACATGAATATATATGTATATTATACTTATATTTTCTGTACGATATTACACTTATTTAACCCCTTGCCGTGGAATATAATTGTGAAAAACTTGCAAAAAAGGGTATTTTTTCTCTTTAATTTTGTTCGTTAATATCTTTAAAATGTTAAAAATAGATTCCTTTTGGAAAAAATTAAACGAAATAACTACTAACTCCTATATAATAATAGCCTAAATTATCTTTCGCATGTCTTCGAATTTATGAAGCGGTTGTACCTGTAATGGATAGAGATATCCATATTTGATTCTTGAAGAGTTAGGGTTAGCGACGTTCGAAATCCAAACCTTCACCCTTTTCTATCATTTAATGCTACTATTTTCAGCCCCATTTTCCCAGGTTAAAATCAGGCGATTAAATTTATCGATTTGTCACATAATAATTAGGTAAAAATAACGTTTTTTCTAGTATTATGACGTCATTCCTTTAAACACCTCATTTAATCATTTCTTATTTTAAATTACTTATATATCGTCTGTATTATTTTCATACTTTTTATCACTGAATTTAGTTATTACGTAAATAATTTTCTTTTATATTTGGCTTAAATAAAAAATTAGGTACGTAGTGATAATTTTAAATTTTATCATCGATTATTTTTTGTTGACATGAAAATTTTATCACCGGTATTAACAACAAATTCTATCTGTCTCCAGGGTGTAGAAGAAATGATAGTTTCATTATTTTACTTCCCTTTTTCTTTCCTCTTCTATTCTTTTACTCACTCTTTTACTCATTCCGTCATATGACGGGCTATATGCTAGTTTTCAATATTTTCACATATATATTAAATGTTAATGAATTATAGTAATTGTCGTTCAAATTACAGCTAAATAATAAAATGATATAATTTTCTGGGTGAATATAATAAGCTAATACAGCAATGTTGTTATCTATATAAACTGTCAAATTTCCATGTCCCTCAAATTCTTTTGAATTTTTACAAATCCCTTACAGTATCCGAGAAATAGAGACAAATGTCTTCAAATTGTCGGCCGAACGATGGCCGAATGGTTAGAGTGCTGGCCTTCTGAATTTACAAATATTCAATAACCCAGTGCCCACTAACATTTTATTAATTTCTCTAATATGTTAATTTAAATGCGTTTATAAAAAACCATAAAACAGTAACTATTTTTTCTATTTTTAAATTTTTTGATTTATAATCATTGTTCTATTTTATCAATTTCAAAACACACTATAGCAGTAAAAAATTCGTACTGGAACGTATAATTTCTAGTACAAAGTAGCCGAATAATGGCCTAATGATTAGAGTGCTGGTCTTGGGAACCGAAGTTCGTGGGTTCGAATCCCCCTTTGGCATGGATGTTCGTAGCCGTTCGGATTCGGCTTTAAGCTGTAGGTTCCAGTGTCATTAGCCCTCGTGTTGCAAAAAGTAGACCGTAGCACTCCAAACCGAACCAAACTTCAAATTGCCGAAATTTTAGTGGGAAAGAATTTTTATCTATTGGAAAAACGGCTCATTAATTATTATGAATTGGAAGAACCGATTTCGGTCTTCACGGAATTGAAATACAGTTTTTTTTCTTGACCGAGATCAGATCGGGCATTTCCAAATTGGTGCATTAGCGTTGCCCGAACTGTGTTCGGGTGTCACAGGCAAGGGGTTAAATTGATAGAATACATTTCTGTTTTTGATCATAAAGATGGAAATTTGAAATATTTGTTATACGCTATGTAATTTAATGCTATCTTGCAAATCAAAAATAGAAAATTATGATATTTTCATAATATTACTAATTTAAGATTTGTATAACTTTCACAAATATATACTTATATAGCTATTAATTCCTAACGACGTCCAAGTAGTTAGGGCGCTACTCTTTAAAATAGGAGTTTGAGGGGTCGAATCGTGTTGTTTATAGCCATTTGGAATTGTATTTAAGTAGTGGATTAACCGAGGCATTTTAATATATAGTCATTAATATTTCTTGCACCCCACTAGAACAGTTTCTAGCTGTTATCTCAAACATAATAAAACATGAATTTTATCTCTTTAAATTTTAAGTATGTAAAATATATATTAAGTGCGTAAAATAAATATTACAAAATATATTTTAGTGATAAATGAAAAACTTTATTTCATTTCAAGTATATTTTCTGGGATTCTTTTAAAAAAATGTCTTACTTAAAATGTAAAAGAAAATTTTTCAAAGCTGATCTCGAGGTTGATTAATATTATAATTTAAAAGAACATTTTATAATTTAAAGTACATTTAAAACACAAATAAATTCGGTAAAAAAATTTTAATTTTATAGGATGCTGCAGATATACTGTAAATCTATTATATAAATTCGAAATAAAAACTTAGTATGTATTATGTAAACCTAAGATATGTCACAGAAGATATATTACAATTATAATAGGTTTACTGAGTATCTTATGCAACCTAAGATATTCTGTAAATCTAATATATAAATTTGATATAAAAACCTAGTGTAGATTATGTACACCTAAGATATGTTACAGTTATATTAGGTTTACAGAGTTTCTTATGATAACTAAGATATCCTGTGAACCTAATATATAAATTTGATATACAAACATAGTGTGTATTACGTAAACCTAAGATATGTTACAGTTATATTAGGTTTATAGACTATCTTATTGGAGACTATTTTATGCGATCTAAGATATTCTGTAAGCCTAATATATAAATTTGATATAAAAACTTAGTGTGTATTCTGTAAACCTAAGATATGTTAAAGTTATATTATGTTTACAGACTATCTTATGCAACCTAATGTTTCCTGTAAACTTAATATATAAATTTGTTGTAAAAACTTAGTATGTAATTTACTAATGTAAACATTATTTTTCGAGTAAATTAAAATTATTTTTTTCATTTCGTTTATAATTTCTGTGCTAATTAAAAATTTTATTTCTTAAAGTATAAAAAATCCTTTTTTTTTTAAAAACTGAGCTTCATTAAAAAATTTGTAAATAATTCATTCTAAAAGAGGCAGATCAGTTAATTTGTGATGAATCAAAAAATGTAAGTTATAATGAAGATTATACATACAATTATACGTTTTATGTATAAGATAGATATAATAAAAATATGCTTTTGAAATACTACTGCAAAACACAGTATAAAAAAATAAATAAATTATAAAAAAATATTCCAGGAGCAAGTGTCCAGTAGACTGTGTTCCATTAAAAATCATTAAAAATAGAAATTTTCTAAGGAGATTATAAAGCCATTCTCTCGATAGCGGAATAGATTTCTCCGTATCAGCTCCTTAAATCTTCCACGACAGACTGCTTCAGGGAATATCGTTTAGAACATCCTACGCTGTTTATTCGCCATTAAAAGGTGCCATTCATTTCAAATGCAAATTAGTACAGCCAAGGTAATTAGTTATTGATTTTATGCTTCATTAAGTGTAGGAAGATAGTGGATCATACTTGTTCTTAATACAGGAATTTCAATTCTGTCTAAATCTGAGAAATTATTTATCTCAAAGAATTTTCCCTCTCCAAACACTTCTTCGAGGTTCTCTGAATGAATAGATGGTGTTATAGATAAATATTCAAAGCAGATTAAGCTTTTGTTATATTTACGGCGTTTGTAACACTATATCATCTAAAAGTGAAATCGTTATGAAAGTAAAAGCTTGTTTTTCTTCACTGTAGCATAATAAATGTGGGCATGGATATAAAATAAGAAATAGATGAAAGAGTTAAGATATCCGTCTACGTTCGGAGAACTTTTCTCTATAAACGTGGAAAACGGTTCATGTTTTTATATTTTTAAATTTATTTTTATACTATCATACAGAATTGTACTTAATTTTTTTTTTCCTGGAGAAGTTCTTACAAAATTTCTAATAAATGAAGAAAATTTAGCAAAAATATCGGGTTTTTTCAAAAGGTCTAATTTTTAAATAAATTAAATTAATTCAAATTTTTTTATGCAACACATTTGTTATACACTGGACTAGTGAATCACCTAAAATATTTCCTTAATTTACATTTGATAAAAAAATTTTGGTCCTTCAAAATCATACACATGGAATTTTTAACGAATTTTCATTACCTTTACATCTAACTAGGACTGTAACATCATTAAAACTTATCCAGATTTAAAGCTTTTAGGTCATTCACTAGTAAATACTACCAAAAACATTCATAATAATTTTCAAAGAAAATATTTTAAAAACTTTTTGAAAAATCACATTTTAAGTTTCAACATTTTATTAAAAATACCGTTCTGAGAAAAACGCATTTGAAGTTTATGAAAGCAATTTTAACTATTAAAAAATTAAAATGCATGTTTAAAATTCTCCACAATTGCTGCAAAATTTTCTAATTGCCAAGTTGCTAATTATTAAAAATGCTTGAAAAATGTTTATACTAATCTTCATGAAAATTTTAAAAGTTTTCTCCAAAAAATTCACAGCTTCTGGTTCCGAAGTCGCTACTTTCGTTTTGTTTTAACAGCTGTCACTGATGTTTAAACAGCTGTAAGTTTTCTTTAAAATGCAGTAGAGACAAAACAAAAATAGATTTAGAAGCCTAAAAGTTGAAATTTTACAATAACAAAACTAAAAAAATAAAATTATGATTTTTGGCTAGAAAGTACGTTTTCAATGTAGACGGATACTTTAAATTAAATTTTCCTAGTATTAATATGTAAAAATAATATATACATATCTTTAAATAGCTGAATTTCACACAAAAATTAATCATTTTTTAAAACTATGTTAAGAAGTAATAATCATAGTTCACTCATTTGCAGCAATAAAAAATGAAAATTTGTCAAAATATCCCCTTTAGTAATATTTTAAACATAGATACAATGGTATGCAAAACTTAAGCAACAGGTGAGTTTTTTGCCATAAACCCGCCAGAAACCATCTGAGTGACATAAAACTCAGAAACGAGGGATATAATTATGTACTCAAAGGATGACGAAAACATCGGCTCTGAAGAAGGAATACAATGCATACGGTATGGAATCAAACAAAAACAAGCTTTACTGAGTGTATAGTATCATGACTCATGATTGTCTATCCAAGAGGCAGAAATACAATCAGATATTCCTTAATATGGGATATGTCCTCAACTAACTGCAATGGTTGCTTCGCACCGTCTCCGCATACTCAGAACCAGCTGATCCAATATTTCTTGCAGTACGAGTGCCAGAGGCTAGTCGTATTAAGGCAAAAGTATTAAACTTTCACCTTCCGTTTTTAACGAAAAACTCAAGGGTGAAAGTTCTACTTATGTTCAAGTGGGCCGAAGTAATTTTGAAGCAGACACCAAACAGAAGGCCCTTAACCCTCTAAGCGTTTCGCACGTACAAATTTCGACCTCCAAAAACGTTCCGAAAATGAATGTATTGTACATTTCAGCCAATGTTTTCCTCCATGGAGTTTTGAGGTAGTAGGGTCAGGTCGATTGTTTAGGAACTGTACTCTTTGATTGACATTTATTGAGGAATGGACCCCTACTCCCTGAGGCACAAAGACGCTGATAGCTTTTCAGGGCTTTGTCAATCTCTATTTCTAAGTATTTCGTTTGCGGTAACAGATGTATCTCTAATTGCACCACTTAAATAGCTTGGATGACTTTCGTAAAAAAATATAAATCATTCTCTTAAAGAATATTTTTATTTGTACTTTTAGAATCCATTGTTTCTTATGGGATGATCTTAGAGATTCGACGAGCTTTATGTGTATTAAAAATTAACAATCTATAATGTCTATTTATATATCTGTTACTGTGAAAGACCGAAATCTAGAGAATGTCGACTTTCACCGGTGAATGTCAACATTCACGTAGTCGTTTGGTGTATGTCCGAAATATTTGCTAAATACCCTTATTTCTGACTTACACTGGTAAATGTCGACATTCACCATGCACTAATGGTGAATGTCGAACATGTCGGATATTTATATTTTCTTCTTCATAATACAGTCAAATTTATAGTAATAGCACATGTAACTGTTGAACATAAAACAAACCGAACACTCTTAGAACAGAAAATAATACCAATAATTAACTTAATTATGTGATTGACGTTATATTATCTTATTTGTTGCAACAATTTATACTACTATAGCAATTTGAATAAACTGGTTATTGGTATAAAGCTGCTTGAGCGAACCATTTTTGTTTACTTATTTATAAAAGTCGGAGTCTTCTATTCCAACAACAACCGCCAATACATTTCGAGCATCTGTATGACCACGGTCGACATCAGGGACTTGTATTCACACAGTGTCATCCATTTGAGCAGGACGAAATTTTCTTTTTGATGTCTGTAACATTTTAGTTGCATGCATTAGATTATCTTTTGCGGCCGCTTTTTTAATAGAAATAAACTTCTGCTGTTTAGTCATGGCTTGATAGAAGGTGTAATAGGTTGAAGCTCTTCTGTATTTTCCTTTGGAATGGATGCAGAAACTTTGGAGTATTCCTCATGGTAATTGCTATTTTAACATATATATGTTTTAATAATAAAGTATGATTTAAAAAGTAAAAAAAAAATTATTTTTCAACATTCACCATCAATGCATACGGATTGTCGACATACACCGGTGATAGTCCGAATATGTAAGAATATAATCAAACATTCTGTCTTTCACCGAGGTATTTGGTGTATGTCGACATTCACCGGTGAATGTCGACATTCTCCAATTTCGGGCATTCACAGTAACATATCTATTTATAACCGGAAGTAAAGGGAAAATAACGAGGGTGGGATTCCCGTATTCCAATCTAGTTGACAAAGGGTGAAGTAAAAAATCATAGAACACTTTGGTCACTGACACAATAAAACTTTAGCGTATTTTTGGAGACTTCCACTCGGAGTGTTAAGCTTGCTCTGCCACCACCAGAGTTATTCATTGAGAACTTAGAGGACATTGTGACACACATTTTAAGTGTTCCAGTCACCCTTAACGAACACGGAGGATCTGAGGCCAACTCGGGCTCCGAACCCGCAACTCTCCAGTTAGGAGATGGTTACCTTTGCCAACTGATCTACCGCGGCTCAGTAAACGTAATATAATAGGAGATAACCTAAGCTTTCATAATTTTTTATTTGTAATTTTTATTTCAAGGTTCAATAAATAAAGGCAATTAAAAATTGCTCCTGGACATGAATGTATGTTTTTACACTAGATTTACAGATGTTGACCCTATACCTATTTTTACTGAAGTGAGCCAATTAGGCTCATACAAGAAAGTTTTTCGCAAAGAAAATAGTTCCAAATTAATTTAAATAAAATTTGTATTATCAAAAAAATTCATGGAAAACGTTTTTTTACATATAAAATCTGTTTTTGAAACCCATTTTCTGCAAACATTTCTATTTCATTTAGCACAATGGTTTCTACATCTGTTTCTTTTGCATGATTGTTGAACTTGATAATTCTTCCGTCCGTCAATAGCATGAATTTCTGTCATTGGAATGGAAGTGTTCTCGACTTCTTCTCTATATTTACTTCTGAGCTCTTAAGCCAATTGGAAAATATCCCAAACCTGATAGGACCAATAAATTTCATGCTATGCGATTAACTGTTGAACCATTCTACGAGTCAAATTGGCTCACAACCGGGAAAATAGATATACCACATTTGATAATGTGAATTGAAGGAAGTTTGCGGGGAAGAAGAATGAAAGTTTACATAAACTTTATGACTTAACTAAAAACAAACGTATGTTTTTGAAAAGTGATATTAAACTTTTATATACAGATAGTGATCAAAGTTTTAATGGGTCAAATTGGCGTGGTCATTAAATCTAGTGTTAATAAAATAATAATATTAATAATGAAATTAGAAAAAGGCTGTTTCATGTTATATATATTAGTATCCTATAATTATTGGCTTAATAAGTTAGAATGTAACATATTCATAGATATTTTTACATTCCTATTTAAAAATTGTATAAATGCAGTTTTTAGAAAATTCCATTTAAACTCTTTAAAGTGCATTTTACGCCCATGAAATCTACATTCTCTTTGGAATTTTATTCTTTCTAAAAGAATATTTTCATTTGATTTGAAACATGTAAATAATTTAGCAGATATAAAAAGTTAATAATAGTTACCTTTATTTTAGATTTAAATTGTAAAAAATGACCTTATCATTATGATTATCCACTATTATTTTACATTTTTCTATATACACTCATACCAATTAGAGACTTTGCTTGTATCCTTTGATTTTTTGCACTTACAGATTATATATTATTTATAGAATAGATGTTTTATTATATTTATACTTTAAATAGCGTTTAATGAATGATATATTGATTTAAATAACATTCAAAGACCCAAATCACTCAGTGAAAATGAGTTGTGTTATTGAATAATATATTGAATTAAAATGTAAAATAATGAATAATATATTGATTTGAATAACAGTCAAAGATCCAAATCTCTCATGAAAAATGAGTTGGGTTAATGAATAAAACAGTGATTTGAAATGTATTAATGAATAATATATCGATTTAAATAACAGTCAGATACCCTATTCTCTCAGTGAAAATGAGTTGTGTTAATGAATAATATATTGAATTGAAATGTGTTAATGAATAATATATTGATTTAAATAACAGTCAGAGACCCAAATCTCTCAGTGAAAAAGAGTTGTGTTAATGAATAATATAGTGAATTGAAATGTGTGGATGAATAATATATTGATTTCAATAACAGTCAAAGATCCAAATCGCTCAGTGAAAATGAGTTGTTTTAATTAATAATATATTGAATTGAAATGTGTTAATGAATAATATATTGATTTACATAAAAGTAAGAGATCCAAATCTCTCAGTGGAAATGAGTTGTTATAATGAATAATATATTGAATCGAAATGCATTATTGAATAATGAATGATTTAAATAACAGTAAGAGACTCAAACCTCTCAGTGAAAATGAGTTGTGTTAATGAATAATATATTGATTTAAATAACAGTCAGAGACCCAAATCTCTTAGTAAAAATGTGTTGTGTTAATGAATAATATATTGAATTGAAATCTTTTCAAGAATAATATATTGATTTAAATAACAATCTGAGACCCAAATCTCTCAGTGAAAATGAGTTGTGTTAATGAAAAATATATTGAATTGAAATGAGTTAATGAATAATATACTGATTTTAATAACAGTGAGAGACCCAAATCTAGCAGTGAAATAACAATAAATAGATTAATTATTTCTTAGAAACTTATTAGTAAGACACTACACAACTAAAATGGAAATAAAAATAATGTAGTAGCTACAAAAACTGGAAAACAAACCTCTTATCACTGAATTTAACAAATAGAGTGGTTACTTAACACAATCTTTTTACCTACGTTAAAGTCAGTCATCCTGTCAATCTTCAAGGATATCCAAGGAAAAGATTTGTTCCAAGGTAGCAGTCCTTTCGACGCCCTAGAAGAATTATTTTTCCTTCAAAGTGATCTAAAAGTATTTCTTAGACAAGAAATTGTCTCTTACACTATTGGAGGAAATCTCCGAGAAGTATTGAAGAAAAAAGTTTAGCACTGAATTTTATTTTCACGTTATATAATGAAAAAATATACAGAGGATGAAAATACACCCTATATAATGACAGCCTATGTTATCTGTTCGTCCGTCCTCAAATTTATGAAGCGGTTGTACTTGGAAGGGATAGAGTCATCCATATTGGATTATTCATGAGTTAGGCTAAGCAACTTTCGAAATACACCCCTTCCCCCTTTTCTAGCATTTAATGTCACTATTTCAAGCCCTGTTTTCCTCTCTTAAGAGCAGGCAATTAAATTTATCAATTTGACACATAATAAATACGTAAAAATAATATATTTTTCTAGCATTATGATGCCATTTCTTTAACCACCTCATTTAATCATTTCTTTTTTTACATTATTTAAATATCGTCTGCATTATTTTAATACTTTTTGTCACTGAACTTAGATAATATGCATATAATTTTCTTTTATCATAGATTATCTTAAATCATAGATTAGGTACATATGCGATAATTTTAAATTTAATCTTCGATTAATTTTCGTTGCAATGAAAATTTTATCACCAGTATTAACAACAAATTCTATCTACCTCTAGAGTGTAGTGGGAATGATGGATGGGTTCCTTTACTTCCATTAATTACTGTGGCAAAAAAATTTGAAAGAATTTAACGATAATTTCGAAGTAGCTAATAAAATTTATCTTTACACTCTTATCTATATCTTATTTATCTTTATCTTTTATACGAATTATCTTTCTAAATTGATTCAACGTGGTTCTAAACTGCATTCACAGTATCGGGAGACTTTATAGGAGTATGAAGATAAACAAATTATTAAGCGTGTACCAGATAATTCCCGGCCAAAAAACAAACCCTTTTTTTTATCTACCTCATAGGGTACTTTGCAATTCTAAAAGATTAAAAGTTTTACTGATACCGTCAAATGAAGGATTATACGCTAGTAAATATATAAAAATTGTGTAACATTGAAAATAAATCGAGACTTTTTATAGCTGCAAGAAACATTTCAAACCACAAACATTTAATTACTAATGGGGGCTTTAAATATATATTTAATTATACTACACGTATGAAAATTACCAAAATGTGTAATAGGGGGAATTTTTATATTTACGACCCTTTAATGTGCAATTATTTTGATAACTTCTTGCAAGTTACTTGAAAGGTGAACATTCAAGCCCGTTTTCAATCATACTTATTTAAATTATGATGCGGTTAATAATTAAAATTTATGAGAATGGCTGATTGAATACTAGAATTGTCTCTCATAAGAGTCAAATATATACGTTAAATCTGATTCAAAAATTGATTTGAATTTTATTGAATATAATGCAGGTATATTCACTTCTAAGAAATTTTCTGGGATAATAGGATTTTTTCTCCTTAAATAAATTCAGATTCACCACTTAAAATTGATTTTTTTAAATTCTTGATATGTAACAACGCATTTAGTATATACTGACTATGGTATTTACATTCATTATAAAAAACTTACAATTACTCATGATCTATATACGAGGGTTGGAACTTAAATTGTGGCAACACTGCTGTAAAAACGTTACTCAACAAAATTAAAGAATATCGCGTATACCAATGAAAGAATGAGCTACATACCTACCTTACCTCTCAGCAAAAAGAACCGTCCTTCGTATATTATGAGCATTCAGAGTAACGAGGACATCGGATTCTTGTATTAGCTTGTGTTGTAAAGTGTTTTTAGGTTGTTTCAAAATAAGAACAACAAAGTTGGATAAAAATTCAATGAGCCAGAGGTTGTACATCTCACCAATGTCATCTAGGGCTTCAAGAGGCTTTTGGGGAATCTGCATTATTTTACAGAACTATAGCAAGGTGCGTGAAACCTTCAATGAAAGACGCTAAAATGAGGCAGACATGCATCGGCCAAGTCGGCCTAGTGTCACTGAAGATGAAGTGTATGATGTTGGCCATAAATGAATCGACACCAAAAGATTAGTGAGCTGGACAGACAGACAGGATTTGCG
>CM063509.1:20229241-20241741 GCA_032207245.1 Pardosa pseudoannulata | reverse complement strand
TATATATATATATATATATATATATATATATATGTATATATATATATATATATATATATATATATATATATATATATATATATATATATATATATATATATATATATATATATATATCCTTTTTTAGTATATTTTAAAATATCAATTTATTAATGGCACTATTTATTTACTCAGAGTTCGAAAAGTATAATTTTTAGTCGTAAAATGAAATATGAAATTTTAAATACGTTTTGAATGAAAAGACCTGAACGGCAAAATGATTACCAATATTTCTTTTCTAATTTCTCTTAAAATATTACAACATTGATAAGAGTTTCTAAAGATATAAGCTTATTTTATGCATTTTAATATATACCATTATTTATTTTTTTTATCACTATCATTTTTCATTTTTGAAACTTGAATAATTTCCTAATTTTTTGTCAAGAAATTGAATTGAATTTATTGTCCGTAATAGATTAAGAATATGTTGTCAAATTGTTTCCAATTTATTGCCAAAGCATATTTCCTTGTTTAAAAGACAATCCAGTTATGCATTTAAATATATTCTAGAGCATAATTTTGTTATTATATCTGTTTCTATTATTAGTTTTCTAAGTTATCATTTGTGTTGAAATAACTATTCGATATTTTTAAAAGGTACATTTATTTTATTTTAAAATTATTTTAAGTTTTCTAACTACTAGTAATTCATACTCATGACACAGATAATAAACTGCAAAACTTATTTTACAATTGATTGTAAATATATTTTTTTCAAACCTGAATTGTGATCGCTTTCATTCAATTTTAAAATGAATATTCTAATACCAAGAAAATTTAAACTGCTCTTGTAATAGAAGCAATGTCATACAGGAAATGCAAAACACTACTAATTCTTTAAAAATATGTATGATATTGATAGTTTATAAATAATGATCATTCTTTTATACTATATTCAAACTCTTATTTTATTTTTGAAGAGGCTTGGTCGCTGGTTTTTAATTAGTAATGATTATCACAAAATAAGTGATGGACTGTAGCTCTTAAATTAAACTTTTATTCTCAGACGAATACTCAGTCGCCTTCTCAAAGCGAAGCGTCGAACACATCTCGCATTTTACACACTATTTTACAAACATAAAAAACAATCATTCTTTTATACTATATTCAAACTCTTATTTTATTTCTGAAGAGGTTTGGTCGCTGGTTCTTAATTAGTAATGAATATCACAAAATAAATGATAGACTGTAGCTCTTAAATTAAACTTTTATTCTCAGACGAATACTCAGTCGCCTTCTCAAAGCGAAGCGTCGAACACATCTCGCATTTTACACACTATTTTACAAACATAAAAAAACAATCATTCTTTTATACTATAAATATTCAAACTCTTATTTTATTTCTGAAGAGGCTTGGTCACTGGTTCTTAATTAGTAATGATTATCACAAAATAAATGATGGACTGTAGCTCTTAAATTAAACTTTTATTCTCAGACGAATACTCAGTCGCCTTCTCAAAGCGAAGCGTCGAACACATCTCGCATTTTACACACTATGTTACAAACATAAAAAAAAACAATCATTCATTTATACTATATTTAAACTCAATCATTCTCGAAGTCAACTCCGTCGCCTTCTCGAAGCGAAGCGTCGAATACATCTCGCATTTTACACACTATTTTACAAACAGAAAAAAAACAATCATTCTTTTATACTATATTTTATTTCTGAAGAGGCTTGGTCACTGGTTCTTAATAATGATTATAACAAAATAAATGATGGACTGTAGCTCTTAAATTAAACTTTTATTCTCAGACGAATACTCAGTCGCCTTCTCAAAGCGAAGCGTCGAACACATCTCGCATTTTACACACTATGTTACAAACATAAAAAAACAATTCTTTTTGCAGAGGTTTTACAACAAGCTGCCATAATTGGCTCCAAGCGCACTATTGTCGGTTTTTACAAAACAAAGCTCAACAATTTAAAAAAATAAGACTATATCTTATACTATATTCATTTAATAATGCATTTATTTGTACCTTTTATGCAAAACAAATAATATCTCATCACCTTTTCTTTTATTCTAAATTCGTATAATGATTAAAAGTGTAAGAAATAAATTAAAAATAGGGTATATTCTACCAGATAATATAGATTGCACTTTTAGCGTTTTTATTTTCGTTAATTAAAATATAAAATAATACTTCCTCGCACTTCGTATTATTCTAATTTACGAAATAGAAGATTCCTCTTCAAACAAATAACCTCTAGAAATATAATTAGATTTTCATCTAATAAAAATTGAGCTTTTATTAGATACCATATATTTATAAGAATAAGATTAAAAGAAATTTTAGTGAAAGGAATGTAGGCAACTTTCGGTTTCTCAGTTATTAATTTCAGTTTCCATAAGTTCCAAGCATTTTGTTTGTGAGAATTTTATGAGAATTTTATTATCACTGTCTTATAACTGTGTTTTATATAGTTTGATAATTTAATTATAGAAAGATATATATATCAAACTAATTTTTTCATATTATGGTTACAAAACATTAAATTTTCAATTCGTGTTATTGTATTTGCATGTTCCGGAAATTATTTTGTATTATATGAATTTTATAAATTGTTTTTCAAATGTCATGAAAATGCGAACCAAGCAACTTGATAATTAATTTTTTTATTTTTATCTAATTTTTTGTTACTTTTATTTAAGATGTAATAAATTATTTATATATTTTACCATTTATATTTTAGTTATATTTATATAATCAGTAAATTATATAAAATAATTGACTTTTATGAAATAGTTAATGTTTTCAGATAAAATATTTAAATGATTTTCCTTTCTAAGTACTAAAAGATAATGTGGTACAAAGGTCTGATTAAAATTCTGTTAATAAAATTGTAAGTGCATAAATATATTTCATATGAATATATAATTTTTTTTCACATATTTTCAAGAATTGACAAAAATACAAAAAAAAATTTAATAAAATTTGAGTATTAAGAATAATATATTTATATTTAATATTTTTTGAATATATAGGAAATATATATATTTTTAGAGAGTTATGTTGATATCAAAATTACCCCACAAAAAGAGGTAAAATTATGAACATGTTTTAATGACACAACAAATTACATAAACTAATAATTATTTTACTCAGATTTAAATTAAAAAGTATATTTTTCCTTAAAAAATTAAAATTTAACTTTCGTTTTTAAAATATTTCTTATAAACATGCGAGCATGTGAGAACGGTTTTAAAGAATAAAAAAAATTCATCCCCTATATAATAATAGCCTAAGTTATCTGTCCGTCTGTCTTAGAATTTATGAATCGGTTGGATTTGGAATGGATAGAGGCATCCATATTGGTTTCTTAATAAGTAAGGGTTATGAAAGTTCGAAATCACCACCTTCCTCTATTTTATACCATTTAATTCCATTATTTCAAGTCCTATTTTCAACTGCTAAGAGCAGATGATTAAATTTATCAATTTGTCAAGTAATAAATAGGTAAAAATAACATTTTTATCTAGCATTATCACGCCAATCATTTAACCATCTCATTGAATCATTTCATATTTTAAATTATTTAAATATAGTCTGCATTATTTTCCTACGTTTTATCACTGAACAAATTATTGATAGTATACCAGAAAATTCTCAGCCAACAAACCATATTTTTTTTTCCTGCCTATTAAGGTACTTTACAATTCTAAAAAATTAAATTTTTTTCTGATCACGTCATATGACGGTCTATTTCCTAGTAAGTATATATTTTTAAAAATAATAGTTTTTGTTTTAATTACTTAAGTCTGTCCTCAAATTTATTAATCGGTTTGACTTGATATGGATAGAGACATCCATGAAGGATTCTTGATAAGTTAGGTTTAGCAACTTTCGAAATCCACCCATTCCTCTCATTTGTAGCATTTAATGCCATTATTTCAAGCCCTATTTTCATCGGTTAAGAATAGGCGATTAAATTTATGAATTTGACACATAATAAATAGTAAAAATAACATTTTTTCTAGCATTATGACGTCATTCCTTTAACCATCTCATTAAAGCATTTCTTATTTTAAATTATTTCAATATCGTCTGCATTATTTTCGTACGTTTTATCACTGAATTTAGATAATAGGTCGATAATTATCTTCTATATTTGGTTTAAATAATAGATTAGATGCATAAGTGATAATTTTAATTGAATCATTGATTATTTTTGTTGCAATGAAAATTTTACTACCGGTATTCACAACAAATTCTATCCACCTCCAGGGTGTAGTGGAAATGATAGTTTCATTCCTTTACTTCTATTAATTACTCTGACAAAAAATGGGTAGAAATTAACTATAATTTCTTAACCATTAATTATTTCTTATTTTATATTATTTAAATATCGTCTGATAAACCAGATAATTCTCAGCCAAAAAAACCAGCCATTTTTTTACCTTCCTCGTAAGATATTTTATAATTCTGGAAAATTAAAAATTTTACTGATTCCGTCATATGACGGGCTATATGCTAGTAAATATATTTTTAAAAAATAATAGTTATTTTTATGTTTATAATTACTTAAGAATTGTTTATAAAGAGATATATTACAGAGTTCTTCTAAAAAATTTCAGACATTTTAGTGAGAAATAAAAATAGTTATTTAAGTAAAAAATGCAAAAAATCATAACTTTTTATTTTATTATTAAATCAAGGAAAAAATTAAGGGATAGTTGGGATTTATAATAGCTCTATGTGTTCTTTCCCGAATTTACTAATAAAGAATGAACATATTATAATTTTATTATTGCACAAATTATTCTGCATAATTAACAGCTTCAGTTATAAATTTCTTTTGAAAAAACATGCAAAAATTCATCACTTTATTTTTATTTTATTATTCAATTGTATTTAATACTATAAAATAAAATAAAAATAAAACAAAATAAAACAAAACAAAAGATATAGGTTTTGGGTTGAATGTTTAATTTTTTACAGGTGTAAAAGTCATTGGTTTGAATATTAGTTTACTATCAGAATTATCTCGGGCAAATGGAAAAAAGTTAAATATTTGTCTTTGTAAGACAGTTCATCTCATTTAATCATTTATTTTAAATTATTTAAATATAGTCTGCATTATTTTTATACTTTTTATCACTGAACAAATTATTGTACCAGATAATTCTCAGCCAAAGATAGACCTTTTTTTTATTTGCCTCATAGGGTACTTTGCAATTGTAGAAAATAAAAGATTTTACTGAGCCCTCATATGACGGACTATATGCTAGTGAATATATATTTTTAAAAATAATAGTGCTTTTATTTTTATAATTACTTAAGGCTAGTTTATAAAGAGATATGTGACTCAGTTCTACGTAAAAAAAAATTAAGAAATTTTAGTGAGAATTTTAAAAAAAAGTTATGGAAGTGAAAATGTTGTAGCAAAACTATCGGATCTTTATATTTAACTGTTCCAAGACTCCTTAATTTTCAAAAGTTACTATAATCCATTATCTTGTTTTTATAGCCTAATATATCATTGATACACCATGCACATTACAGGATATTTCTACAGAAAATAGGTCGCGAAATGCATGACGGACCACGTAAGAAGTGCCAGGAAAGTCAACTCCTTCATTTCCAGCCATCCGTTAAGTAATTGATCATGCATCGCCTCGTTCATCTGACATGCTCTCATTGATGGATATTTTCCGAATAGACTGACGGGGAGATATTTTATTTTCTTCTTCAACTTATTGACGATCCGATTATGATAAAGAAGGAACTATATGTACTAGGAAGAAAAGAGTTATGAATCATTTATTTTCTTTTTCTTTCAGTATTATGCTTGAAAACATTAAGGGATAGCTGGGATTTACAACAGCTCATTGTGTTCGATCTCGAAATTACTAATAAAGAATAAACAAATTATATTTTTAATATTTCACAAATTATTCTGCATAATTAACAGCTTCATTTACAAATTTGTATTGAAAAAAAATTGAAAAAATATATCAATTTTTTTATTTTATGATTAATTGCAAGGAAATAATAAAGGGATAGTTGGGATTTACAAAAGCTCTATGTGTTCTATATTGAAATTACTAAAAAATAATAAACAAAATATAATTTTATTATTACACAAATTATTCTGCATAATTAACCGCTTCCCTTACAAATTTCTTTTAAAAAATAAATGCAACAAAATCATCACATTTTTCATTTTATTATTAAATGCAAAGTAATAATTAAGGGATAGTTGGGATTGACAACAGCTCCATGTGTTCGATCTCGAAATTACTAATAAAGAATAAACAAAATATATTTTTATTATTCTATAAATTATTTTGCATATGTAACCACTTCCCTTACAAATCTTTTGATTAAAAATTGCAAAAAAATTATCATCTTTTTTACTTTATTATTAAATACAAGGAAATAAAACAAAACAAAAGATATAGGTTTTGGGTTGAATGTTTAATTTCTTAAAGGTGTAAAAGCCTTTGGTTTTAATATTAGTACACTATCAGAGTTATCTCGGGCAAATGGAAAAAAGTAAAATATTTATCTTTGTAAGATAGTTCATCTTATTTAATCATTTCTTGTTTTAATTATTTAAATATCGTCTGCATTATTTTCGTACGTTTTATCACTGAACAAATTATTCTACCAGATAATTCTCATACAAAAATAAAAAATTTTTTCCTGCCAAATAGGGTATTTTACAATTTTGAAAAATTTTTAATTTTACTATTCCCGTCATATGACGGGATATATGCTAGTAAATATATATTTTTAAAAATAATTTTTATTTTTATTTTTATATTTATTTAAGGTTAGTTTATAAAGAGATATATGACAAAGATTTTCGTAAAATATTTCGGACATTTTAGTGAGAAATAAAAAAAAATTTATGGAAGTCAAATTGCAGTAGCAAAACTATGGAATCTTTATATTTAACTGCTCTGAGATTCTTAATTTTCAAAAGTTTTTATAATCAATTATCTTGTTTTTATAGCCTAATATATCATTGATACACCATGCACATTATAGGATATTTCTACAGAAAATAGGTTGCGAAATGCATGACGGACCACGTAAGAAGTGCCAGGAAAGTCAACTCCTTCATTTCCAGCCATCCGTTAAGTAATTGATCATGCATCGCCTCGTTCCTTTGACATGCTCTCATTGATGGATATTTTCGGAATAGACTGACGGGGAGAAATTTTATTTTCTTCTTCAACTTATTGATGATCCGATTATGATAAAAAAGGAACTATATGTACCAGGAAGAAAAGAGTTATGAATCATTTATTTTACTTTTCTTTCAGTATTATGCATTAAAATATTCAGGGTTAACTGCAATTTACAACAGCTCAATGTGTTGGATCTCGAAATTACTAAAAAAGAATAAACAATATGTAAATTTTTTATTACACAAATTATTACTGCATAATTAACTGCTTCAGTTACAAATTTGTTTTGAAAAAAAATGCAAAAAACCATCACATATTTAAAATGTATTATTAAATGCAGGGAAATAATTAAGTGATAGTTGGGATTTACAACAGCTCCATGTGTTCGATCTCAAAATTAATAATAAAAATATATAATATATAATTTTATTATTACACAAATTATTGCTGCATAATTAACCGCTTCAGTTACAAATTTCTTTCGAAATAAAATGCAAAAAATAATCACTTTTTTATTTTATTATTAAAAGCAAGGAAATAATTAAGGGATAGTTGGGATTTACAACAGCTCCATGTGTTCGATCTCGAATTTACTAATAAAGAATAAACAAATTATAATTGTATTATTACACAAATTATTCTGCATAATTAACCGCTTCTATTACAAATTTGTTTTGAAAAAAATGCCAAAAATCATCACTTTTTTATTTTATTAATTAATACAAGGTAATAATTAATAGATAGTTGGTAATTACAACAGCTCCATGTGTTCGTTCTCGAAATTACTAATAAAGAATAAACAAAATATAATTTTATTATTACACAAAATATTCTGCATAATTAACCGCTTCCCTTACAAATTTGTTTTGAAAAAAAAATGCAAAAAATCATAACATTTTTAGTTTATTATTAAATACAAGGAATTAATTAAGGGATAGTTTGGATTTACAACAGATCTATGTGTTCGATCTTGATATTACTAATAAAGAATAAACAAATTATAATTGTATTATTACACAAATTATTCTGCATAATTAATCGTATCCCTTACAACTTTTTTGAAAGAAAATTACAAAAAATCATCATATTTTTTATTTTATTATTAAATACAAGGAAATAATTAAGGGTTAGTCGGGATTTATAACAGTTCTATGTGTTTGATCTCGAAATTACTAATAAAGAATAAAACAAAATATAATTTTAGTGTTACACAAATTATTCTGCATAATTAATCGCTTTCTTTACAAATTGTTTTGAAAAAAATTGCAAAAAACATCACATTTGTTAAATTTTGTTATTAAATACAAGGAAATAAAGCAAAGCAAAAGATATAGGTATTCTTTTGTTTTGTTTTATTTCCTTGTATTTATTTTTATTTTTACAGGTCGTAAAAGTAATGTTAAGTTAGCCCAGTGTTTGAGAAAGAAGAAATTAAATCTCGTTAAGAGACTCATGGAAAATATATCTTGATTTAATGAGTTTATACAATTAAATAAATGAATAAGGAATACTACTGCAATCAACTTATCATTTGTAGATATGGAAGACTGCTCTCGATTCGGCGCCGGCCCTAAAAAACAATATGGCGATGATTTTCCTCAAAAGGTCTATACCAAAAGCCACTGATGCCAGCAGCGTTCACCTTCTTCCCTTCTGGTAACAATCTTGTCCGCTCAAAAAAATCCGACAGCCTAGCGAAGAAAAAAAAACAAGGGTCAACTCCAGAACGGAGGGGGGGAGTCAAAATCCACCAAACCTACGGACACTTCTATTGGTTGGGAATTCCGAAGTTTCTTTCTAGTTCAAACCGGTCCTGTTCTTGTATGTCTTTGACGATGACTCACGGGAAGAGGTTAAAAAGAGCTGAACAAAATGTAACTTATTGTTACACAATAGTTACATAATAGTATGCTTGATATTTTCATAATAGTATGTATATATGATATAATATGAAGTCAAAATGACTGACAAGTCAGTTCTTATATCAAAAGTTCTTAAAATTCATCTGTCTTTATATTTATATTATTCTTTTAATATAGGATTATAGTTTTGTACATTTGCACATAACTTATTTTATAAAGTAAACATAGAGGCGTTTTAGATATGTTATATAATTGATTCATTCATACAAGAAGTAAAATGTTCGGGATCTAAATCTGACCTCATCACATCTTTGTAAAGATATGGAGAACCATAAATTTCTATTCAACGGATATTGTTGTCTTGTAAGGTGGTCTCCGGCGGGATTCTGATCCCAATCCCAGATTAGAATCCCGTCTCCGTACTTGACATTAAATAAGAATGTACCTTTGTGGAGTATTTATGAGTCCCTAAAGGACAGTGCCCAATTAGAAGGGATAAGGTTTGGCACGTTGGGGGTCTCAATACGGGGTTGAAGAAGACCAATAAAATTCTTACAACTATCCAGATTGGACGACAAGAAGGAAGAGGGTACAAGGTTGAAATAATTAAATATGAAAAATCTAAAAGATGAGACAATGGTTCGGAGGTCCCAAAAGAAGGTGTTCGAAAGTCGGGAGTCCAATCGGGTCAGGCGGAAGTTGTTCGTGAGTCCAGAGGAGAAGGTGCTCGATAGTCCAGACTAGGAGAGTCCAGCCAAGTCCGACAGAAAGTGTTCCTACACCAAATAGTACGGCCGCACCCCAAAGACTCAGGAGGAAGCCCCTGACGAGACCAACGGATGATATATAGATTCCCTCTCCTGATCAGCTATAGATATTCTTCAACCAGAAGTGTTCCGGGCCCAACATTTTAGACCCACAAAGGTACCCCAAATTTAGATACATTTCTGAAATTGAGATTAGGTCCTCTATCTATTTACAAAATTACTTAAGTATATAAAAAATTTGTCAGAACTAATTTAGAAGATGTTGACAAAGCTTATTTTATGAAAATTAGCATAAGTTTGGATATCGAGGACTACACGACAATAGTATAATCCATCTGACATATTTTTTACGGAATTTTGAAATTTTTCAAATATAAGATTACTGTAATGCATTGAAAATAAAAGTAAATTTATATCATTCTCTTCTGAAATATTAATATATCAAGTTTAATTATATAACCAAGGCGTATCTAAATATTGTTCAGTGCAATTTTTACCGGGAGAGTTTTATCCCTGTATCACATTCTACAGTGGTCTGGTTTTAAAGAAATAGTTTCTTCTTAAATACTTTAAAGTAGTAAAGAAATATCCCATTTCCTCGGATGCAGTAGTCGAGTTCCTCAGTCTATCCGTTCATTTTATAGAGAAGATTTCTCAAGCCACATGTTTAGAAAAATTTCTTATTCGTGTTCTGCATAATGCGTAAGACTCTATAGGGTTGTTCAAAGATTTATTTATTTTTTCTTTCGCTAGTGAAAATATCTCATGATAGAACAATGTTTACTTGAGATTGCTTCTACATTTTTTTATTTCTAATACGGATTTTAATTCTGTTCTACTTTTCTAGTAGATTATATATGTGTTCAATATCTAACCCTGCATAATCTTCTGCACATTAATTTTAATTCATTATTTAAAGCAATATAAACTTTACTTTTATTTAGAAACTCAAGGATTTTTTATGAGTCAGATTTTATTATTTATTATTAATATTATTATTTTATTATATATTTTATATTATATTATTATAAATACTATTATTTCAATTTAATTATTATTTTTTATTATTTAAAGTTATATCACAATTTTATTTATGAACTCACGGATTTGTTATGAGTTAGATTTTATTATTTAATATTAATATTATGTTATATTATATTTTACATTATTTTATTATAAATACAATTATTTTTTTAATTATTATTATTTTATTATTTAAAGTCACACATTAATTTTATGTATTATTTAAAACAACTATAAACTTTGCTTTTATTTATGAACTCAAGAGTTTTTTATGATTCATATTTAATTATTTATTATTAATATTATTATTTTATTTTAATTACTATTATTTTATTATAACTATTTTATATTAATTTAATTATTATTATTTTATTATTTAAAGTTATACATTAATTTTATTTATTATTTAAAACAACTACAAACTTTGCTTTTATTTATGAACTTAAGGCTTTTTTATAAGTCAGATTTTATTTCTATTAATATTATTATTTTAATATAATTATTATAATTTTATTATAACTACTATTATTTTATTATTATTATTATTTTATTATTTAAAGTTATACATCAATTTTATTCATTATTTAAAGCATCTATACAACTTTGCTTTTATTTATAAACTTACGTATTTTTTCTCAATCACACTTTATTATTTATTATGAATATTATTACTTCATTAAAATTTATATAAATTTTTTATAAGTACTATTATTTTATTTTAATTATTATTATTTTATTATATAAAGTTATACATTAATTTTATATATAATTTAAAACATCTATAAACTTTGATTTTATTTATGAACTCAAGGATTTTTATCAGTCAGATTTTATTATTTATTATTATTATTATTATTATTATTTTATTATAATTATTATAATTTTATTATAACTAATATTATATTAGTTTAATTATTATTATTTTATTATTTAAAGTTATATAATGTTTTTATGTTTTGTTTAAAAGAACTATAAACTTTTCTTTTATTTATGAACTTAAGTGTATATTTAGTCAGATTTTATTATTTATTTTTAATAGTGTTACAGTACTAAAATTATTATCATTTTGTTATAACTCTTATGATTTTACTTTAATTATTATTATTTCATTAAATTTATATTACAATTTTACTGTTAATTAAATAATTATAATATTATTTATTATTTAGACATTATTGTAGAATATTATTACTTTATAAAAATTTATATAATTTTTTTATAAGTACTATTATTTTATTTTAATTATTATTATTTTATTATATAAAGTTATACATTAATTTTATATATAATTTAAAACATCTATAAACTTTGCTTTTATTTATGAACTCAAGGATTTTTATGAGTCAGATTTTATTATTTATCATTATTATTATTTTTATTTTATTGTAATTATTATAATTTTATTATAACTAATATTATATTAGTTTAATTATTATTATTTTATTATTTAAAGTTATATAATGTGTTTATGTTTTATTTTAAAAAACTATAAACTTTTCTTTTATTTATGAACTTAAGTGTACATTTAGTCAGATTTTATTATTTTTTTTTAATATTGTTACATTACTAAAATTATTATCATTTTATTATAACTCTTATGATTTTACTTTAATTATTATTATTTCATTAAATTTATATTACAATTTTACTGTTAATTAAATAAT
>CM063509.1:20209241-20224241 GCA_032207245.1 Pardosa pseudoannulata | reverse complement strand
GACATATTTTGTCCTTTGAAATGAAATGTATCCATAAATATATGACAGTGCATAAAACACTGAAACTTATTGACGTTTTTTCTTGTTTAAACACAATCTAACTCTAAATTTTTTGAATTTCTTTTTCAGTTTTGGAGTGTAATTTAATGTTGGAATATATTTTAATGCAATTCCACAGCAGTCGTCGAAATTTGTTTTCATGCTGTAAATCATGGAAACTAATTCAGCCACAAATTATCGGGGCACGAAATGTTTTTATTTTATGATACATGCTCATGTTTTATGAGTTATGTGAGAATAAAAATAAACAAATAAATAAAATAAAAATGCTTCCTTTATACCATTTTTTATACAGAACATTTTTGCCACCTATTCAAAAAAAATTCTAGTCATGTTCTGCATAACTTCTATGATTGTTTACTGCATTTCTTTTCCTTATTATTTACCAAATATTTGAGAAAAACACGATAAAAGTTTTTATAACACTCATTCATTTCAGTTATCTGAGGGAATTTCGTTTTATGTACAGTCTGTTTCATAAGAGCGTGCCGCTATTTATCTGAAAATACAAACGAATTAGTTAAAAATACATTTGTATCGTGTAATATACACATTAAACTGAAATGCATTTCACCTAATAAGTTGTCCAGTCTCCATTATTATAGATTATACAAGAATCCCTTTATCATTCGATTTTGATGTTGAGCGGCGTTTACCCCGTTCCGGTAGGACTTTAACATTTTGTACCGCTTTATAACTCTATGTACTTCTTAATGAATTACTCTGACTTTCTCATTCACCTGCTCAAGACATTTCTGGTCCATTTTCTAAAAGATTGCAATATCATTTTTTTTTATTTTTGAGGGGGCCACCCCCCATATTGCTAGAACAAATATAAAAAAACATACACACATTTTGATAAACATTAAAAAAAGAAATTATGAAACATTGAAAAATTATTTTAAAAAGATATAAATTTTTTTGTTAATTTTGATTGGGTAACCCCCTCAAACCCCTATATTGTTACAACAAATATTAAAAAACATACACACATTTTAAGAAATATTAAAAAAAGAAATTAATTACCAAATATATTAATTATTTTTATTTTTGAGGGAGGGAAAGCCCCTCAACCCCCTCATAATGTTAAATTATAAAAAAAACATACGCACATTTTGAAATACACAAGAAATTATGAAACATTAAAAAATTATGAAAAATTCCCTCCTTTCTAACCCATAATGCACAAAATACCTAAAAGGATTAAAAAAAACCGGTACAACTTGACCCCGCGGGCACTCTAACCAGACCAGCACGTACTGTAACGCAAAATAACTCTGTAGAGGACAAATAATACCAAAAAGGCGCCAGTTGGTCAAGCGCCATTTTAAGAAACATTTAATAAAGAAGAAATTAATTGAAAGAAAATAAGAGAAAAATTTAAAAGAAATTAATTAATTCGTGTTACTGACCAGCAAGGTCTGTAACGCGAAAGAGCGACTGACGTCAGTTTCGGTCAGTAACGGTACAGTTAAGCAAAAGAACTCTCTAGAGGAGAAATAATTCCAAAAAGGCGCCTGTTGGTCACGTGCACCAATGGGGATTAAAGAACGAACCAGGTTGCCACTACAAAGGTCCAATGTGAGGTAAGTAAAAGATAAACCTCATCACCCGGCAAAACGCCTGAAAAAGTCGCCAAATTTTGCGACAAATGCCGGAGCGAAGATATAGAATCTGTACCTCACAGATCTCCCGAAAAAGTTCTTTGTTCTTTGTGCCTGGGCCGCAGATGGCTACTTCGCAGTTAGCAACCCCTCTTGACCAATGAGGTCAAAGGAGGGTCATTCACATCACTTTCGCCTCTAGGTCAGTTTTGCGCTGTTGTTGTTGAACTGTAACTTTTTGTTTCACGGTTCATCAGCTATTTTCCCCTATACTACCTAAAAACTTCTGCAACAATAGAAAAACTGCATGTTTGTCATGCCAAATACGAGTTGTGACTATAACTCAACTTTTCGTTTGCAAAACATTGCTTGTTTTATTCATATCTTATGAGCTTCGGTGTGGATCACGTATACAATAAAACTAAATTTTATTTAAGGGAAGGGGAAGAAAACATCAGAAACTGGCCAAGTAATTCAAAATAAATTTTTTTAGCACTTACGAAATTATATATATATATTTAAAATATTAAACACTTTACACTGTACTTTTAATTATTATAATCAAATATAACTACTTTGATTATATTAACAGGCACAATAAACTATTACATAAATAATAATCTAATAAAAATGTGCAAAATCTGATCATTTAACCTGATCATTAGATAAAAAAATAATTATATTTGTACGTATAATACTTCTCACAAAAGCATAGAAAATACATTAAAAATATGAAAAAAAACTTAGTAATAATAAAAAAATTCTTAGAGTATAATAATTTTATATAATCTATTACATTACAGCAAGGTTCGCGTTTTATTACCATTCTGAAAATATTTGCAACAAATTCTCTGTGAAGGAAAAGCTTTTTTCCAAAGCATTCGAAATGCAGGATCTTTAAGAAAGCAATAAAATCCAATATTTTCACCTTTTTTGAAACGTTTAGTACAGCCATACGTACAACAGCTTGTTACCATTTTATGATAATTGACAAAATTAAAACCTCAATACCAAGCACAATCAATTAAAATGTTTTGCCAACGAGGAAGTTGAACTGCAATTTTTGCTGCACCTGACGTCATGCGCACATTCTCTATTGAACGACTGTGTATGGCAGATGTTTAACCCACTGAACGGACGCGTCGACGGGGGTTCGACAGCGAATTCCTGTTCGAAAACGGACCTGTCGACCCCTTCTCGTTCGCACTCGTACAACTCGTATCGCACACTTTTGAGGAAAAAAAATATTGCAAAGCGATAATAAATGAAAGAAACTAATTTTGAGTAACGGAACTCCTTTACCTTCCAGGGAAAATAATTTAAAAGTAGCCTGACAACTTTTAAACCGGCAACTCTAGTATGGTACGGTAAGTTCCGTCAGGAATTTACGAAAAGGGTGACTGTTTTGAAAGGGAAAAAGGTGGGGAGGGTAGCCGGTGGATGGGTTAAACGTTGAAACCAGAAATTAAAAGTCAAGAACAAAGGAGATATAATAATTAGTTTTGAATATTGCTGTCTTGTAGTACATTGCCGTTGTTATTTCAAAGCCATTAATAAACCCAAGTTTACTTTATATCATCTTTAATTATAATAAAATGCCACTGATCTATAATACAACATTCAAATATAGAACAAAAGACAAGGGTATATGCTAAAAAAATATTTTAAAAATTAAAAATTGAAAGAAGCACTCCACGTGCTAAGCCTGAAAACAAATTGCCAATGTCCAATGTTTTACTTCCTTCTGAACTACTCCAGTAACCCTAGATTTTTTCCATTATCCTGTGCTGATGCGCTTTTTGTTCCATTGTCCTGTGTACAATGTCTCCTTTCCCGGCTCTGTCCAGAATTACCGGGACTCCAAGGATGATCCTAAATCGCTTCTTGGAGACCAATCACAACTTTCCAAAACTTGGTGAAGTTTAAGTGCAGTCGTTTTCACTGGCCACACCACACGCTTCTTGGAGTCGAGAAAAAAACTTGGGCATTCATCCCACAACGTGTGAGTGCGGCGAGCAAATCAGTTTCGTAAACCTTATGTCAAACATAGCTGAACTTTCACAAATATTTCCTCGTGTTTTTGTGATATAACAGTTATTCCGGTTGGTTGGAGAGGTTATATATGGCATGCTAGTCGCTTTTATCATTCTTTTTTACTGCAAATTATACACTCCCAAACCTATAACTATTGTTTTCATATATTTTCTGAGTCAGATCAACAATGCTAACAACTTTCCCTGTATCAATTCTCTGTCTACGTTTGTCAAATACACACAAACACATAGCTCAAACACACACACATAAACACAGAAGAACATATTTAAAACAAATTAACTACAAAATCCTGCTGTTAAAATATTATTTACACGTCATAAAAAATACACAATGAAAATATATATTTTACCTCTGTCAATAATTAAATCAATATTTTAGATTCCCTTCTCTAACAAACTTGAAAATTCATGATATACACATGCAAGTTTATTTTAAGTTTATTTTTCGAAACCACTAGAGATATAAATTCGCAGCAAATATTTAAATTTTACAGAAAGTTCAATATATCCTAAGTACAGGTAGCATTCGAGAACTTTCGAACGAAATATTATCTATGCATCGTATTTTTGGTATTTAGACTACATTTTCAAGTATAAATATTTAAGTGTTACGAAGTTAAAATTTGAATAAGTATGGGAAATATTATCAAATGCATAAATATACTTTAAAAATATAATATAGATACAAAAATGTATTTAAAAACATTTGCTAGCAGATCTGCCAGTTAATTTTAAATGGTACTTTAAAATTAACTGGCATTAATGGTAACATTGTTTTTCATACTGAATCAATTGCAGGAGTTTATAAGGAAATTTTTTCTACTCGAAATGTACGTTGTTTAGAAGATTCATATTGTATACACACACACACACACACACACACACACATATATATATATATATATATATATATATATATATATATATATATATATATATATATATATATATATATATATATATATATATATATATATATATATATATATATATATATATATATATATATATATATATATATATATATATATATATATATATATATATATATATATATATATATATATATATATATATATATATATATATATATATATATATATATATATATATATATATATATATATATATATATATATATATATATATATATATATATATATATATATATATATATATATATATATATATATATATATATATATATATATATATATATATATATATATATATAATATATATATATATATATATATATATATATATATATACATATATATATATATATATATATATATATATATATATATATATATATATATATATATATATATATATATATATATATATATATATATATATATATATATATATATATATATATATATATATATATATATATATATATATATATATATATAGTCATTACTGTATAATCATTATTATTAATTGATGTAGTGGCCGAGTATATTAATTCAGACTTAAAAAAATTTCTTATGTTTAGAAAACCAGATAACACAAAAATCCCTGTAGGTAATAAAAATGCATAACAGAAAATATTTGATGATAACATCGCGTTCTCAATGGAAACTAAATATGTGTGGTAGGCCTTTTTATTAACTACTGGAAGGGCTTGGCTCCAGGAATGATGTCATTGCTTTTATTTGACCTGAAAATGCACGTTTCTGACAGACATTGCATGCATGTACTGAGAGATATTTTTTTCCTAAACGAATTTAAAATATTAATTTCTTAGATTATGAAAGCAATCTAAAAAGTACTTTTATTGTTAAAACAAATCGATTTATGAAAGTTCTTAGCAACTTTTTTTATTAGAATTTACATCAAGACTTTTTATTCCGATATCATACTATTTTTCAATGCCTTGAGAGTTCTTATCAAGCAGATTTATTTCTGAGTAATATTAATTACAAATATTGATCCTCGTTTACCAATACTCAATACGAGATGCATACGTACTATAAGATATGCTTGGAAAATATTACACAAAAGAAATATGAGGAAGATAATCGATTTTCTAACACGAATTTAAAATGCTATGCTTTCCATTTGAAATTATTTTTTGATTGTAAAACAGTCGTATGAAAATGAAATGTGTGAAAAGAATTGGTTTTAAAAAATCCGATAATGGAAATTGTTCTTTAAAATATTGCAGTGTAAAAACGAAATCTCAGTAATAAATGACACATTTCGTGGAAAAATATCTATAATTTGATATAGAAAAATAATTGATGTATCGGAAAAAATCTCTTTTCCCTTTTTAACTACTGTCAACGGGTGTTAAATATCAGTAGTTTAGAAAACTTTAAAATAAACTGTAGATTTTTCTAGAGTTATTATATTTCGGTTACGACCAAGCTATTTCAAAATTCAACATAAGTAATATGTATATATACATACATACATACATTTATATATATATATATTATATATATATTATATATATATATATATATATATATATATATATATATATATATATATATATATATATATATATATATATATATATATATATATATATATATATATATATATATATATATATATATATATATATATATATATATATATATATATATATATATATATATATATATAATATATATATATATATATATATATATATATATATATATATATATATATATATATATATATATATATATATATATATATATATATATATATATATATATATATATATATATATATATATATATATATATATATATATATATATATATATATATAAATATATATATATATATATAATATATATATATATATATATATATATATATATATATATATATATATGTATATATATATATATATATATATATATATATATATATATATATATATATATATATATATATATATATATATATATATATATATATATATATATATATGTATATATATATATATATATATATATATATATATATATATATATATATATATATATATATATATATATATATATATATATATATATATATATATATATATATATATATATATATATATATATTATATATATATATATATATATATATATATATATATATATATATATATATATATATATATATATATATATATATATATATATATATATATATATATATATATATATATATATATATATATATATATTTATATATATATATATATATATATATATATATATATATATATATATTTATATATATATATATATATATATATATATATATATATATATATATATATATATATATATATACATTTATATATATACATATATATATATATATATACAAATATATAATATATATATATGATATACATATATATATGATATATATATATATGCTAATTTATGTTCACTGAAAGAATTCTGAGGATTGAAAGGCTATGCTCATATAATCTTGTTGCTCAAAATCCTGAAGGTCCTGAAGAAGCTGAAATGTATTCCATTTCTTTTAGTTACAATAAGAATGGATTATTGGGTACTTAAAATACTAATTTTAACTCATTACAATAAAACTAAATTACTAATATTAAATGCTAAATAACTATTTATTGTTTAACTTCATTTTTTTTAAATTCTGAAAGGCAAATATTATATACATTATCTTTGTAGACGGCCTATATTCAATAATTAAATACCCGATATATAAATAACCGATAGTTTTGATTACCCGAAAATCTATATCCTATGCAGCTAAATATTAGGTATAGCATTATTTTATAACGATTAATTTCTGTAAAATAGAAAAATAACTGTACGTAAATAACTAATAACTAAATAACTAATGTTTACCTTACTTTCATTTTAAATTCTGTAAGGCGAATAGTATAAACATTTTCTTAGTAGGCGGCCTAGAGTCAATAATTAAATACGCAATTTCACAATGAGTTGACTATAACTTCTTATAAATAAAAACAAGATAATAAGTATGAACTACATTAAAAGCAAATCAAAATATTTTTAAATATTTTAAAATTAAATAAACGATAATATGAAATGTATATTAATGAATCACCGCATAAAATCATACTTTTTTCCAGAGCTACGAATTTCAGCAATCAATATGCTTGCAACTTTGTTTGTATGCATATATATTGGAGTATTGATTACTTGAAAATCTATATCCTATGCAGCTAAATATCAAGTATCACAATATTTTATAACGATTAATTTCCGGAAAAATCGAAAAATAACTGTAAGCAGATAACTATAAATTTAAAAACTAATGTTTACATTACTTTCATTTTAAATTCTGTATGGCAAATAGTATATACATTTTCTTAGTAGGCGGCCTATAGCCAATAATTAAATACGCAATTTCGCAATGAGTTGACTATAGCGTCTTATAAATAAAAATAAGATAATAAATATGAACTACATTAAAAGTAAATCAAAATATTTTTTAAATATTTTAAAACTAAATAAACGATAATATGAAAGGTATATTAATAAATCAACGCATAAAATCATAGTTTTTTCCCGAGATGCGAATTTCAGCAATCAATATGCTTGCAACTTTGTTTATATACATATATATATTGGAGTATGGATTACCCGAAAATCTATATCCTATGCAGCTAAATATCAGGTAGCGCAATATTTTATAACGAATAATTTCTTTAAAACTAGAAAAATAACTGTACGTAAATAACTATTAACAAATAACTAATGTTTACCTTATATTCATTTTAAATTATGTAAGACAAATAATATATACCTTTTCTTAGTAGGCGGCCTATAGTCTATAATTAAATACGCAATTTCACAATGAGTATATTATAGCTTCTTATAAATAAAAACAAGTTAATAAATATGAATTACATTAAAAGTAAATCAAAATATTTTTATATATTTTAAAACTAAATAAACGATAATATGAAAGGTATATTAATGAATCCTCGTATAAAATCATACTTTTTTCCCGAACTACAAATTTCAGCAATCAATATGTTCTCAAGTTTGTTTGTAAGCATATATATTGGAGTATTGATCACCCGAAAATCTATATCCTATGCAGCTAAATATCAAGTATCACAATATTTTATAACGATTAATTTCCGGAAAAATCGTAAAATAACTGTACGTAAATAACTAAAATCTTAAAAACTAATATTTACATTACTTTCATTTTAAATTCTGTAAGGCAAATAGTATATACATTTTATTAGTAGGTGGCCTATAGTAAATAATTAAATAAGCAATTTCGCAATGAGTTGACTATAGCTTCTTATAAATAAAAATAAGATAATAAATATGAAATGCATTAAAAGTAAATCAAAATATTTTTAAATATTTTAAAACTAAATAAACGATAATATGAAATGTATATTAATGAATCCTCGTAAAATATCATACTTTTTCCCGAGCTTCGAATTTCAGCAATCAATATGCTTACAACCATGTTTGTATGCATATATATTGGAGTATTGGTTACCCGAAAATCTATAGCCTAAGCAGCTAAATATTAGGTATCGCAATATTTTATAACAATTAATTTAAGGAAAAATAGAAAAATAACTGTACGTAAATAACTAATAACTAAATTACTAACATTTACCTTACTTTCATTTTAAATTCTGTAAGGCAAATAACATATACATTTTCTTAGCAGGTGGCCTATAGTCAATAATTAAATACACAATTTCGCAATGAGGTTGCCTATAGCTTCTTATAAATAAAAACAAGATATGAACTACATTAAAAGCAAATCAAAATATTTTTAAATATTTTAAAGCTAAATAAACTATAATATGAAAGGTATATTAATGAATCGTTGTAAAGAATCCTACTTTTTTCCCGAACTAAAAATTTCAGCAATCAATATGTTCTCAAGTTTGTTTGTAAGCATATATAATGGAGTATTGATTACCTCAATATCTATATCCTATACAGCTAAATATCAGGTATCGTAATATTTTATAACGATTTATTTCCGGAAAAATGTTAAAATAACTGTGCATAAATTATTCTAAAGAATTTTTAAAAAATAAACAGATTTATTACATATGAAAATCCTACCATAGTCCAACCTCATTAAATTGAAATATGGAGTAAGTTATCAAAAATATTCAATTTGAAAAAGAAAAAAAATATTGGAGCATAGAAGATGGAATTTATGAAACCTAAATTAAATTTCATGTCACGCTATGTGATAAATCGGATTTGTTTTTAATATCGTCTTAATATTCTAATTATTGGAAGGGCATTAACTGACAATCTTTGTTGACGTTCCATATTCTTTAACAGTATAATTAAGAATATGTGTTTCCTGTTTCACATATAGAAGATTTTAAACAACTGAGTGGCATCCTTAAAATTATGAAATAATTTGCAAATAGATGGGGTGACAGGAAATTTATATGCACTTTTATACTATTAGTGAATATTATTGTGTGCTATTTATTTCAATTTAAAAGGCGAATTACGTAGCATTTTCTTTACAACTATAAGTACTATATTTGATATGCTTTTAACAATATTCACGATTTTAATTCGTTTTCACAATGACTAGCATATAGCTTTTCATCTGACAAAGATCAGTAAAATTTTTAAATTTCCAGAAATGTAAAATACCCTATGAGAGAGGTTAAAATATAGGTTATTTTTGGCTTAGAATTAACTAATAAACGCTCAATAATTTGTTTTTCTTCATACTCTTCTAAAGTATCACGATACTGTGCATGCAGTTTAGAATCACGTTGAATTCAGTTAGAAAGATAATTAAAGTTTTCCTAGCTACGTCGAAATTATCGTTAAATTCTTCACATTCTTTTTCCACAGTAATTAATGGAAGTAAAGGAAGGAAACTATCGTTTCCACTACACCCTCGAGGTAGATAGAATTTGTTGTTAATACCGGTGATAAAATCTTCATTGCAGCAAAAAATAATCGATGATTCAATTTAAAACTATCCCATATGTACCTAATCTATTATGAAGCGAAATATAAAAGAAAATTATTTATGTAATATCTATGTTCAGTGACAAAACGTACGAAAATAATGCAAACTATATATAAATAAGAAATGATTAAATGAGATATTTATAGGAATGACGTCATAATGCTAGAAAAAATGTTATTTTTACCTATTTATTATGTGACAAATTGAGCATTTTAATCATCTGTTCTTAACCGGCGAAAATAAGGCTTGAATTAATGGTATTAAATTTTTGACAAGGGGGGAAAGGGTAGATTTCGAACATTGCTAAAATTAACTCATCAAAAATCCAATATGGATGACACTATCCATTCCATGTACACCCGCTTCTTAAATATGGGGACAGATGAACAGATAACTTAGGCTATTAGTATATAGGGGATTATCTTTGGAAGGTACTACTAAATAAAGGTATACTTAGTATAAATAAATAATAAGGTAAAGTAAGTAATAAGGTATACTTAGTTTTAAATACTTAATTGCGTCTCATTATTTAATAAAAGAGTTATTCTACATTTTTTTCTTGCGTATTTAAAAAATTGTACCAGCTATTTTCATTTTTTACCACTCTTGTGGAACAGGTGTAAGGAAATTAGATCAGTTACTTGATTTGATTGTGTGCATGTGGACATAGGACTATAATGGGACACATTTATAACTTTAATCTCCTGATTTTAACTGGGGAAAATAAGGCTTGAATTAATAGTATTAAATCTTTGAAAAGGGGGGAAGGGGTGGATTTCAAAGGTTGTTAACCTTAATTCATCAAGAATCCAATATGGATGGCTGTATCCACTCCAGGTCCAACTGCTTCATAAATTCGAGGACAGACGGACAGATAACTTAGGCTATTGGTATATAGGGGATTGTTTTTGGAAGGTATGCATACTTAGATTTAAGTACTTAAATGTATCTCATTTCTTAAGAAAATAGTTATTCTACAATTTTTCTTGTATATTAAAAAAAAATGTACTAGCCATTTTCTATTTTTACCACTGTTGTGGAACAGGTGTAAGGAAGTCACTTGATCAGTTATTTCAGTTGCTTGATCTGATTGTATGCATGTGGACATATGATTATAAATAACCAATGGTTATATTTCGTGGACGTGTAAGCCACGACTGTTGGAAATAGTAGAAGTAGAAATGCTTAGTCATTGGGTAGAGGAGGTGAAAATATTAGTTCACGTAAACATCAGCTGTCGTTTATGCCGTTAAGACAGTAAAGTGTTGTTACATTGTTAGCTGCTGTCTTTTTTAATGGAGGGGTTAGTACCCCAACTAGGATGAATTCAGCTTACAGATGAAGTTATAAGGGTAAAAGTTACACAGGGCTACATTTAAAACATCTATATTTTGAATATAAAATATTACTAGAAATGAAATTTCTTAACATTTCTTTAACGCATGCTTTATAGGGCACTCCAATTTAATATTCTGCATGCTCGGAGATCTATATAATACGATGAACGCTATCGTTCATGAATGACTCTCTTATAATAGTCTTACCCGTAACAATGAGTTACACTACTGGACAACGGCAGCGCGATAGAGTGACCGAAGAATGAAAGCGATGTCAGTGACCCCCCCTCCTTCTACCCCATTAGACAAGAGGGGTTGCTAACGCGAGTCAGTCGTCTTTCTCAACAGTAGTCATTGGATTTTGCTCGGTAGATTTGAAGGCCCCTTCAGAGAAAAAGCAGGCCAAGACGGAGCGAACGGATAACTTCATCAGAGGCAAAGAATACTCAACCATTTTTTCTGAACGGATAGCGCCATCAGAAGAAGGGAGTTTCTCCAACATTTCCAGACGCTCCATCTGTTATGAATGACTCTCTTATAAGAGTCTTGCCTGTAATAATGAGTTGCACTACTGGACAATGCCAGAGCGATACACTAACCTAAAGATAAAACGATGTCAGTGACCCCCCCATTCGACCTCGTTGGACAAGATTGTTTGCTAACGCGGGTCAGTCGGTAGATTTGAAGGCCCTTTCAGAGAAAAAGCAGACCAAGACGGAGCGAAAGGATAACTTCATCAGAGGCAAAGAGTACTCCACCATTTTTTTACATCAACAGATAATTTCATCAGAAACAGGAAGTTTCTTCAACATTTCCAGAGACTTCATATTGACATTCAGTTTGTTTTATTTGCGTCACTAGATTGTTCTTCATCAAAAATAGAATTGTAAAATAAAGAGTCTGCTAAAGGGTAAGTCTTCGCTCGTCTGTATCTGGTGTCTTATTACTTGTGTTATTTCAGCAGGCCTGTTATAAGTCATTAGTACGTAATATTGCCATAGTCCAGTGATACGATAGAAAATAAGCTAATATGCACTTTTAAATTTTAGAAATAAAATTATAGATGTATGTACTAAGTATCCTTAAATAAACATCCCTACTTTAAAATTTAATACAGTTAAACCTGTTATTTAGAAATTATTCTAACATGGTGTGTTTTCTGTTCAAGTGCGGTTTCTATGGGGAACTAGGAGTCGAGCAAAACATAAAAAGGTTTGTACCTGAAAAAGAAACCCATAGAGAAGACACTAAAAATATATTATTTGAGTGGGTGACGTATAGTAGTAATACGCGTTATGCCCTTATCCCAATATTTAATATATAAATTGAATTTGGCTTTTCGCCAACTTAAGTTTAAATCTTAAAATAGAAAGAAACACAATAGGCATTAAATATTTACTGAGAAGTTATTGAATTATTGGATATTAGTGATATTATATAAAATTTTAAAAATTAATAGAAGACAATTGATTGAATTTTTTAAAGATAAAAATTAATAAAAAAGGAGAAAATAAAAATAGACTAAAAAGGGTAAGACGATTATGGAGGATGGAACTCTGAGCTCCTCTTCTCGTTTCGGGATCCAGGTCTCTCTCTCTCCTCCATCCTGTCTGTCCGGATGAGAACCGCCAGTCTGGGAAGCAAGTCAAGTGAATTTGTTTTAACGAATAAAAAAATTCAAAAAGTTTACCAGATTTTTTTTTTATGAATTACGCATTTAGCCAACAAGGGCCCTAGTTAAAAAAATTATTGAAAAAATTTGTTGAGCTATTTTTAGAATATACATTATTTTGTATTATATTATGAAATTAAAATAAGATGAAAGTAAATTTTAAGAATATATTTAAAATATATACATATTTTAAGAATATATTGATAATTAATGTTAAGCACATAAAATCCACATTTTAGTCCCGATAATAGAATGCCTTCAGCAAATAGGAAAGTTATTTGCATTTTAAATAATTAAATGAGTATTTAGTATTTTCATTTTCATTTCATTTTGGGAGCTTAATAAAAACTATTTATTTATTTATTACTCCTTATAAGTAATATAATATTTGAAATTCAAATCTATTGAACAAGATTAAAGTATTTCTGATGCAAATTGAAAAAATAAACTTTTTCTGTCTATCGCTGAAGGCTAAACTAAATTGTTAAACTTCTTTAAATGGAAAAGTAGATACGTACAGCCACATTGAATTTTAAATTAATAAAGAGAATAGAAACATCTTGAGAATTTACATTTTTTAAATTAAAATATTTTTTAGAATTTCAATCCAAAGTTTTCTTATGAATATAACGAACTTCAGATCAAATATGGAAGAGGATTAATAAGTTTAAAATAGTTCTTCATATGTTTTTAAAATTCAAAAGTCTTCTAAAAATCCGATTTTTTTCCAGACAGACTGCTTTGGGGTAATGTTATAATTAAAAAAAAATGCATTGCATAAATATGATTAGTGTAGTTTCCATGCTTGTGTTTTGTTTGAATATTATCTGAATTGACTAAAATATATGGAATTTATGAGTGGCCTAAAGAAATAGTTAAATCGAAGTAAGAAAACGCACGTAACTTTTCCGAATGTTGTAGAAGCTATTACAAGTCAAGTAAAAATTTTTCTTCTGAAAGTTTTATTTTAAATTAAATTTTTTATACAAAGAAATCGACATTTCTTACAGATTTTTACCTTTAGATGAAAGAAAGATGAATACTTATTCAAATTGTAAAAAATAATATTGATAAGAAAAAATGCATCAATGTGTACTTTTAAAATGAAAAACTACCAAGCTATTTAAATGCAACAATATGGTAAATAAATAAAAAAAACAATACATAATAACAATAAAAAAATACATGGTAAATTAAAAAACAGTAATAAAAGAAGTATTTTTGGGAAGATTATACAGCAAACAATTTATTATTCATCATTAAAAGGTTAAGTAGCAGTTAAAAGTAAATTTCCTTAAATAAATAAATTACAGTTATGAAACATTGTAC
>CM063509.1:20179241-20204241 GCA_032207245.1 Pardosa pseudoannulata | reverse complement strand
TGGCGAAATTTTAGGAAAGCAATTTAACTCTGCTGACTCTGCCTTTTAACGCTGAATGCATTTTGAAAAATGAACTTCTTAATGAGTTGGTTTTCAGTATTGCTAAGCACTTTATAATAGAAAATGCAAGTTTTCCTAAGAGTTCTCTATTAATATATCCTTACAGATATTATTTATAAAACAGTATAATTCATCATGAAATTAAACAGGAAGTTTATATAAAATATATAGAAATATAATTCAATTTAAATGTAAATAAACACTATCCAATTTGCACACGTATAAGTACTCTGTTAATTGGATTTGAAAGATATTTTCCTTCATATGTCCATACGAAACTTAAATTTAAGTCTTTGTTATTTTATTATATCGAAATCAAAGATAGTATATCTATTTACAAATTGCTTTCCTAAGCCCCTAGTGGTTTTTTAGAGATAGCAAAAAATAGCTTGTAGAATTATGTCATTTTGAAAATAGTTTTCCTTTTCGAAAAAAAAAATAGATGGTAACTCTTTAAAACACCAACCAAAGTATATATTTAGTAGGACTTTGACGATTTCTAGGAACGAGTTATAATTTCCAACGAATGTTTATGGAAATGCTGTGTAAGTACTCTACCAATTGTTTAGAATTTTGACAATTAGAACGAAATTTTCTGGTTAATTTGAGGTTCTTCAAAAAATTTACTTTTTAGCTATGTACTGTAAGAAAGAACAGCTGTAAACTCCTTGCATATCTTTAGTAGCCTAACTATAAACCCTGTAAGGACAGGTCAAGTTTATTAACCCTAGCTTCTAAATGAAGAAAGATATTATTGGTGTTTGTTCCCTTACATCAATTAACAGGAATTCGTGGCAAGAAAAGCTTGATGCTTAGATTTCCTAATCTTTCTCTATCATATATATATATATATATATATATATATATATATATATATATATATGTGTGTGTGTGTGTAATATATCAAAATTATTTAACTTTAATATTTCCTTAAAAACCTCCTCTCACCTATTCTAATTTTCTTAAATTTTTTTCTCAGCCTCTAAATGTCTTAATCAAAGAAGTTTCCTTTCGATTCTATCCAAACATTTTCGATTTTCCAAAGCCTTCTGTTTTATAGATTTCAATTTTCTGTCTATTCAATACTCTTTCCAGCAAATGGCTACTCGTTTTTCCTGATATATATATATATATATATATATATATATATATGTATGTGTGCGTGTGTGTGTGAGTGTATGTACATAAAATATGGGCGAGACTCATACAAAAAAAAACAAAGTTTATTTCTGGTAAGAAACATGAAATCCATACAACAGGAGAACACTTTTACAACCTCGTGAACGTAGGCAATATGTTAAAGCACATGCACTTTTCAAGTAGGGATTAATCAGGTAAAAAGACTACGAATAATCCCATAGCACATTTGATCACGTGATAAAAAAATACCCATGTTTAAAGAGAACGCTGTAAATATTGGCTCAAGTAGTATAGTAGTAAAGTAATAAAGTAGAGGATGAATTATGTCTATAGCTTGTCTGGAGGGAAAAATCAGAGTGACCGCGGAAACCCCGAACGTAACAAAAGATAACTTAATATTAAACTAATATTAAAATAAGCAAATAAGGGATTTTAATATTACATATCTCATATATATATATATATATATATATATATATATATATATATATATATATATATATATATATATATATATATATATATATATATATATATATATATATATATATATATATATGTATATATATATATATATATATATATATATATATATATATATATATATATATATATATATATATATATATATATATATATATATATATATATATATATATATATATATATATATATATATATATATATATATATATATATATATATATATATATATATATATATATATATATATATATATATATATATATATATATATATATATATATATATATATATATATATATATATATATATATATATATATATATATATATATATATATATATATATATAAACTGTGAGTGTGTGTGTGTATTAAAAGACGGTTAGATTACTTGGTAAATCTACCTTATTCCAGCAACTGTTCACATTGTGCCAAATAACACAACTTTATAAAGAATATTTCTGACATTTATATGAAATACACATCTGGAAATACCATTAATGTATTTTTTTCTGACAATAGTTTTGGGTAAACTTTCTGTGTTTTGGTAGAACATAACAACCTTTCGTGTTTAGTGAAATTACCTGCGTGTCATTTATAGATAAACTGCTTCGAAAAGTTTAAGACAATAAAAATTTTTTTTCAAAGTTGTCACACGACGTACATTCGGGACACGCGAGCAACAAATTGACATTGATTAATAGCACATCACGAACATTTTATCAAACCTAAAATCCTTGTTATTGTTGTAACATTTTCTTTAATAATATCATCATGGTTTTTTTTCTGGACTTCATATATACATAATTATGGTATAGGAGTATTTTAACTATTCTGTAGTTTCGTAAAGTTTTGAATACGTTTATTGACATGCAGAATTTAAACTTGTAGATATATTGACATACGTTGGACTGGTTTTTATTATTCTATAAATGTGGTTTATGAAAATATTTAAAATTTAATTAATCGAGCCGCACACACACAAAAAAATCATCTAGGTAAGGATCGGAGCAATTTCCTATTGTGATGATTTTGAAAACACTTTCCAAGTACAAGTTTCCTAATGTTATTGTTACTAGTCAGTAACTAAGTGTATATAGCATATATATACATATCTAATATCATATATATATATATATATATATATATATATATATATATATATATATATATATATATATATATATATATATATATATATATATATATATATATATATATATATATATATATATATATATATATATATATATATATATATATATATATATATATATATATATATATATATATATATATATATATATATATATAAATATATATATATATATATATATATATATATATATATATATATATAATATATATATATATATATATATATATATATATATATATATATATATATATATATAATATATATATATATATATATATATATATATATATATATATATATATATATATATATATATATATATATATATATAAATATATATATATATATATATATATATACATATATATATATATATATATATATATATATATATATATATATATATATATATATATATATATATATATATATATATATATATATATATATATATATATATATATATATATATATATATATATATATATATATATATATATATATATATATATATATATATATATATATATATATATATATATATTTGATATTTAAAAAGATACTGTGTTGCCAAATAAAAATACGATAATTATAAAATTTATTCATATTAAATATCCATACAGATGAATGAGTACATATTATAATAATATGTGAAAATGCATTACAATGTTTATAATATATACAAGAGACTACTTACAAAGAATAAACATTACTTCAAAAGCTTGTTATTGTAATTCCTAAATTTCTTTTGTTTTACGTAATACATCTGTAAGAAACATTAAGCTATTAAAATAATCCCAATAGTTCGCGATTATCATTTTATATATTTTAAAGTATACTACCCTTATGAATAAATCATTTTAATTTTAACAATTTGTTTTCATTATTCATTAAAACACTCATAACAAGTAATATAGTACTTCAGAAATACTCTAATTTTTTTTTACGAATATCAAATCTGTCTTCATATAAAAATATTTTTATATACTCATATTTCAAAAACATTTACATCGATTATTTGATCAAATTTCTTTTGGAAGTACTTGCATTAATTCCTTATCCGTTCTCTATCATTTTCCAATACAACTTACCCCTAGATCATATTATATGTCTTTTGTCATTATGCCTAGGTTGGATAACAGACATTTCCCATTAACGTTCATAAATTTGGTACATTTTGCATCCACTAATTAAAACAAGCTTTTCAAAAACTATATTTCTTTTACAACAAAATATTAATAGAGGAAAAGCAAGATTACTTTCATTAACTTTGACAGGGAGTGGAGATTTAAAATGCATTTCCCATCCGTGGATAATTTTTCAACTATCTTCTCCCATTAACTTTAAGTTGACTTTTTGTAGAACTTACACGGAGAACAGACAAACACAATTTAAGCTCTTAATGATGGATGTGAAAATGATTATATGGTGCATTTTTTATTTTGGGAGAAGAGTATAATAGCATTTGTTTATGCTTTGAATTTGAAAGTGGGTTAATTAATTTTTCCTTTATTTAAATAGCACAGTAAAAAATATCTTAGGAAAGCTAAACACAATTAATTTACTACTTGCTGCAGTTTTTTGTGCACTGTTAATCAAATTTATTGTTAACCTTAATCAGTTAACAATGTCAATTTAATTTGGTTCAGTTTGCTTAACCTCTCATAAAGCATTTTGTTCTTTTAAAAACTGTTTATTGTAGCACAGGGCAATTTAGTACAGTTATGTTAGAAGCAGTCAGGGATTGTTCTACTAGCTTAAAGACTTTGTTGTTGTGGATTTTTTGAAAAGATAATTTAAGAAAATGCTTGCATTCTTTTAATTGAGTTAAACAAACATAGAAATTGATTTTCAGTAAGACTGTACGAATCATTTCATTGATGCTTTGCAGTTAAGTAATAAATCATGCTTTTGTATCTCAGTCAAAAGCTAGTAAATATTTATTTTGCTATATGTATTCTTCTAGTATTTATTTTAAACTTTTTCAAAGAGAAACTTTGTTTCGTCTTAATTAAAACTACATTGATTGAAATTCGAATAAATTTAACAGAAAATTTGCATTTAATATTCCATGTGTGTTATGGATTGCAGCACACTTAAAATTTCAAAAATAATTTATACTAAATAATGTTTAGAACCAGTCAGGGATTGTTCTATTAGTTTAAAAACTTTGTTATTGTTGATTTTTTTAAAGGAAATTTTAAGAAAATAGTTCCCCTCTTTTTTACAAAGTTAAAGAAACTTCGAAATTGAATTCCAGTAAGCAAGTACAAATCATTTCATAGATGCCTTCCAGATAAGTAATAAAGAATGCTTTTGCATCTCAGTCAAAAGCTAGTAAATATTTATTTTGCTATATGCACTCTTCTAGTATTTATTTTAAACTTTTTCAAAGAGAAACTTTGTTTCGTCTTAATGAAAACTACATTGATTGAAATTCGAATAAATTTAACAGAAAATTTGCATTTAATATTAAATGTGTGTTAGGGGTTGCAGAACACTTAAAATTTCAAAAATAATTTATACTAAATAATGTTTAGAACCAGTCAGGGATTGTTTAAAGATTTTGCTAACGTTGATTTTTTTTTAAGAAAATTTTAAGAAAATATTTCCTCTCTTTTTTACTGAGTTAAAGAAACTTCGAAATTGAATTCCAGTAAGCAAGTACAAATCATTTCATAGATGCTTTTCAGATAGGTGATAAATAACGTTTGGATCTCAGTCAAAAGCTAGTAAATATTTATTTTGCTATATGTATTCTTTTAGTATTTATTTTAACCTTTTTTAAGACAAACTTTGTTTCGTTTTAAGGAAAATTACATTGATTGAAATTCGAATAAATTTAACAGAAAATTTGCATTCAATATTTCATGTGTGTTAGGGTTTGCAGCACACATAAAATTTCAAAAATAATTTGTACTAAATAAAGTTTAGAACCAGTCAGGGATTGTTAAAGAAACGTCGAAATTGAATTGCAGTAAGCAAGTATAAATTGTTTCATACATGCTTTGCAAGTAATAAAGAATACTTTTGTATCTGAGTCAAAAGCTAGTAAATATTTATTTTGCTATATGCATTCTTCTAGTATTTATTTTAAACTTTTTCAAAGAGAAACTTTGTTTCGTCTTAATAAAGACTACATTGATTGAAATTCGAATAAATTTAACAGAAAATTTACATTTAATATTCCATGTGTGTTAGGGGTTGCAGCACACTTAAAATTTTGAAAATAATTTATACTAAATAATGTTTAGAACCAGTCAGAGATTGTTCTATTAGTTTAAAGACTTTGTTATTGTTGATTTTTTAAAGAAAATTTTAAGAACATATTTGCTCTCTTTTTTACTAAGTTAAAGAAACATCGAAATTGAATTCCAGTAAGCAAGTACATATCATTTCATAGATGCTTTGCAGATAAGTGATAAAAAATGTTTGTATCTCAGTCAAAAGCTAGTAAATATTTATTTTGCTATATGTATTCTTTTAGTATTTATTTTAGCCTTTTTCTAAGAGAAACTTTGTTTCATCTTTATGACAATTTCATTGATTGAAACTCGAATAAATTTAGCTCAAATTTTACATTTAATATTCCATGTGTATTAGGAGGGTCACAACACACTTAAAAAATTATATTAAAAAAATTATATTCAATTTGTTTATATATTCAATTTATTTTCTGCGAATTTGGTACTATTCTATCTCCGAAATTCCAAATAGAAATCGATATTATTAACCGATTCGGTACGGGAGCTGTTACACGCGAATTGCGTATACAGTCCGGGGCATTTTCTCCCGTTAAGCCTAATACTCAATTTTGGAAAGTACACATTAAATAATAATGGATAAAATGTACACTTTACTTAAAAATCAAACAATTTTTAAATATGTGATTAAAGATATCATAATTTCAATCCTAACAAAATATTTATTTAAAATAATTGTTATTTAACAATAAAAATATAGATATATTGTACTTTACTATAATTAAAAGTACCTAAGTTATACACTAAATGTTGATACAAAATATAAAAAAAACATTAAAAATATTTACACTTAACATTATAAAGTAGTTGAAGAATATTGTTATAATATATATTTCAAAGCCGTATGAAAAATCTGAATGCAGAGATCAGTGCCGAGTCCGACATTGAACATTATACCTTCAAACGAAGTGTCGTCTTTTATTGTGCTTTGAGCAGACTACACATCTCCTTCTAATGTGTTTGTCCTCTTTTTCAGCGCACAAATCTGTAAATTACTTGAAGGACGATTTTCTTATACTACACATTGTAACGTATCCGGTCCCTGTTTTAGGTGACACAAGGAAGAGTCAAGTGTATCTTGATTAATGAATTTATTTACACTTCTGCTATACACATCATTTCACAACTACACAAAAAAACAATTTCCTATCAATGGTAAGTGATTAGTACACGTAGGCCTGAGTAGAGACGGGTACCTAAACTAAATTCAGCCTCTGCCGAAATATTGGTGATACGACGGAAGAAACAATTCGGTAGCTCTCGCGAAAGTTCACTGAAGTACTGGTAGAATATCACAGCACAGTTAGAGTTCCGAAGGAAAAATGCAAACTATCCTGAAGAGGATTATATTAGAAAAGGAAAGCCAATGCACAGGGTATCGTTTCAATCTCAGCAAGAGATATGTCCCAAGACGGGATTTCGCTAAATAAAACTCTCCGATGGAGAGAGTGGTCGAGGCGACCTCCGAGTTAGCCGATGCGGGCTACTCTTTAAAGAAAAGAGCCCAAGGTGGAATTATAGCAAAATTTTCCCCGGTAGAGAGACTGGTCAAGGCGACCTCTGAATTAGCTGGTTTCTAGCTAACTAGCTTCTCTAAAAAACAATTCTTCTCTCTTCTCTTTCTCGGGGAGGGGCCTCTAAGAGAGGGGCCTCACCCGCAATTTCATTATTGGATCACCTAGCGATGACCTCACCTTCGAGCCACTGGATTGGTCCGGGTTAAACAATAATCGGCCGAAAAGCCAGGGGTCCCTGGAAATCTTAGCTGCTAAATCTGAGTCGCGGCAAATCTTTTGTCGTTCCCATGATAATATTTTTGGCTGTCAGTGAAGATGCCGGGTTGTCTTGTATATTGTTCCTCTACTATAGGACACAACAGTGTAGACATCGTGGTGTAGGGGAAAACATTCCTTTTTTATCCACACAAGCGAAGTCCACATCTCAAAGTAAATTTCTTTGATGTCGACAAACCGCTAAATCACGTCGTTACAACATAAGTACAATGAGACCCAAACAGACATTCATTTCACCAATTTTTTTGAAGATCGGACTTTAAATGTGCTTAATTCATTAATATCTATTTCACAATTTTTTTGCATAGGAATTAGTTTCATCTACATTAATTTGGATTTTGTTAATGTCATTGTAAAACGAATTAAAAAAAAGTTTAATTCAGTCTTCATGGGCACTGATTTTTTTTCCTATCAAGTCCCGGTTTCGAATTAAAATTCATTTCATACATGCTTTGCAGATTAAAGATAAATAAAGCTTTAGGATTTTAGTCAAAAGATAGTAAATATTTATATTGCTATATCTATTCTTCTAGTAATTATTTTAAACTTTTTCTAAGAGAAACTTTTTGTCATCTTCATGAAAACTACATTGATCGAAATTGGAATAAATTTAGCACAAAATCTACATTTAATATTCCATGTGTGTTAAGGGTTATAGCACACTTAAAATTTCAAAAAAAAAATTATATTCAATTTATTTATATATTAAATTTCTTTTCTGTGAATTTGGTTCTATTCTATCTCCGAAACTCCAAATAGAAATCGATAATGATTAAATGTATAATTACTCTTTCACTGTTAAATGGAATCACTTTTATCTTTAATTGCATTTTTCTAGTTTACGAAAATTTTAATCTGGTGAGCATTGTGTTTCAAAAACTTAATGTAACATTTTAATGAAATTCGGTTGATATATTCAATTTGTTATGCAGAATAAATTATATCTCAAATTAATAGGCACGTTAAATAAATGTATTTTATATTTACATATACAGTAGAACCTCGGTATAACGACTCACTGTGGGACCAACATCATATGGTCGTTGTAACAAAAGGTTGTTGTAACGGATTGAAAAAATAATAAAAAAAATTGAGCAAAGAAATGATGTAACAGTACATACCTAGATGACATTTCTATTTATTTGTATTTCCATTACTAAATTTTACAAAAAAAGTCTGTGATTGACACCTGTTTCAAGATCATTTGGGAATTTTTTATTATCACTGATTCCATATCCGATAGATTTTGAAGGAAATCTTCAGAATTAAATTGTCCTTCAATATATTCATGCAAGGCATTGATTGCATTGAAGACTTCTTTTTCATTCACTTTTTCAAAGAGAGGAATACAGGTTTCAAAAAGTTGCATCACAGTAAATAACTCTGAAATAGCCCACTTGCTCAGGAGTTCTGCAGACTAAAATTGGTGCTCGTTCTAATGAAAAATAATACACTTGGGGTCGTTGTAATGATTCAAAATTAATATTATTCCTAAGGTGAAATAATTGGGACTTTTTAAGATGGTTTTTTTTAACGAAGGGGTCGTTGTATCGTATTGCCGTTAAAAAGAGGTTCTTTTAGGTAGTTTTTATAAAATATTTTTTTTAAATATCAGAATGAAATTTAATAAAAAGAATATTAATCTTGTTAAAATTCTTCGGTTTGTCGTATAAATTGAAGATACACCCTATTCTGTTTCGTGCCAAATAGAATTGGCTTGACTAAAGAACTGGGTTCCCCAGCCAACTTGCGGATAATTGTTTAAGTATTATCATTTAACATTTTCTCCTGATCTCACAGTGTCTACAAAATCTATCTATATTATAATTTATATGATATTTGCTTCCAACTCTCCTTGTGTAACTATTTTCTTATATATTAAAAGTTTGCAATGCTTAAAAAAATTAAATATAACAAACGATTAATTGTTCACTATGGCTGATTTTTAATAATTTGGAGTTGTTGTGTTTGAAAACTCTTAGGGGATTAATTGCCTATAAGTATAAATGTCCGGTTTTGAAGTCGTTTTCTTTAATTAAGTAATAGTATATAAATATTATACGATGGCGCACAATACATTAATTAAATTCGCCAGAAAAAGCAAGAAATGCAATGCTTGGATGGATTACCTTTGTGTTTTAGTAAATATCGCATTATGTTCGCCAAATTTGCAAAGGGGAACCCAAGTTTTAAGTAGTCCCGTAGAATTTTATTTCTGGTACCAATATCTTTATTAAAATCCTTTGCGCAAGAAATATAAGTAAAATTTTGCTTTTAAAATATGAATCAAACTTTTCAATATATTTTAGCATTAAAAGTTTTTTTTATATAATCTGAAAAAATATATTTTAAACAAACATTTGTTCGTAAAAATTTCATTATAATTTGATTAGTATGTAAATTTCTTTTCTGTGAATTTGGTACTATTCTATCTACGAAATTCCAAATAGAAATCGAATAATGATTAAATATATAATTACTCTTTCACTGTTAAATGGACTAATTTTTATCTTTAATTGTATTTTTCGCTTTTAGCAAAATTTAAATCTGGCGTGCTTTGTCTTTCCAAAAATTACGTACTGCAGCTATTTTTTATACTGTTAATCAAATTTATTGGTCATCTTAATCAGTAACAATTTCAATTAATTTTGGTACAGTTTGCTTAACCTCTCATATAGACTTTTATTCTTTTGAAAACTCTTTATAGTAGCAATCTGCGAGTTTGTGTAGTATGTTTAGAAGCATCAGGGAATTGTTCAAACGTAAGACTCTTTGTTATTTTAGAATTTTAGATTAAGAAATTTTAAGAAAAATGTTTGCAACTTCTTTTCTAAATTAAAGGAAGTGATTTTCCGTTGGCAAGTAAAAATAATTTTATACGTGATTTCTATATACGGGAAATATATTTCTTTTGGATTTGAATCAATGGATAGCAAATATTTATTTTGCTCCATGTATTATGATAGTGTTTATTTTTTATAGTTTTCCAGGAGAAAAATTCGTTTTTTTTTATTATGAAAGCAACATTAGTATAGATTGGAATATATTTGAAATAGAGAATAAAGAATTTGCTTTCAATATTCTATATGTTTGGGTTTGAACTAATTGAAATCAAATGTAGAAATTTTATAGATTGCCTCCAGGATTCATTTTGCATAAATTGTGTTATCTCTTTTAAATTAAGACGAATAGTGGTCGAATTGTAAAGAACTGCTCTTCGGTACGATAGTTCAAGGATTCGCATCCCATTGATGGCTTGGGTATTCGTAGCCTTTCGGAATCGGCTTTAAACAGTAGATTGCTGTCTTAAACAGGTCCTTGTAGAGAGCAAAACAGTAAATGTAGCGCTCCAATCCAAACCAAACCTCTTTTCAGTCAAAAGATTATACCCATTTAACAAATTTAGTTTGCAGCAGTATTGCTTTGCAAGCCATCAAACTTGTAGCATATTCAGCATGACAAATCTGCAAGTTTGAAACAAGTCTGCAGCAAGTCTACGCAAACTTCGAATTGACCATACCTGCAACTTGCAGCAAACTTGTCATGCAAGTTCCAGTAAACTTGTCTTGAAAGTTTGCTACAAACTTGTTATATCAAACTTGTAGCAAGTTCATTGCAAACCAGGGTTGGGAAAAACCTCGCCGTTTGAAAAAAAAGTATGTTTGTTTAGTTTAAATAGCATATGTAAAGGGAGATTTTTTTTAATTTTGGAAAGACTAAGATTTTAAATAATTTTTAATAAATATTAAAAATTCATTAGTAATTAATTTGTTGCTAATTAACCCTTTGCACTTGAGGGTTCTGTATCGAGTCATTTAAATTTTGTCTTCAAACTTTAGGGCTCCTGTACGGAGACAATGTAAAATAATTAGTTTTTAGGATTTGTTTTTGTTCTTATGTTAAAAACTGAAAGTTATTTGCATTGCCTATATATTACTACATTAGTTGATTCATTTTTAATCGGTTACCTGTGGGACAGCTGAAACCACTAGACAATAGTATTCAATAATAACTGGAAAATTTTGTGTTGCCCAAGTTAAGATGGAGTTTCATGTTTTATTTCTACTTTATTTCGGTTTTGTTTAGTGTAGAGCTGTATGGTTTACAGTTTTGGTATACTAAAGCTAATGAAGCCGGTACCTCTTTCTTAAATCCGATTTTAAACTGCTACGAACAATTATGGAGTCAAAATGATATGAACCAGCAAAGATCAGTGATATCCATACGATACGATACGATAGCAAAAAATAATCGAATTGGTATCGTTCACCAGATTTTTAAGAAGACAGAAAGTAATATTTATTATTTTAAATCGATGACACTTGATTCATAAAGCAATCTCAACATGAGATCACCATATAGTCGATCATCAATACTCTCTAAGGCAAGACAAAAAACAAAGTGGGGGTTTAGAAGCAGGGACCAAGCAGAAGATACCCAGGCTTAGTCTCCCACCCCCAGAGGTAGTTTAGAATTTTAATGTACATTGCAATTATTAAACTATTTTATGTGCACCAGTCGGCATTACAGAAAGCGATAGATGTTTGGATTTAGGATACTCATCGATTGGTAGATAATGACTCAATTAATAGGTCAAAATATTCTTATTAGTTATTAGATAGAAACAACTAAATAAAGAATATATGTAAACATAATTATGCTGTTTATTCATTAGTATTGAGAAGAAATTGAGAGAAATTTTTATCAAATTGAATTTGAAATATATGGTGAAACCGTACTATAACTGGTTTTGTGTGTACAAAGGTATTGTTGCAATGTACTTACAATACATACACCATTGTTCCTTCTGAAAGGGGAAACACAGTAAAATATACGCTATAGAAATAAAGACTATAGAAATACGCTATAGAAATAATGCCTTATTTTTAAACTGTAACATTTATTATATATATTATTTAGAGATTAATGTATAACTTGAATAATATATGACATGACCTATATTATTTGGTTTCGATATTCATCAATATTTTTAAAATTGTATTCCTTATGAAAATGTTAAGATACACAGGCAATAACCATGAATATTAAGTCAGTTTTCCTCAAGTAATTACATTGAATCAGTGTGAGGCGCTAGGCAGGCTGCACGTCGGTGCTGACTTGAAGGTCGTTACTTTTCTAGACATCGGTGCTCGCGTAGACGTCTTAACTTTGTCATATGCGGGATTGGTCAAATATTGCTGGGATCTGGATGTCCCCATTCAATCTGCTTTCTGACTTCGACTCCTCTTCCAAGTTTTTTTCCACATCTTTAAACCTTCGTTCAACACAGTTTTTTTCTCTTTTCAAATCACTTGTTGGTGAAACCTGCAAGCCCGAAGGGGGTGCAGGTGGGTTCATTAAAATGGCATCTTTGGTGAGACATGACATTATTGCCTAGATCCTGCCCCCATATCTCAAGGTAATCTCACTGCTGCATTTCTGCTAGGGCTTGACCGTTACACTTGTGCCACTCCATCAGCTCTAACTTCTCCCAGGGGTCACCATTAGAACTCGAAGTCAACAGTAGAGTCTACATTCTTCTTCCAATTTTAGTCCACAGCTGTGTGTACATGTTCTGACCATCGTGGGAAAGTACAATTGTACAGGTATAAATCAAAAGAGCTGAAAATTTAGTTTTACAAATGTTATTATTTGTAATATACATATGCTTTTTCTTGCCCCATCAGTTTATCAGTACCAATGTTTTAACCACCGATTAAATAATATAAATTTTCGTAGCAAACTCTTCAGTATTAGCTTTGTTGACTACGCATTACATTCCTGATTCAAAATAAGGGGGATTGAATCCTGCAGCTAGCATAGATGCTCGAAGCCTTTTTAAAAACGATCAAGAAATTTGTCTCAGCTTAATTCGTATTTGTGTTGAAAAGAAACTGACTTTCAAACGTAAACACATTATGGGCCCGTCTCACCTAAGTCGTTTAAATGCTAACCCCGATTCACCCATGGCGCCAAACGATAGTGAGACGCAAATCTCCGTTTAATGAGAAATAAATCGTGGTTAGATATTTAACTAATTTTGAGACCTGCCCTTGATCTTGTTAAATGAATCACAATGAATCCGCAACTATATTTTTATAATAGCTAAACACCAGCCAATCAACCACTCTACAAATGAAAGAAATCATCATTTAATTTTTTATGAATTATATAATTTTACGTATGCTGCACAAAGCTTACGTAAGCAGAAATAGGGGTTTTCAGAACATAAAAATTTACATGTACAAACATGACAACGTGACAAACTTTGTTTCAGCCACTTTTTAGTTAGTATTCGTTAAAATATACATTTAGTTGAAATCAGTAGAAGATGAAATATTGTCATTCATGTTACAAAAAACTTTCAGTAATTAAATTGTTTTGTGCATAATATTATACAGTAAATGAGAGTTTTAGAATTTTTATCCATACACATAACTACAGTAAAAGAGTAAAAGTGATTAACCAAAAAGAGGTTAACTGTACTTAAATTCATAATTACAGTTACATTTTAATATTGAAATAGATATAAAATTTCAGTTTATGAAATTTTTCAGTTTATATTATATAAAAATAATTCATAACAATGGTTTCAAATGATACATAAATTTAAGTTTAAAAATAATTAAACTAACGCAGGATAAATTGAAATAATTTGTACTCTACAGAGGTTGTTAATTAAATTAATATAATTGAATAAAACTTAATTACACTTTCATCTTTTATCAAGTTCGTAAACGATAAACATTTTATTGATGAATTGCAAAATTTGAAAGACATTAAATAGAAAAAAGTAGAAAATTTTATTAAATCATTTTATTACAGCTTTAAAAATATTTTGAAGTTAATATTTTTTTCGTAAATGAATAGTGTATTTATTAATGTTCATTAAATTTGAAATGTGAAAATAATTAATATTATTTTAATATCCCATCTAATCTAATATATATTTATTAGATTATATATTTTTGTATAAAAATAAATATTTAAAGTATATTAAGCAAGTTTTGCTACAATGTGTCCATGAAATGATTTTTAAATGTATAAGTGTAACAAGTTCTAAAATATTTATATAACAACGATGCTTTTATATGATATAATTTAATATACAGTCTGTTTCATAAGAGCGTGTTGCTCATAGCTTCTTGAATAGATAGTTCGCAGATACCGGCTTAATTGCACGTGCTCTTCAAAATTAGAGAAGAATGTTTTATGGTTATATTCTTTATTCGATTTGTTTTGCTGTGTTTAAATCAACAATTCCTTAATGAGTGTCGCGTATGCGAGCCGTTTTGAGGCACTGTTTCTGTGTAACCATCCAAAAAGACCAAAATGTCTTGTGCAGCTGCATCCCGGTACATGAGAAAGCCGGAGTCGTCTGCAAGAAGTAGGTAGTACGTTATAAAGCGGAACAAAATGTTGAAGACCTACCGTAACGGGGTAAACGCCACTCGAAGTTAAAATCGAATGATAAAGTGATTCTTTCACAATCAATAATGATGGGGACTGGAAAATTTATTAGGTGAAATGCATTTAAATTTAATATGTATACAACACGGTGCAAATGTATTGTTAACTAATTCTTTTGTATTTTCAAAGAAATAGACGACACTCTCTTATAGTATCTATAAGATCTATAGTCTATAAGAAAGGTTTATTACTCATTTTATGGGTATAGCAGATCTAGCTTTACATAACAAATACTGGAGTCCCATAAACTTTTTGTTTCAATATCTTATTTTAATTTTGTAGAATTTTTAATGAAAATGTTCTGATTTAATGAAAATGTTCTGATTCATAATTTTTAAACTATTAAAAACACTAAACTATTAATAACTATTAGTAAAAATTAATAACTAAAAATTATGTACAGTATGCACTGATTCTTCTTTTTATATCTTTTCAACAATCCAGTTATTTATTTCATCTCGGTTTTGGAAATCGTAAAATATCTACAAGCAGGGTTTCTCATACATTTCCTATTCTAAACCTAGTGAAAAAATGAATTGATTTACTTTCCTAGATTCAAAAGAAAACGTGTGAATATACATAGAACACTAAAAGTGTCATGATCGCTTCTTTAAGAAATGAAATTTTGGTTTAGAGTGTTAGAAAATTTGCATTTCACGTAAGGGAATAAATAAGAAATTTTTATGTGGAGTAAACAAATCTGATTTCCTAACTTCATAAAAAATACGTGATATTAAAGTATGGTATTTTATGCAGTCAATTTTAGTATTGCTTTTCCCTTGCTTTAGCAGTTATTTGTGTGTCTGATATTTTCTTCCTAAATTCAATAAAGGAAATTTTTGGTGTCAAAAAGCATGATGCACAACGTTATTTGAGGATTAAAGTGAAAAGTTAAAATGTTCAGATAGTTGTAGATATAAAACGAAACGTAGATCATACACTCTAATTTCTCTCTAACACAAATACTTCATTTTGAAAAATGATCTTGCATAATATTAATTGGTATTTAACAAAAAGGCATGGTATATCTTAGTGATAAAAATACTAATTTACAATTTACACATCTTCACTTTAAACATTAATGTTTGTGCTAAGAACATTGATATATGTATTTTTGTCTTAAATGTCGCAATGTGTTATTTGCAAAAAACATTTAAAATGAAATTATACAGTGAAGAAAGATGAAAACTAAAAGGCAAAATCAAGCGACCGTTTCTACATTCTTAATTTTGATTTTCTAACACTGTATATATATATATATATATATATATATATATATAAATATATATATATATATATATATATATACATATATATATATATATATATATATATATATATATATATATATATATATATATATATATATATATATATATATATATATATATATATATATATATATATATATATATATATATATATATATATATATATATATATATATATATATATCTATATATATATACATATATATAGTGTTTAATACATACTAAATAAGAGAAAATACACAATGGCATGTTTTGTAACATATAATATAATAATATCATTAATTCTCTTGATGTGGTTGAAAGAAATAAATTTTTTAATTAATATTGACTAATATTTTAAGGTTTAGATTTTTTTTTTGGGGGGGGGAATTGACTTACATGATTAGTATTTGGATTTGAAATGGTTAAAATGAAACTTGAAAACATTTTTGGACAGTCGTGATTTATGTAACAAATATACAGTTATATAAATCTCATAGCAATAGCCACATTAAGAAAACTGTCTGTGAGCCTATGACAAGAGGTAACTGAGCTACAGTTACCTAACAGTTTAGAATGCAGTAAAGGAGAAGTAATAAAATTTCAATGTTTTTTGTCATATCAGTGTGATAGTGTAGATTTTAATACCATTTTCCTTTCCCCTTCAAAAGTAAAACTCGCATAAACAAAGATTTATAGAACCTGTAAACAATTTGAAAATTTAAAAGAAATCTTGAACCATTCTATACATAGTTCAAAATAAAAAAATTTTTTGAAAGATTTAAACAGTTTCATTTTCTTCAGTATTTCTCCTCTACATAAATCGTAAAGATGTTAGTAATTCGTTTTAACCTTCATTGTCAATTGTATTCAATATTAATAAACATTAATATATATCATTGTGTTACTTCTTTAGGACTTTGTATTAAGTTAATACAATTTTACTGTCAGCATGTATTGATTTTTTGCAGTAAAAATATACCTTAACAGCTTACGAATACATATTATTATACAGAATACATATTATTTTTGGTTCATATTTGTCTAGAATTGTATTATAAATTAAGCCCAGCGAAAGCTCTTAGGATTAGATTTTTCCTAATTAAGAATACTCCTGGGCTGGTTACGTAAATATATTTCAGTTTACGTTGACTTTATTTATTTTATTGTTTTAAATTTTGCTTTGGTCTATTCCAATATTTATTTAAATATGTCACTCGTTTTATTTAAAATTAATAAATATTGCCTTATTTTTTCTTAAAACTATTACTTGTATGTTTAACTATTTTGTAGTTTGGTTTAGAGAGCTACGGTCTACTGTTTTTACACGAGGGCTAGTGAGACCCTGCTCTAAGTTACAGCCGATTTAGTTTTTACGATTACATCTATACCATAGTGGGATTTTTCAACCCACGAACTTCTCTTTAAAACTAAGAAATCTTGCCTTACCTTTTCTAAAACTATTATTTGTATGTTTAACTATTTTGTTACATATAAATAGTATAACAATAGTTTGATCTTTTCTTTGAGCATAGAATTTAGAATCTTAACATTTATGAAAATGTGTCATTTGTTTACCTCACAAACAATAACTCTTGACATTTATTTTACTGAAACCAGATATTAAAGAACAATTTTTGAGATACTATTTCCGAACTTTTCCTAAAGAATTTTTGTGTTCATGCAAATTTGACGACTGGTACACACAACACGCACAGACATATACACACAAAATAAATAAAGAAAAGGTACTTTTCTCCGAAAGGAACACTGTTCTTTGGGAATTGCAGAAGATTGCTGGGACAAGTCTGTTACAAATAGAAACTTTTTTTTACCTCTGCCCTAAAAGAAAATTTCCTTACCGACAGAAATGCAAAATTTGTGTTTAACTCTCTGGACGGATTGAAACCAGATTCCGCACGTGAATATTTCAAGGGAAATTGGTTTAAGGGTCACCGATCGTGCTCCTTTCCTTACTTGTGAAGTGGATTTTTCTTATTTTTTCAAGCTTTCTTCAGATTAAATTTTGAAAGCGCGTTGGAGCTTGGGATGTGGTTTCAAGTGATCTTAATAACAGTAAGTTTTCCTATTAAACTTTAAACCTATTTAAAAGCATTTAAAAAATTCTTTAAGAAATATTTTTATTCATGTAAAACAGATTTTCATTAGAAACTAGCATATAGACCATCAAATGAACGGATTAGTAAAATTTTTAATTTTCCAGAATTGTGAAGTACCCTATGAGGAAGGTAAAAAATGGTTTGTTTTTTAGCTAAAAATTATCTTGCAACAAAAAGTAATCCATGATTAAATTTAAAATTACCACATATATACCTGATCTATTATTTAATCCAAATATAAAAGACAATTATTTTAGCTTAAATGTTTTTAGCTTACCTCTGTAGAATTTGTTCCTTACTGGGTTGGACCACATTAGTCTCCGAACCATGGCTAGCCTCTCGTAGGTGAGTAGCAGCTTTATAGCTGTTGTAATGTCTCTCATGGCGTACTGGTTGTGAGTTTCAATGTTGCTGTATACCTTCAGCTGAGTCAGTTTAAGAAGTGACTTTCAATAGGAAAGTCCCCCCAGGCTTTTTTTTAGCTGTGTACGGGTTTCAGGCCCCCGGGGTACCTGAGTGATCTGTCTCTTCCTGGTAGTCTTGAGCTTACCTCTGTAGAGTTTGCTCCTTACCGGCTTGGACCACATTAACCCATATTGTACCACACCAAATAAATATATCTGAAAATTTTTAAAACTTTATCCATATTATTTATATGGCGTAACTAAGCATATAAAACCAAAACTTTGAAAAAATAACTTTAATTGTTTAAGTAATTAGCTGTCCTATAAATAGGACAACGGTCCAATACCCTCCTAAAATTTAACAAATATCACTCACATAGCGATAGTCGGATTTATAGGTGAAATTTGAGGAAACAGTTAAAACAAAGTGCAACATTATATTTTAAGCACACTGTTGTTCGTTTTCTCTTGCATTTCTTGCACAGGCATCTTTGGTAAGGGATAATAGAAAAAGGATATCCGTTGCAAAATGCTAACATCCAAAACTTATATCCACATTTTACTTCTCTATTTTTCATGAACACCTTGCAACTGTGCCTTCCAAAATATCTTACCATTCTTTCATCGATGGTGAGATTTTCAGAGAGTATACGAAATTGCTTCAAGGTTATGCTGATTTTGTCATAAAGAGGTTGAATTTTATAATAACGGTCTTCTGTATCAATTGAAGATTTATCGTTAAAATGAATAAAGGGCTTTGTGTCATAATTCTGGAGCATTACTCACTAATGTAGTACCAGTGTCAGGAGCATTTTCCCAGTACATATTTTTCGCGTGGTAAAATATGGTACCCTCTAAAGAAAATGACACCTTGAAATTACTTGAGTTCTGTTTCTGTAATGCTTAAAGAATGTTTTTTCGGGGGGAGGGGGATGCATATCAGTACGTTTATGTTACATAGTATGAGATATTATGTCATAAAATATCATGTGGAAGAGTTCAACTGGAGTTTTTCCTGAAACCATGCTTATAATTTCATAATCTCTGTAGAAATTGAATCACTTAACAGTTTAAATTTTGGTTGATGTTTTACCCACTGGGGTATTTTCGGTTGAAGATAACAATCTTTAGAGTCATTTGGTAAAATTTCAATACCAGTGGTAGCTTGAATTTTTAGCCCATCACACATTACTGGCTTTTCACATTTTGTAGCTGAATTATCTATCTCTTCTTCATCACTAACATAAATTGGGTAAGGAAGAACAATAACAATTTCAGGATCATCAACTTTCTCATTACTTAAAGAATTTATATATTCGAGAACCTCTTAGACAGTTAAAAATTTGCTTGGCATTTTTAGAGAAGCAAAATGGAGAGTAAAGTATGCAAATTCTTAGCACAAAAAAATAGAGCTGCACGCAGCACTAAACACTAGAAAAATTTCGACCAAGAGGGAGAGTAAGAGAGTAAGGTTATTTTGCAATCACCAGTTTTCCTGAATAGAACAGACATCTATTTACTTCTTGTTGTGTCCAGGTGTGTGAACAGGTGTTTGAACTGTTTTTCATTGAAAGATAAGAAAAGAATGTGCGCTATGAATGCAATAGCGAATTCGTAGAAAATAATGTTTGAACGTAGAAAATAATGTTGTCCTAATTTTAGGACACCTTTTTTATACTTACAAAATACACATGTAAAATATATTTCTGAACAAAAACTTTAAGCTACATTTTTAGCTCTGTTTTTAAACTGCAAGTAACCTCCACAAAGTTTGAAATAATAATAAATAATAACTATAAAATTAAAGATTAAAAACTGACAATTTTTAAGGGGTTTCTTAAAATAAAGTTTACAATACAATATAATTGGATTTCTCAGTTTTTTTTGTTACTATGGTAAAGTGTGTCTATTTTAATGGTGTTAAAAATCCACTCAGAAAATATTTATAACTTTATTATCAAATAGAATTTTATTTTCTGTCCTATTTATAGGACAGCGGTCCAATATGGGTTTTAATCTCCAAACCATGGCTAGCCTATCGTGGGCCAGCATCAACTTTATAGCTGTTGTCATGGCTCTGATGACGTACTGGTTGTCAGTTTCAATGCTGATGTATGTCTTCGGATGGATCAGCGTAAGAAGTGACTTTCTATAGGAAATTCCCCAGGGACGCAACTTCTTTAGGTGTGTACGTTTTTCACGCAACCGGGGTACTAGAGGGATCTTTCTCTAGCGTTCTTCCTGGTAATCTTCAGGTTTTCTCTGTAGAGTTTCTTCTTTACCGGGTTGGACCACATTAATCTCCGAACCATGGCTGGCATATCGTAGGTCAGCAGCAGCTTTATAGCTCTTTTCATGACTCTCATGGCATACTGTTTGTCAGCTTCAATGCTGCTGTATGTCTTCAGATGGGTCAGAGTAAGAAGTGACTTACAATAGAAAAGTCTTCCAAGGGGCTCACCTTTTTTTAGGCGTGTACGTTTTTCACGTTCCCGGGGTACCTGAGTGCTCTTTCTCTAGCATTCTTCGTGGTAGTCTTGAGCTTACCTTTGTTGAGTTATTCCTTAACGAGTTGGACCACTTAAATCTCGGAATCACGACGAGCCTCTCGTAGGTCAGCAACATCTTCATAGTTGTTGTGGTTGCTATCATGGCGCACTGGTTGTGAGTTTGAATGATGCTATAAATCTTTGGATGGTTCATGGTAAGAAGTGATATACAATATAAAAGCCCGCCTAGGGCCGCACCTTCTTTAGGTGTGTACAGGTTTCAGGCTCCCGGGGTAACTGAGAAATATTTCTCTAGCGTTCTCCCTGATAGTCTGGAGATTACCTTTGTAGAGTTTTCTCCTTACCAACTTGGACCACATTAATCTCAAAAATGACGGAACTCTCGCCAACAGCAGCTTTATAGCTGTTGTGGTTGCTGTCATAGCGTACTGGTGGCCAATTCAAATGTTGCTGTATGTCCTTGGATGAGTCAGCGTAAAAAGTACCTTACTTATTGTAAGGAATTTGGACCATGACCTGCTTTGCGCAGATGTGAACCCTTCACTATATTTGCAAAATCGACCCCATTGAAGCATCCACCTGGCGTTCCTGAGTGGGAATAGGAGTCGGCCGGCTAACGGGGCTAATAATTATTTTTTCAGGGCGGTAGTGAATCTGAAAGGGGGTTTCCCTTTTCGGAAGAGATCGAGTTTCCAGAAGCTGACACCCCAAAAAAGGGAGGGAGGATCTGTGGGAAAGTTCAGTTCAGGCATCTAGAGAGAACCTGCAACCTGAAGAGTTCTCTCTGGTTGGAGTGAGAGAACGCAACATCATTTTTTATTTTGAAATGGAACACTCGTACAACTGATTTAGGGTTGAGTTTTTAGAATCAGGCTCTAGGAAGCCGAGTAAATATTTTTTGTTCTATATTTAATTATTTTATTCAAACTTTTAAATAAATGTTATTTGTTATCCTTAATGTTTTGAAGGCAGTTTAAAGCATCCCAGAGATAGTCTACTAACAGAAAGTATACCTACCCCAGTAACGTAGGAATGCAGGTTCTACTCTTGCATAGCGTCCCAAAAAGCGGTGCTTTAAACCTATGAATAGTACCTTGTATACTAAAACAAAAATGATACAACAAGATGAAAATACCTAGTAAAATATTTACTCAATTTTTACATAGAAATGAGTCCAATTCGAATTTTTCTTAAACAATATAATCAAATCTTATTGAATTCCAATATCACATGCTGCCTCGATTTTTTATATATAAAAAGTAACAAGCTAACTAGGCATTTCTAGAATACAAATAATTAATAATAATCCTTAAACAGAACTTCAATATCAAGTATTCGAAACTCACGTCCGTAATCTAATCTGAATCTACCCTGAGACCTTAACCACAATTCTGGAGATATTTCGATACTAAACTTTGTATGTGGAATAAACAATAATACTTCAATTTCCAACTGAATTTTCAGAGCAATCTCTCCCAATTCCCAAACACCACTGAACTACAACTTGTGACTTTCTTTCGAATGCAATGCTATTTTGTTTAGTGTTTTGGGTTTTTCAAGTCATCAAATTTGCATGAATGCATGAAATCCGCCCAAACTCTGAGAAAATTGTGTCCTAGAAGAAAATTGAATGATCACCACGTGTTAGTGACTTTTTTACACTCTCTAGTTTTAGAAAAAATACGGCAGATGTTATTTTTTGTAAAACCTGCTAGTGGCATATCTTACACATTTAAAATTAAGTTATATAAAAGCCTATCTGTATATAGGTACTACGCATTTCTGGAGAAATCATATGTAAGAGAGAACCATGATAAATTTTTGCATATTATTTTAATTCTTCATTTTTAGTGAAACAGTTTTAACAAACATTTATGAGGTAATAAGGAAGATATAATTACTCTATGCGTATGAAAATCGTAAAAATAGAAGATAGAAGCTTATTTTCGAATACAAGCATTTACTTCGAATCCCTGTTACCTTGTTGATTCATTGTGTCTTTTTCAATATGTTAATTAATTCAATTTTAAGAATTGGAGGTCATATTTTTATCCTTTAAAAAAGGGGAACAAATCCTGCATGAATATGCAAAATGTTTTCGTATTTTTTATTGCACATAATAATATTTACTCCTGATGTTGAGATAGAATTAAATAAAAGCAGACACATTAGATTTGAATGGATATGTACGATAGAAAGCACCAAAATTACAGAAAAAGGCAAAAGATAATTCTAAATTTTTTGGTTACGAAATACACATTTAAAGTTACTTTATTGAAAAAAAAGCTTGATGAAATTGTTTGATGAATTGAAAATGAAATTATTTGATTTTTTTAAATTCATAAAGCACTAAGTGTTGTTAATACATTGGCAGGGTCAGCGGTTTTCATTGATTCTTGAATGTTAAAATTGCCAGGAGTATTCAGAAAAGAATAAAAATCCAACAGTTATGAAAATATTGCATATATGCTATCATTTAATACAGTATAATATGGATATACGTAGATATTTCATAGCTATGTACATTTTATTTATCAAATAGCTTAAAAAATATTAATAATAGTCAAGATCATTACAAAATTTTAACATTTTGTTCCATTTCAGTTCAAAAGAAATATGAAAATTTTGAAAATTAGTAACTTAAATTTCATTTTAATCTAATCCTGTCTGAAAAAAAATTGATAATAAATTATAGTAGAATAATTTCTTTTTTTTAACACAGCTTCTACAATAACAACAACTTCCATGCTAAAAGATTTTTTATGTATATTATTAAAACTAGTAGTTTATTAATATTGTTTCCCAACAATTGTGTCTAGACGTCTGTCGAACCAATAACAGATTAAAACTGACGTATATATAATTGTTTATTTTTGAATAGATTTTTTTTTCTTCTGACTACTAAATATTATTTTTTTAGTTTTTATTTCGCTTTTAAATCAGAGGCAGACACACATGTATTTAGGGGTTAAAAATAAAATCAATAGTTACAATATATATTAATGCGCTTTACTTTGATCTTTATTGGGGTTTAAATTCTACCTGCTTAGATATAAAAATTGTAAAAATCGTTCTTACGCAAACATCCCATGAACCTAAAATAACAAAGGAAATGCTTCAGATAACTTTGACACTGCAAAATGGAAAATAAATGTAAAAAAATAAACGTTATAAAAGTGCCAAGTATAGCAAAGAATTGCAAACTTCTCGTTTTAATCATATTTTTAATACGGCTCACGACTTTTAAACATTACAGTATTGGACTAAAACTGCCTATTTTAGACTCCTCTTTTTAACACATTTATTATAAAAGTTAAAAAGTAAAATTTTGCTACACAAAATAATAT
>CM063509.1:20151741-20174241 GCA_032207245.1 Pardosa pseudoannulata | reverse complement strand
AAACGTTACTGGACTTTTATGTAAAAATTGCACAATTTTAATGTAAAAAGAGTACAAATATAAATTGTTAGCTATTACTTGTTCGATATTATTCTGTACATTGATTATAGGGCTACATTATTTAATTTTGAAAATAGTGTTAAGTATTCACAAATTTTATAGATGAAAATATATAAAATTATTACCTCCATATTCCACAAAACAGTCTATTCATTTTTTTTTTTCATTCGGATCTCGAAGAAGGTTTAAATATACAAAAAGTCTATGTGCTATTTTATGATTTGTTTTGAAAGAAGAGTAATATACTCCCAAATAAAATTTCAGATTCTTTTCTTTAGCAATATTAAATATTTTTATACGAATATATTTAAGTAAAAAAACACTCCTATTTATCTACATGATTTTTTTAAAAATAATTACATTGCTAAAGTTGTGTTCATTTATAAAAATTAAACGAAAACCTTCGACTATACAATAACTTATGTTAGAATTATTGAATTTTTTATTAGTCATGAAGATGTATATTATCTAAAAAACATCAAAAAAATTTTAAAAATAATAAAAAAAAGCGTTATTAATGCTTATCTATTTTATTTTAAAACCATACATACATATTTTTAAACAAAAATTTTAATATATATAATAACGAAATGTTTGTTATGTTTCAAAATACATTATCTTTTTAAAATATAATGAAAGTAAATATCAAAATTGTAAAATGTTATTATTTTTATATAGATTTGTTGAAAGTTCAATTGTAAAAAGGTAATAAAATAAATAATTTGTTTGCTATTTCTTGTTGCATTGTTATAATATTGAAATTGTACATTATTAATTTTAAAATATGTGTTTAAGTATTACAAATTTGATTGAAATGTACATAAATTTTCTACCTCCATATATAAACTGTCTAGATCAAGGATGAAATACGCCAGCCAAGGTTTTATCCGGCCGCGGATAAAATTTTAATTGCCCGTCCGAGCAAATTAAAAGAAATATATTTATACATTATATATCTATCTCTTTTCTACTTTGTTAAATAATATATCCAAAATTTATTATCTCACTCCCAGAAGATCAGCGTATATTTGCTTCATATATGAACAGGTGTTTTCAACTTTGAACAAAAGAATAAATTCAGAAGTAGACTGACAGATGAGCATTTAGCATCGTTCCTTAAAATCGTACATCTCACTTGAACCTATATAAAAAACTTTTAAAAATGAAATCGCAATTTCATTCTTCTCATTAACGTATCTAAACCGTCAGGTATTTGTATATTGTTTTTAAAATTTTAGATGAAACTATCTTGGCCTGTCAAACATATTTTTTTTCGATTATTGACCGAAAAAGTTTTTCCAACGATGGTCTAAATCAATTTTTATTTGCATTCCCACGACAGTTGAAGAAGGTTTAAGTACATAAAAAGTCTATGTGCTATTTCATGAATTGTTGTCAATAAATAAAGTAAAATACTCCCAAAACAAAATTTCAGATTTTTTCTTTAGCAAGACTTAAATATTTACTTACGATACTATATAAGTAATAAACACTCTTATTTACATAAATGGAGTTTTTAATAATATAATACAACCCTAAAGCTTGTGTTTAAAATATGATAAATCAAACGAAACCTTGGACTTCGCAATACTCTTTGTAAAGCGAATAAAATTCATTTTGAATTACATTTCAAGTTTTCAGAGAAAATTAATCCCGAAACCCAAAGTATGAGATAAGGGTCTTGATTGACATATCTAATTAAAATATCTCTTAAAATCGTGTTCATTTCTTTCCAGTTGGGAAATTCTTGCATTTTTCATTAAGCTGGAAGATGTTCAATCTGAAAGTAATTGTAACAGTGCATGATGGAGTTGCTTAACTATTGTATTTTAACATCATACATGTCATATTTTAAACAAAAACTAATTTGGATAAAAAATATAATAAGCAAATATTTGTAATGTTTCTAAAATACATTATCTTACCCCTAAAACTGAAAACTGATATGAAAGTAGTTTATTTAATATTTAATAATTCTGATTGAAAATTGCAAATGTTATTGGACTTTTATATAAAATTAGTTGCAAGTTTATAGTAAAATTGTAATAGAATAAAAATTGTTATCTATTACTTGTTCGATTAATTATTCGATTGTTCTGTATATTTGTAATTGGGCTACATTATTTAAATTTCAAAATATGTGTTTAAGTATTGACAAATTTGGTTGAAATGTACATAAAGTTATTCTACCTCCACATTATATAAACTATTTAGATCAGGGTTGGGCAAACTATGGCCTGCCATAAGGTTTTAACTGGCCCACGGATAGAATTCTAAATTGCCCGTCCGAAGCAAATTAAAAGAAATATATATTTATACATTCTATATCTATATCCTTTTCTACTTTGCTGAAATATTATACCCGGAATTTATTATCTCAAGCCCAGAAGATCAGCGGTATATTTTCTTCTTATATGTGAACAAGTGGTTTCAACTTTGAACCATACAAAGAATAATTTAAGAAGTAGACACAGATGAGCATTTAGCATCGTTTCTTAAAATCAGTACATCTCATTTCGAACTTCAGTATAAGGAACTTTTAAAAATGAAATCGCAGTTTCATTTTATCTCCTTAACGTATTTAAACCGTTAGGTACTTGTATATTGTTTTTAAAATTTAAGAAAAAAATTTTTTTAGTTCGCCAAACTTAATTTCTTTCTATTTTTGGCCCGCAGTCGAAAAAGTTTGTCCATCCATGGTCTAGATCAATTTTTATTTGCATTCCCACGACAGTTGAAGTAAGTTTAACTACATAAAAAGTCTATGTTCTATTTCATGAATTATTGTCAAACAAGAAAGTAAAATACTTCCAAAATAAAATTTCAGATTCTTTTCTTTAGCATTACTTAAATATTTACTTACGATACCATTTAAGTAAAAAACATTTTTACCTAAAATGGGATTTTAATAAAATAATACAATGCTAAAGCTTGTGTTCAAATATGACAAAGCAAACGAAACATTCGACTCTTTGTAAGGCGAATAAAATTCATTTTGAATTACATTTCACGTTTTCAAAGAAAATTAATTCCGAATCCCTAAGTATGAGATAAGGGTCTTGATTGACATATCTATATAAAATATCTCTTAAAATCATGTCCATTTCTTTCCAGTTGGGGAATTCTTGAATTTTTCATTAAAAAGAAGATGTTCAGTCTGAATGTAATTGAAACAGTGATTGATGGAGTTGCTTAACTATTGTATTTTAACATCATACATGATATATTTTATACAAAAATTTTTTTGGGTAAAATATATAATAAAAAAATGTATGTAATGTATCCAAAATACATTATCTTTCTACTAAAACTGAAAAGGAATATCAAAGTAGTTTATTTCCTATTTAATCATTCTGATTCAAAATTGTAAATATTATTGGACTTTTATATAGCATTTGTTACACGTTCAATGCAAAAATGTAGTAAAATAAAAATTGTAATCTATTACTTGTTCAATTAATTGTTCGATTGTTCTATATATTGATAATTTGGCTACATTATTTAATTTTCCAAATGTGTTTAAGTATTCACAAATTTGATTGAAATGTACATAAAATTATTCTACCGCCATATTCCATAAAGTGTCTATACCAGGGATGGGCAAAGTACGGCTCACCGGAAGGTTTTATCAGGAACGCGGATAGAATTTTAAGTTGCCCGTCCGAGGCAAATTAAAAGAAATATATATTTATTCACTATATATCCATTTCCTTTTCTACTTTTCTTAAATATTATATCCCAAATTTATTATCTCACTCCCAGAAGATCAGCGGTATATTTGCTTCTTATATGTGAACAGGTGTTTTCAACTTTGAACCTTAAGAAAAATAATAATTTCAGCTGTAGACTGACAGACGAGCATTTAGCATTGTTCCTTAAAATCAGTACATCTCATTTCGAACTTCAGTATAAGGAAATTTAAAAATGAAATTGCAATTTCGTTTATCGGATTAAAGTATTTAAACCGTTAGGTACTTGTATATTGTTTTTAAAATTTTAGAAAAATTTATCTTGGCCCGTCAAATTTATTTTCTTTCGATTTTTGACCTTAAAAGGTTTGTCCAAACCTGATCTAGATCAATTTTCATTTGCATTCCCCCAACAGTCAAAGAAAGTTTAACTATATAAAAAGTCTATGTGCTATTTTATGAAGTTTTGTCAAACATAAAAGTAAAATACTCCCAAAATAAAATTGCAGAATCTTTTCTTTAGCAAGAGTTAAATATTTACTTGCGATACCATATAACTAAAAAACACTTCTATTTACCTAAAATGGTCTTTTAATAAAATAATATAATGCTAAAGCTGGTGTTCAAATATGACAAAGCAAACGAAACCTTCGACTATAAAATACTCTTTGTTAGGCAAATAAAATTCGTTTTGAATTACATTTCAAGTTTTCAGAGAAAATTAATTCCGAATCCCAAAGTATGAGATAAGGGTCTTGATTGACATATCTAATTAAAATATCTCTTAAAATCGTTTTCATTTCTTTCCAGTTGGGGAATTCTTGAATTTGTCATTAAACATGAAGATGTTCAATCTGAAAATAATCGAAACAGTGTTTGATGGAGTTGTTTAACTATTGTATTTTAACATTATACATGACATATTTTGAACAAAAACTAATTTGGATGATGTATATAATACGCAAATGTTTGTAATGTTTCTGAAATACATTATATTTCCACTAAAACTGCAAAGTAATTTCAAGGTAGTTTATTTCCTATTTAATCATTCTGTTTCAAAATTGTAAACGTTATTGGACTTTTGTATAAAATTTGTTAGCAAGTTTAATGTAAAAAGTGAATAAAATAAAAATTATTAGCTATTAGTTGTTTCAAATGTAACTGTATTGAAGATTTATTGTACGTAAAAGAAATTTTCATATATTTTGCGTATAGGGTGGACATTTTTACTTCCTCCTACAAAAAAAAGTACTTTAAACATTTAGTACATAAAGCTAAAAGTAGCTTGCAGAATTTTTATGTTTACTTTATGAGAGTGTCCCGTATGGCTTTTGCTGGGTTGGGTGATAAAGTCACTTACTTTATGAGAGTAGATGGATCGGAATCATATAAACAATCTACACTTAAAAAAAAATTTCTATTATTTATAATATATTTTTTTAAATCAACAAATCGCATATGTTATATGGGTGAGACTCATTCAAAATCACAACACAGTTTATTTCTGGTAAGAAACATGAATTTCATACAACAGGCAAACACTTTTACAACCTCGTGCACATAGACAATGTGATCCCGCACATACATTTTTCAAGTAGGGATTCCTAAGGTAAAAAGACTACGAATAATATCTAATCACAATTGATCACGTGATACAAAATACCCATGTTTAATGAGAGCCCGCTAACTATTTCCTAAAGTAGTACAGAGAGAGGCTGAACTAAGTCTATAGCGTGTCTGGAGGGAAAAATCAGAACGACCGCGCAAACCCCGAAATTACTTTATGAATATATATATATATATATATATAATATATAAAATACGTAAATAATATATATATATATATATATATATATATATATATATATATATATATATATATATATATATATATATATATATATATATATATATATATATATATATATATATATATATATATATATATATATATATATATATATATATATATATATATATATATATATATATATATATATATATATATATATATATATATAGATATATATATATATATAGATAGATATATATATATATATATATATATATATATATATATAAATATATATATATATATATATATATATATATATATATATATATATATATGGTAGCTGGATGACATCGAACACCAGATTTGATGCTCGCGTCGAGCAAGAGAACTTCTAATTTACGGTATGGCAACAACCCTTCCCGAGTGGAACGCCGAGATTGACAGAGCACAGACCTGAGATGGACGGTACCGAGTGCAGACGGCACTACCGATTGATCGCCAAGACGGGCTTTGATGTTATGCAAGACGGGCACTGATGTCCACTTTCAGTTTAATTGTCCCTAGACACCATATAATTTGTACATAATTTGTAAATAGTTTTCATTAAATAAGTTAGTGTTAGTTAAGCTGTGCATCTTTTCACCGTATGAATAAATCTCCCATATATATATATATATATATATATATATATATATATATATATATATATATATATATATGTATATATATATATATATATATATATATATATATATATATATATATATATATATATATATATATATATATATATGTATATATATATATATATATATATATATATATATATATATATATATAGATAGATATATATATATATATATATATATATATATATAGATAGATAGATAGATAGATAGATATAGATATATATAGATAGATATAGATAGATATATAGATAGATAGATAGATAGAAAGATAGATAGATAGATAGATAGATAGATAGATAGATATACACAAATCATTTTATTTAACATGCATTATACATATGCTTACACGTTTGTACTTTTATTCAGAATTGTACCATATTTAAAATCTTGTTAATATTATTTTTTTTTGTATTAAGGATAAACTATCATCTTAACATACTTATCGTAATTCTTTTGTTTCTTTCATTCTTTCGATGATATTTAATGTGGGATTTTGGAATATCGGTATAATATGTTTTTCATTAGGTTTTATGTGGAGTTACATCAAAATAATGGGTAAGTTATCTCATTCTAATCAATATACTTCTATAATATAAAGAACACTGAAACATGTAAAGCAAAAGTTACATTAATTGTCATTATATGAAAACATTAGGAGTTACGAGTTAAATTATGACCGCTAAATTTTACATTTTTTACAAGGATCTACGTAATTAATTACTAAACACAATTTTTTCAAAAGAAAAAATTCCCTAAAAATAGTTTAAGCATATTTCTACTTTATGTCATCTATAAAACGCACAGAATTTGAAAATCTATCTGGAATATGTATTAAAAAAACTACAAATTATGGATATTATATGTAGTTTTTCAAGCAATGAAACTGTTAATTTTTTTCTTGAATAAAGCAAATACATGTGAATTCATCATACTGAAATATGCCGCAATCTGTTTAAAACTCCGCAGGAATTTTCTATTACTCTTCTATTTGCTATTATTTTTTGCCGTGTTTGACTCTCTTTTGAAAAATGAGGAAATATTTTTAATTCTGTTCTTTTCCTTTTAATCGTTTATGGAAATTCTTTCTTGCAACTGTGCGCAAATTTTCAGAATTATTTTCTTGCGAAAGAATGAGGGATAATTTATTACCTTAAATAGAAGAAAATATATCTCACTTGCATTAAAAAATTAATTCATTAGTTAAACAATATATTTTTCAACATTTGTTTTCATATATCTTCTTTTAAAAAAATAATATATTAATAGAAAACTTAGATAGTACAATCCTACATTATTAATGGGTATACAATTACAAATTTTAGGGATGTATTTTTATATAATGGAAGTAAAGCAAAATAAAAAAGTAAATAATTCATTTTTAATTTCTTATAAGAATAAATGAATAATTAAAAATGAAGTTACTTAAAAGTATTAATATAAATAATTGTGAATTTCACAATTATATCAATTTCTGTATATATGACTTATAGAATCCAAGAGAAAGTTATGTGTCCCGCATACACATTGTATGTGGGACACGTACTAGTACGTTTTGTGACGATTGATACTTGTGCACGTGTCACGTACTAGTACGTTTTTTGACGATTTATACTTGAGCACGTGTCACGTACTAGTACGTTTTCTGACGATTGATACTTGAGCGCGGGACATGTACTATATTTATTTTCTGACGATTGATAATTGATCGCGGGTAGCTACTAGTATGAGTTAGTGTAACATCATGATTTGTTTGCGTGTGCAAAAATAACGGTATATACAATAGACCGAAGCCGAATGTTTTTGTCTACTACATGGATTCTGGAAAAATTTAGACAAATAAAAACTAGTTTTTACACCAATCGATGAGGAACTACAGAACGGGAAAAATTAAAACTATATACTACTATTTCTATTTGATTTTTCATATATACGATACGACTTTATAAATTTATCCACTAAAAATATATTTTTGTTATCTTATGTTTGTTATTTATATATATTTCTATTTATATATTTGTTTATATATTTCAATATAAAATAAGAAATGCTTGCTAAATATTAGATAATTTTCAATCTATTGAGATTTAATTGAATAACTGAATTTACGTGCGAAACGCCCGCTCCCTGTACTATTCCGATGTTAAATGTACGAACACACAAATTGTTAATACATATTTCTAAAACAAATGCAATAAAAACTTAGGGGCCTCCTCAAACAGTAAGATCTAATTTCTTGACAGGGTTTTTTCTAATTTATTCTGATCGTCACTGTGCAAAGTTAGATTTGTATTTGGAAAGGACAACTGATTTCATGAGAAACTCCTGAATCTCCGAATTCTCTGAGAATTTCAGCGTATTACAGTCGGACTGTTTGTGACAGACCTTTTGATATCACGTCTCTTTTGTGACAGTACCTGAAGATCTTTGAAATCATTTGGTATTATTCAAAGTTCATATTTGTTTAACTGTGTGTTGTAGATAATAGAAGAGTTAAATATGTTTCCTTTGATTGTGATCGCAAAATGTATGTAGCATTTAACAATAAAGATAAATGTGATTACTGTAGATCAATATTCACTCCTTGTAGTTTCTCAGCTATATTGTACTATAGGATGAAAGGCTAGAATAAATAAATGGCTAATGTATTATTTCAATAAAAATGGATGCAACAGTTCATGTTCAAAAGAATAACTCTTGAATCTAATCCATAGGACTGACGTAAGGCTACAGGAGTTGCAAGTATTAATGTCTTAATATAATGTCAATATAAACCAAATACGCCTTAATATAAACCAAAATATGTTTCTAAATAAGTACAAACTTAATATAGAAGTATCAAGTTCTAAAGCTGAAGCTAAAACTGAAACTACATGTTAGTACAAAATCTTTTACTGGTATATATCTAAAGCTTTCATGAAATGTTAGTTGTCAGAATATGTAGTCAGTTGTCGTCTTAGGCCACTTAGTCTAACCAATCACAATAAATAGTCAGTAAGTGTCATGATGTGTAATTAACTTTATGTGAAATTTTATTGTATCCGACTCCCTGAAGAATTCAGTTGTTGATGTTGTCTTATGCCACGTATTCTAACCAAGTACGATATGTAGTCAGTAATTGTAGCAATGTGTAATAAATTTTACTAGAAATTTAGCAATATCCCTGAAGAATTCCATGGTATCAAGGTCGTATGACTTAATTACAGACATTTTAATTTGGTGTTCTCTTAGTGACCGTTGCAAAATATCACAGAATAATTATGGTATTATTCAAAGTTCATATTTATCTAACTTTTTCAAGCAGATAATAGAAGAGTTCAAGATGTTAAATTCGAATGATATTAAAAAAATTTATGTAGCATTTAGTAATAAAATAATGCTACTGTTCTGGGTTATTATTCACTCTTTGTAATTTTTCAGCTATATTGAACTAAGAGATAAAAAGCTAGAATAAATAAATGGCTAATGTATTATTTCAGTAAGAATGGATGAGACAGTTTTATGTTCATAAAAGTAACTCTTGTAACCAATCCATAGGAATGACGTAAGGCTACAGAAGATGGAAGTGTTGATGGCTTAATATAATGCAAAAACCAAACTCTGTTTCTAAATAAATACAAACTTAATATAGAAATATCAAGTTCTAAAACTGAAGCTAAAACTGAAACTACCAGTTAGTACAAAAGTTTGTATTGGTATATATCTAAAGCTTTCCTGAAATTTTAGTTGGCATAAAATGTAGTCAGATGTTGTTGTTGTTGTTATTTTATGCCACTTATTCTAACCAAGTACGATATGTAGTCAGTGATTGTAGCAATGTGTAATTAATTTTACGAGAAACTTTGCAATATCCCTGAAGAACTCCATCGTATCAAGGTCGTATGACTTAAGTCAGGTATTTTATTTTGGTGTTCTCTCAGTGACCGTTGCAAAAGATCACAGAATAATTATGGTATTATTCAAAGTTTATATTTATCTAACTTTTTCAAGCAGATAATAGAAGAGTTCGAGATGTTAAATTCGAATGATATTAAAAAATTTATGTTGCATTTAGTAATAAAATAATGCTACTGTTCTGGGTTATTATTCACTCCTTGTAGTTTCTCAGCTATATTGTACTATAGTGTGAAAGGCTAGAATAAATAAATGGCTAATGTATTATTTCAGTAAAAATGGATGCGACAGTTCATGTTCATAAGAGTTAGCAGAACACCAAGTCTTGTAACCAATCCATAGGAATGACGTAAGGCTACAGAAGATGGAAGTGTTGATGGCTTAATATAATGCAAAAACCAAACTCTGTTTCTAAATAAATACAAACTTAATATAGAAATATCAAGTTCTAAAACTGAAGCTAAAACTGAAACTACCAGTTAGTACAAAAGTTTGTATTGGTATATATCTAAAGCTTTCCTGAAATTTTAGTTGGCATAAAATGTAGTCAGATGTTGTTGTTGTTGTTGTTATTTTATGCCACTTATTCTAACCAAGTACGATATGTAGTCAGTGATTGTAGCAATGTGTAATTAATTTTACGAGAAACTTTGCAATATCCCTGAAGAACTCCATCGTATCAAGGTCGTATGACTTAAGTCAGGTATTTTAATTTGGTGTTCTCTCAGTGACCGTTTGCAAAAGATCACAGAATAATTATGGTATTATTCAAAGTTTATATTTATCTAACTTTTCAAGCAGATAATAGAAGAGTTCGAGATGTTAAATTCGAATGATATTAAAAAAAAATTATGTAGCATTTAGTAATAAAATAATGCTACTTTTCTGGATTATTATTCACTCCTTGTAATTTTTCAGCTATATTGTACTATAGTGTGAAAGGTTAGAATAAATAAATGGCTAATGTATTATTTCAGTAAAAATGGATGCGACAGTTCATGTTCATAAGAGTTAGCAGAAATGCAACCAATCCATAGGGCTGACTTAAGTCTACAGGAATTGCAACTATTGATGGCTTAATATAATGCAAAAACCAAACTCTGTTTCTAAATAAATACAAAATTAATATAGAAATATCAAGTTCTAAAACTGAAGCTGACACTGAAACGACCAGGTAGTACAAAAGCTTGTATATGCATAATTTAAACATTTCATGAAATGTTAGTTGGCAGAAAATGTAGTCAGTTGTTGTCTTATGCTGCTTAGTCTAACCAATCACGATAAGTAGTCAGTAAATGTCGTGATGTGTAATTAACTTTACGTGAAACTTTATAGTATCTCTATCCTAAGATTTCCATCGTATCAAAGTCATATGATTTAAATGAGACATTTTTAATTTGTCGTCCTCTTAGTGACCGTTGGACAAGACCATAGAATAATTTTAGTATTATTCAAAGTTCATATATATCTAACCTTTTCAAGCAGATAATAGAAGAGTTCAAGATGTTAACTTATAAAGAGATTAGGAAATTTACGTAGCATTTTGTAATAAAGGAAAATGTTATTTTTCTAGATTATTATTCAATGCTTGTAGTTTCTCAGCTATATTGTACTATAGGATGAAAGGTTAGAATAAATAAATGGCTAATGTATTATTTCAGTAAAAATGGATGCGACAGTTCATGTTCATAAGAGTTAGCAGAACACCAAGTCTTGTAACCAATCCAAAGGAATGACGTAACGCTACAGAAGATGGAAGTGTTGATGGCTTAATATAATGCAAAAACCAAACTCTGTTTCTAAATAAATACAAAATTAATATAGAAATATCAAGTTCTAAAACTGAAGCTGACACTGAAACGACCAGGTAGTACAAAAGCTTGTATAGGTCTATATCTAAGGCTGTAAATGAAATGTTAGGCAGAAAATGTAGTCAGTTGTTGTTTTATGCCATTTAGTCTAACAAAGCACGATAATTAGTCAGTACATGTAATGATGTGTAAAACTTTAAGTGAAATTTTATAATATCTGAATCTCTGAAGAATTCCATCGTATCAAAGTCGTATGACTTAAATCAGACATTTTAATATTCGGTCCTCTTTGTGGCCTTTGCGAAAATGATCGAATCTTTTTGGTATTATTCAAACTTCATATTTATCTTTTCAAGCAGATAAAAGAAGAGTTCAAGATATTAAATTCGAATGCGATTAGATAATTTAAGTGGCATTTAGTAATAAAGGAAAATGCAATTTTTCTGGATTATTATTCACTCCTTGTGATTTCTGAACTGTACTGAACTATAGGACGAAAGGTTAGAATAAATAAATGGCTAATGTATTATTTCAGTAAAAATGGATGCGACAGTTCATGTTCATAAGAGTTAGCAGAACACCAAGTCTTGTAACCAATCCATAGGAATGACGTAAGGCTACAGAAGATGGAAGTGTTGATGGCTTAATATAATGCAAAAACCAAACTCTGTTTCTAAATAAATACAAAATTAATATAGAAATATCAAGTTCTAAAACTGAAGCTGACACTGAAACGACCAGGTAGTACAAAAGCTTGTATAGGCATATTTTAAACATTTCATGAAATGTTAGTTGGCAGAAAATGTAGTCAGTTTTTTACTTGGGATCTAAATCTGACCTCATCACATATTTTGTAATGGAGAAGAGGACCAATAAAAATTATTTCAATGTCGTGTGTGGGATCCTCAGGCAGAGTTCTGATCCCAGTCCCAGATTAAAGTCACGTCTCCGTACATGACACTAAATAAGAATGTACCTTTGTGGAGTAATTTATGAGTCCCTAGGGGACAGTGCTCAATTTAAAGGGTCAAGGTTGTCCCATGTTTGCAGTTTCAAGGCGGGGTAAAGAAGACCAATTAGATTTATACAACTCTCCCAATTGGACGAAAAGAAGTAAGAGGGGACAGAATAAAAATAATATAAAATAAGAAAAGTCTAAGGAGTTCGGCAGTAGAGTCGAGTAGAGAAGTCAGACGGTCAGAGGTCGGAAGTCGAAGAGTGAAATTCGATTGTCAGAGTTAGGAGGTCAGGAGTTCGACGGCAAGTTTTCAGGACTCGAGGACAGAGAAAGGGGATCAAAGGAGTTGGGCCCAAGAAAGACCTAGACATCTCGCAACGACCAGAAGTTTACAGCTCATCCGCTTTTCAAAAGCACCCCCAAGTTATTTAGAAATCCCCAGACCAGTAGTGAGACTGGAGTCAACGTTGTCGTCCCACCATTTGAGATAACACGCAAAGTATCTACGTCATTTCACAAGAACGTCCGACCGGAGTACAGCCTTGGTACACCATATAGACCCACAAAGGTACTGATTTTAAATATTTGAAATTGAGATTAGATCATCTCTCTCATATATATATATATATATATATATATATATATATATATATATATATATATATATATATATATATATATATATATATATATATATATATATATATATATATATATATATATATATATATATATAAATATATATATTATATATATATATATATATATATATATATATATATATATATATATATATATATATATATATATACATAGTTACCTAATTGATGGAAAATTATTATTGTCAAATTTTAATTAGTGTGGCACTTAACTGAATGTGTTGAAAAAGTAAATCTTATGAAACGTGCTTTTTTTGTATATTAGTCATGTACATTTCATTATAATAAATTTGTTTTTTTTTATTTAAAACTGATTTAAATTACTCTCTTAATTTAGCTTATTAGTTTATATTTTATTTTAAATCCCTCAGGACCTCTCGTTGAATTTAGTACTTAAATATTTTACACAACACAACATAAATAATATTTAGTGTTTATGACTAACAAAATAAATAACCACTATAAATTTGATTATAGGTAAATACCTAAATTTAGACAATATCTACACGACATATGTTAACAGAGGCAAAATAAAAAACGTTTTAAGAAAAATGAATCTTGCCAACAAATGTCTAAATATATATTACAAAGCCAAAATTTAATTGTTTAAAATTATGCTGTGTCTTTTAAGTAAATTATAAAAAAATACCCATTTTACCCCACCAGACCCTAGTTAGTTTAAATGCTTTCATACGCATATATCTAAAGCTTTGAACAAATATTAGTTGGTAGAAATTGTAGTGAGATGTAATTTGTGGACAAGGTTTACCAATTTAATCCGATCATTACGGTGAAAAGTAGAATTTATATCCGAAAAGGGTAATTGATTTCACGTGAAACTTCAGAAGATCCAGCTCCTCTGAGAATTCCATCGTATCAAAGTCGGATTATTGATGACAGTCCTTTAGGTATCGCGTCCCTTTTGTGCTCGTTGGAGAAGATCATTAAATCCTCTAGGTATTATTCAATGTTCATATTTATTTAATTCTTTCATGCAGATAACGGAAGAGTTAAATATGTTGCCTTTAAATAGAAACGCAAAATTTATCTAGCATCAGTAATAAATCAAAATGTGATTTTATTGGATTAACATGAACTGCTCGTGATTTCTGTACTATATTTAACTGCTAGAAAATTTCCTGGAATAAAAACATGGCTAATGCATTATCTTAATGGAAAAAGTCGAACTTTTAAGCTCGTGAGATTTAGCAGAAATACCTACAATAGCAACCAATCCAAAGGATTTCTAGCTGAATTAGGTTACTGAAAACATTTAGCTGGACTACATTTAGCTGAAATTTCAATACATTAGAAACTAACAGAAAATTACATATCACATACAGAAAATTCCATTATGCATTAACCCTTTGATAATTTCATTTTTTTCCAGAATTCGGCCAAAAAAATGTCACATTTTTTTAATGCATTTTTTTGTTCATTTTACATTTTTAAGTAAAGATATGTTATTAAAATTACATTTCTAATATTTTTAAGCATTTACTACAAATTTTTCCTTTCTATGAAAGCTTCATAGAACTGAAGTTTACCTTTAGTCTCGTCGATATCCTAGTTGTTTTTTGGAATTCCAGTGAATGCAAATCTAGGAGGCGGATCCGAAGGATTATCACAATTAATTTCAAAAAATTATCTTGCTTGACTGATTCCATCTGTACTACTATCAGAGTCACTACTATCCAGGTCATCTAGTAAACTTTCGCTACTATCATTTACAGATAATTCAGTTTCTGATTCCGAGTCACAGTTCGAATCACAAGAAATTAGCTCCATACGCTCTGAATTATCAATTATTTAAAAGTAAAAATATATTATTCAACTCTTACATCAATAAAATTATCAGGCGGTTAGTAAAATATAACCAGAAAGCTATACACTGAAATATAACAATTCGTCTTCTGATACAAAACATGCAAAAAAACCCGCGGTTTTGAACCAATCAGAGTAGAAAATACAATAAACTGCAAACTATCATTTACTGGACGAATAAATTACTATACGAATAATTTGTTACTAAAACTGGAAAAAATACTGCCGAAACAGTGCAAGCGAAATAGAAATCAGATTTGCTCGTACGCTGTACGGGCAAATCAGTAAAGGCCCGAAAGCTGTGCCCTTACGGCGTACGGGCAAAACAGGGAATGGGTTAAATTACCGCATTGTGTTAGCGATACCTTTTTCACGATGGATTTGTACCGGGAGCGGGCGTTCTCCAAATTGCTACGAACTCTCTCCCCAGAATCTGATTTCGAAACAGTGGACTCTAGTACTCCAGCAACGACCTATACATTCCCCGATTTTTTTTTTAATTCAAAATGTCTGTTAATTTAATTAACGAACACAAAAGTAGAAACGCTCTTGTATTCGTTAATATCTCAAGCCAGAAATCGAGATTGAAAAGTGATTGGTATTTCGTAATATTAGAGGAGGTAGAAAAGCTAAATAAAGTTGCAGAAATACTGTGTTGCTAGGAAGAATTTCTTATTCTGCTTTTAATGCTGTTTTAGTTATAATACTTCAGTTTAGTTGCGTTATGTAGAGTCATTTTGTTCGAGAAGTATTTCAGATTTCGGAAAACATTGGATAAACACGTGTCTATGAGTTTAATAGGAGACGTTTCAGGAATTTGTAATTATCTGATTTTTGGAAGGCAAGGGATAACCAAGAATGAAGAGACCAAGAAAGTGAAATTCATTGCACATTGCAGATGTAACGTGCCGAACGTTTTAAGGTATATATGATGAAAAAATCATCTTTGTTTCGTGTAACATTATAAGTCAAAGCAAACCAAAGTATGAGCAAAGTATTTGCATTTTAAGCTGTAAGGGATATATGAGGAAAAATTATCTTTGTTTTGTGTAACATCATAAGTCAAAGCAAACCAAAGTATGGCCAAAGTATTTGCATTTTAAGCTGTAAGGGATATATGAGAAAAACTTATCTTTGTTTCGTGTAACCTCATGAGTCAAAGCAAACCAAAGTATGAGCAAAGTATTTGCAAAGTGTGATTGATACAACGAAAATGGGAGAAACTGTCATTAAGATTCAGCTTTCTTAGATTATCATTTATTCGCACTTAAACACAAAAATTTTACAGATTTTGATGATTCGAAAAACACTTTTATTTTACTACATCAGGCAACATGGCAAACAGTACAGCTCTGGAATAAATGTGTGAACGATTACAGAGATAATGTCAAAAATTTGAAATAAAAATAATAATGATCAAACTTTTTAAGCCCACAATGTACAATTTTTTTATAAAGACCGGATAAAAATAATCAATGTTTTAATATAAAAAACACAATTTAGAACTTTGTCTTGCCAAAAAAATTTAAAAAATACAAAATTAATCAAAATTTGAGTATATTGGATATTTATACAATTGGTATGATTTTTATTTTTAGATTAATATTATTATTGTCGAAAGAGTATATTGTTCAATTGGTAGGCAATCTACCAATTTACAGAAAAATATGTCATCCCTTGATGCTTAGGTATCAAACAGAAAACCCTATTCACCGAAGGCCAGCTCCTTAACCAATCGGCCAACGTTAAAAGGTTAAAAATATTCTTTCTTTCCAAAAATAAATTGCAATACAAATTCAGCTTAAACGTTTTTTGTTGTAGAATTCTCACATAGACAGAAAATAGGAAATAAACTTAGAGTATCAATATAAAGGTCTAACTCAAAAACGGTTTGAATTTTTAAATAACTATTTAAATAATAATAAAACATTAACAACTGATAAGACAGAATTGTTTAAACTTCTTAAATAAGATAGAGATGGCAAATTCATAACCATGAATATTTATCCGAATTGCTTTTCATTACAATGATGCAAAATGAAAAGGGAGACGTCATGGAAAGAATAATTGATTCCCTCCGATAATTCCAATTTCGTGTCCATAGAGACGTAATCCCTTTTGAAGCACAAATATTCGTGACAAAACTTCCGAGTCAATTGCATTTGTTCGAAATTATTGCGAATTTAAGCAGATATTTCTTGGAGTTTTCAAATGAGTGATAAGTGGATGGAAATATTTAAATATCTATTTTTACAATTTCAAAAAGCTATTCATTTTAAAATAAAATTTTCCGACTTGTATATAACTTGTATTAAATATTTTATAATATATATATATATATATATATATATATATATATATATATATATATATATATATATATATATATATATATATATATATATAATATATATTATATATATATATATATATATATATATATTTATATATATATATATATATATATATATATATATATATATATATATATATATATATATATATATATATATATATATATATATATATATATATATATATGTATATATATATATATATATATATATATATTTATATATATATATATATATATGTATAAATATATATATATATATATATATATATATGTATGTATACATATATATATATATATATATATATATATATATATATATATATATATATATATATATATATATATATATAATGTAAATGCCTATTTATTTATAAAGATTTTATTATATATATGTAAAGAGTTATCCTACATATTATTTAATACCATAGATGAAAACTTACAAGAGATTGAGTTTCCGAATTGATATTTATTGCAATAAAAAACATAAAACAATGTTTAAAGAAAGCGCATTATATGATGTAGCAAAAAGAATACACAAATTATAATAATTTAATAATCTAAATGTTAAGAAAAATTGTGCTAGGAAGTAATAATGTCTCCATGAAATATATAAAGTTCCCAAGTTTTAATATTTTACTATAGTCTATCTTTGAAATGTTTTTTAATTGTCTGGATAAAAATAAATTGTCTGAACACAAAATCCATGGCAAATGAATAAATGTAATAAAATAGATTTAATTAAAATATGTACATAACTTGTTTCACTTTGAAAATGTGATTTGCAATGTTGTTCAATCAGACTCCATTTTTTCAGGTTGATTTCCTATTCATTCATAATTAAAACAAGTAATTTATTTAAATATATATGATCAAAATAATGTATTTCTGAAGATTTGACTGGAAAAGTATTATCATTCTATTAGAACACTAATGCTGAATGGAATAAAAATACACATTGTAAATTACGTGGAATTAAGGATTACATCATTTTTAATGATTTTTTTTAAAGTTAGAGGCTAAATAAAATGTATTTCTTACCCTGACGTTATTCCGTACCAGAGTGTGACACAAAGAAAATCCTGTGATAATAGGAAACTTAGAATAACTAAATTCTCCACATAAATAGAAGAAAATATGATTTGGGAATAATTCTTTAATGAAATTCTAATGAAGGATAGAATTTAATTTGAAATAATAACGAAAGGCTTTTATGTTTTGCCAAACAGTCGCACTGCATAATATATACTTCGCAATGTTGTTCAAACAGACTCAATTTTTCCAGCATGATATCCTATTCGTTCATAATTAAAACAAGTAATTTATATATATATATATATATATATATATATATATATATATATATATATATATATATATATATATATATATATATATATATATATATATATATATATATATATATATATATATATATATATATATATATATATATATATATATATATATATATAATATATATATGCATATATGTATATATATATATATATATATATATATATATATATATATATATATATATATATATATATATATATATATATATATATATATATATATATATATATATATATATATATATATATGTATATATATATATATATATATATATATATATAATATATATATATATATATATATATATATATATATATATATATATATATATATATATATATATATATATATATATATATATATATATATATATATATATATATATATATATAATATATATATATATATATATATATATATATATATATATATATATATATATATAATATATATATATATATATCATCATCATCATCATCAAATTAATGTATTTTTGAAGATTTAACTGAATAAGTATTTTTATCCTATTAGAAAGCTAATAGTTTTAGAATACATATTAAAAAGTACTTTGAATTCAGGATTACGTCATTGGTAATGAATCTTATCCAGTTACATTCTAAAGAAAATGTATTTCTTATCCTGATGTCACTGTGATCCTGATTTCATTGATGATGTCCTGTTCCGTAGTAGAGTCTGACAGAAAGAAAATATCCAAGGTCCTGTGATAATAAGAATTTTAGAATAACTAAATTCTTCAAAATTTGAAAAATGTCACTTGGGAATGATTGTTTAAGGAAATCCTAATGAGTGATATAATTTAATATAAAATAATAACTAAATGCTTTTATCTTTTGCCAAACAGTCGCACTGCATAAAATATACTTTGCAATGTTGTTCAATCCGACTATATTTTTGCAGCTTTATTTCCTATTCATTTATAATTAAAACAAGTAATTTATTTTAATATCAAAATAATGTATTTATAAAGATTTGACTAGAAATGTATTTTCATCCTATTAGAAAACTAATGATGAATGAAGTAAGAGCACAAATTGGAAACTACGTGAAATTAAGTATTACGTCAATTTTAATGACTTTTTAAAAGTTAGATGCTAAATAAAATGTATCCCTTCCGTCATTCCGCACCAGAAATCTGTAAAGGGAAATCTGCAAGATCCAGTGAATATAGGAGTTTTAGAATAACTATATTTTTCTAATAAAGTGAAGAAAATGTCACTTGAGAAAATGGTTGTTTAAGGAAATTCTAATGAAGGGTATAATTTTATTTGAACTAATAACGAAAGGCTTTTATCTTTATCGAAACAGTCGCACTGAATAAAGTATACTTTGCAATGTTGTTAAAACAGACTCAATTTTTCCAGCATGATATCCTATTCATTCATAATTAAAACAATTAATTTATTTACATATATATGATCAAAATAATGTATTTCTGAAGATGTGATTGGAAAAGGTTTTTCACCCTATTAGAAGAATAATGCTGAATGGTGTAATAACACATATTGAAAACTGCATGGAATTAAGGATTATATCTTTTTTAATGAATTTTAACTGGATAGATGCTAAACAAAATGTATCTCTGACTGTGTCGTCATTTTGTACTAGAGTCTGACGAAAGGGAATGTTTAAGGTCATGTTATTAAAGGAGATTTAGAAAAAATATGATTCGTATAAAGATTCTAATAAAATCTGTCATTTGTGAATGACTGTTTAATGATATTTCAATGAATTGTATAATTTAATTTGTACTAAAGAGGAAAGTCTCTTATCTTTTTTCAGGCAGTCACATTGCATAATATTTCGACCTTGAGAAAAATTCAGCATCAAAGATTATCGGTTTTTTTTAACAATAGACCAGCGGGATAGGTAATTTTAACCCAAAATTATTTAGGTTCATTTTTTTCAAAACGTTACTAACAAAATTAATCAATTTCTTCCATTTTCCTAACTTTATACCCATAAAAAGTTATGAAAATAGAATACTGAAAATGTGCCTATGCAGAAAATGGTTCATAACTAAGCTTCCGAATCAGGGAACAAAACAACAGATATTTGTTTTAAATATAAAATACCAATGTATGTAAAATGTAAAAAATAAGTTATTTTTGGAAACATAAATGCCTGGAGTATAGATTAGTATATTTAAATAAGTTTAATTAAGTTATGTACATAACTTCTTTCCCTTTGAGAAATGTGGAACTTATATCGTCTCAGTTTGCTGAAGATTGATTGGAAAATATAATTTGCTATGTTGTTAAAACAGACTTAATTTATTCAGCTTGATTCCCTACTCATTCATAATTAAAATAAAAAATTTATTTATATATGTGAAATCAAAATAATATATTTCTGAATATATGACTGGAAAAGCATTTTTATCCTATTAGAAGACTAATGCTGGATGGAGTAATAATACATATTGAAAACTACTTGGAATTCAGGATTAGATCATATTTAATGAATTTTATCCAGTTAGATGGTAAATAAAATGTATTTCTTACTCTCACGTCATTCTGTACCAGAGTCTGACACTTGAAGATCAATAAGGTTGTGATTATAGGAATTTTAGAATAATTAAATTCTTTAAATAAAGTGAAAAAAATGTCACTTGGGAATGATTATTTGAGGAAATTCTGATGAAGGTTATAATATAATTTGAAATAGTAAAGAAAGGCTTTTATCTTTTGTCAAACACTGTTGTTCAAACTGTCTCAATTTTTGTAGCATGATTTCCTATTCATTCATAATTAAAAGTAATATGAACTTATGTGTACAATAAAAACAAAGCATTTCTGAAGTTTTGACTGGAAAAGTACTTTTATTCTATTAGAAGCCTGATGCTGAACGGCTTAAGAATACAGATTGAAAACTACGTGAAATTAAGAAATACATCATTTTTAATGAATTTTAACTAGATAGAGGGCAAACAAAACTTATCTTTAACCCCGTCGTCATTTCATACCAGAGTCTGATGCAAGGAAATATCTAAGTTCTGTGACTATAGGAGTTTTAGAATAAATGATGTATTCTAATAAAGCGAAGAAATGTCTTTTGTGAATGATTGTTTAATGAGTTTGTAATGAAGGTTATAGTTTAATTTGAACCAAAGAGGAATTGCTCTTATCTTTTGTGAGACAGTCAAATTGCATAATTTTTCGACCTTGAAAAAATTTCAGTATCCAAGGTTATCGATTTTTTTAAGAATAGAAAGGCGGAATAGGTGATTTTAACCCAAAATTATTCAGGTTCAATTTTCTCAAAACGTTCCTAACGAAATTCAAATAATTTCTTGACATTTATTAATTTTATACCCATAAAAATCTATGAGAATAGAATACTGAAAACGTGCCTATGCAGAAAATAGTTATTAACTAAGCTTCCGAAAGAGGGA
>CM063509.1:20121741-20146741 GCA_032207245.1 Pardosa pseudoannulata | reverse complement strand
TATATATATATATATATATAATATATATATATATATATATATATATATTTATATATATATATATATATATATATATATATATATATATATATATATATATATATATATATATATATATATATATATATATATATATATATATATATATATATATATATATATATATATATATATATATATATATATATGTATATATACATATATATATATATATATATATATATATATATATATATATATATATATATATATATATATATATATATATACATATATACATACATATATATACATATATATATACATATATATATATATATACATATATATACATATATATACATACATATATATATATATATATATATATATATATATATATATATATATATATATATGTATATATATATATATATATATATATATATATATATATATATATATATATATATATATATATATATATATATATATATATATATATATGTACATATATATATATATATCGTGTGTTAATAATATTTCGAATTTATTTTCTATTAACTAATTAAACAGCAAACAGAAACAGGTTAAAAACTGTTTAAACAAATCCTTTAATAACACATTTTAAAGAAGTAATAGTTTCACTTTCTAACAGCACTGATAATACTAATTTTAAAAATGGTGATCTTCATCACACAAAAAATCTCAGAATTACATCGCTCTTACTTAAATTTTCAAGCTAAAATGTCAAAGCAAATGAATATATATAAATATCTCTATTATATCTGCTGACTAACTGACGCAAATTTCTACGGATCTGAGTATAGAAGAATTCATTAATTATTAAATTATTCAAACAAGGAAGAAATGTCACTTGGGTACGACTGTTTTAATGAAATTACAATAAAGGATATAATTTAATTTATCCTAAAGATGATATGCACTTGTCTTCTCAGGCTAAGAAGAACTGCATAATTTAATGAACCTGGAAAAATTCGAGAATCAAACTATTTCAATTTCCTAAAACGAAATTTAGGGTTTCGTAGCAAATTGAAAGCTATTAGTAATTACTAAAATATGTAGAAAACCTAAGATAAATTTTACGAAATTAGTTTGACTATGTACACACTTGAACACTATCCTAAATATGTTTCAGTTGTTTATAATTCTAAATGAAAATATAGTGAGTAAATAAATTGTAACATACGAAAATATTTTCTGTGTACCATTTGACATGCATTCACTTAATTCATTAAAATACTGGTAATTCCAGAAATTCTTTTCGAATTTTAGCTCTATGTGTTGAATTCTATTCATTATTCAATGTGAAATTCTACTATATGTATATATATATATATATATATATATATATATATATATATATATATATATATATATATATATATATATATATATATATATATATATATATATATATATATATATATATATATACATATATATATATATATATATATACATATATATACATACATATATATATACATATATATATACATATATATATACATATATATATATATACACACACACACACACATATATATATATATATATATATATATATATATATATATATATATATGTCTTTATGCATGTATATCATTGCAGAGATGCATTTGATTAGCATAAAAGGCCAACTGGAATGAATATGTAATAGAAGCTGGATAAACTATGCATTATAGATCCTTCACTACGACAATCTTGCTTAATAAGAAGAAAGTAATTCTCTGTTAAAACAGAGTTGATCTTCTGATATTTAATTATACTACAGACCACAACATCGGAAAAAATAATTCTTTATTTATCATGTATGTCAACATTGTTAAACATGAAATTTTCTCATTCAACGTGCTGATTATAGATTGTTTAGTTTTCAAACTTACTTTGAAACCAGAAAATGATGTTTAAGTGGGACATATTCACGATTTATCATACAAAATGTAAAAGAAATGCGCTTTTATCTAAAAAGAGGTAAAATAATGCTTTTAAATGTAAAAACTTTTGTTTGAGGGAAATGCAGTTATATGGCGATATTAGTTTAATTTACTTCCAATTGAAATTTTATGTAAGCTGAAAAGCATTTTACATTTATCATACTGATTTTAATTGTATTTTTCTCAAAGCTAAATTGATATGATTGAGTATTGTCACCGGAATAACATGTATGAGATAAATTTCAGATAGTCAGGTTTGTGGTAAAAATTTGATTTCAAAATGCTAACTGAAATTCGAGAGAAGTTAATTAAAATCGTTTAAAAATGGATATGTTGAATAGGAGTCACGGGAGTAATTTAGGAGATAAAAGGGTGTTCAAATGCCTCCCCCAAACCCACAGATTTTTAAAGAAGAGGCAAGTTTTGCTCTGTCATTTTTTTGAGGATTTATTCATGTTTTAATTTTTTTTATTTGACTTTTACCCCTCAGTTGAAAAGCTCAAATTACGCCTATGATAGTGATGTCCACATTAGATTTTTCATACATATTAGGACATACAAAATGATATTTTTAACTACAAATCTACGAATACAATGTTTGTGCCATTGAATATTTATTTCTAATAAACTTGCTATTAGATTAACAAGTTAGGTTTTAACCCATTCTTTTACATTAAACAACCTTCAGAAATTCAACAACATGAAGTTTTAAAGTCCAATCATACAATAGCAATATTTTTAGTTTTGTAATGAAAACGTAATTGGGAATGAAAATTTCCTCATACATCCTTTACTGGTTGGTATTGTCTGATTTTCATTTCTTTTACTCTAAGATGTGGAGACCAGATACTAATATTTGGAGCATCGAATATTACTATTTCCCTACATGAATAAAAACTCATTTATTATGCTGTTCCTAACATATTGTTTTTCATTTTATGTTCTTTCTGAAGTATAATAGGAAACCGTAATACAGATCATATTTCCATATTTGTATCTTATGTATTTAATAACATGATTCACTATGATTTTGGAATCAATAGAACACACATCAGTGAAACATTTTTAATAATAAGTAATATTCCAGTATTTTAATAATTATTAGAGTCTGCTGGTAACAATAAAGTTTTCATTATACCTCGTTCGAAATGCATAGTACTTCGTGCGTTGTATATTTATTGTTGTTGTTGTCTATTGTTCAATTTGGGGAAACTAAGCACTTATATATATATATATATATATATATATATATATATATATATATATATGTATATATATATATATATATATATATATATATATATATATATATATATATATATATATATATATATATATGTGTATATGTATATATGTATGTATATATATATATATATATATATATATATATATATATATATATATATATATATATATATATATATATATATATATATATATATATATATATATATATATATATATATATATATATATATATATATATATATATATATATATATATATATATATATATATATATATATATATATATATATATATATATATATATATATATATATATATATATATATATATATATATATATATATATATATATATATATATATACATATATATATATACATATATATATATATATATATATATAATATATATATATATATATATATATATATATATATATATATATATATATATATATATATATATATATATATATATATATATATATATATATATATATATATATATATATATATATATATATATATATACATATATATATACATATATATATATATATATATATATATATATATATATATATATACATATATATATATATATATATATATATATATATATATATATATATATATATATATATATATATATATATATATATATATATATATATATATATATATATATATATATATATATATTATATATATATTTATATATATTATATATATATATATATATATATATATATATATATACTCAAAATTTCAACTTGAAATGGTGGTATCTAATTATCACTAAATTTCACTAACATCAGATAAATTACTGGATATAAGATAACATTTATCCTGAATGCGAGAATCTTTTAGAATTAATAAAAAAATAGATATGAATTTCATTCACATTTTTATAGATGTAAAAAAAAGAAAAAAAAACTGATAAAAATTATTCTACCCTATCAAATATAAGTATTGTGAAGCATCTTAAAACAAGCTATTATTTTTAAACGTTAAATGTACACTTGCATTAAGTGCATGAGAAACGTTTATAAAAAATAATACATAACATTTCCATTTCTTTCGAACATCTAGTTTATTTAAATTCTCTTAACAACTTGAAATCTAAGCATGAAACCGAAATGATTCTGAAAATTTAAAGTATGAAGAAATTTATTCGGAAGTAACAGCATTTTTCAGTCTAAAAGCAATATTTTAAAATGAATTGAAAATGTCTCCACTTTGTAAGATATTTTTTAAAAAAAGGTAGTAAAGTGAGTTATTCAAACAAAGAATTCCCGTAACTACCTTTGATGCTGGAAAAAATCTTTTTAGGAGTTATTAGTAATTTTGAATAGTTGTAACGTTAACATGTTTTTTGTCATGTATTGTGAATATCTTATCCATCCAAACTTTTGTTAAATCTCTAGGGAAATTCTTGACAGTTATTTAGCTTTTGTCGCTCAATTTCAAAAGAGGAAAATGTTTATAAATAGCTCCGTTTGTTTTTATGGTTCAAAATTTTCTCTGAAATTTATTCGACAGTTAATTTAGGTTTCGAATATTAAGTATAGAAGAGGATTTTTCTACTTTTCGGTTAAATGTCAGTAACTAGTAAAACGATTGAGTTTGAAATATTTCCTGAAAAATGTCTAGACGTTTTTAAGACGTTAAATATTTTCAGATATAATCAAACTGCAGCGAAATACCTTATAAAAAATCTCAAGACTGTTCATTCCATTTTGGAGTTTGAAATAATATGAACATTTTTCACTGATCTTGAAACATACAATTAGATTTATACTGTCATTATTTATACATTTTTATTGAATTTGCAAAAGATGTGTGGATGGGTTTTCTTAGAAAAGATTGTCTAGTTTTCTGGTATATCCAATCCTGTTCAAAACTTACATACTAAGCTGAAAAATATTAAATAGAACCAAAAGATATCTTTATTTTCTTTTAAAAGAAGTTTAAAAACGAATTAAAGTTTCGTTCATTGGTTTGGTTTTGGTTTGGAGCGCTACGATCTACTGTTTTGCACAAGAGGGCTAATGAGACCGCAAAGTTTCGTTGAGCATAGTTTGATATATATATATATATATATATATATATATATATATATATATATATATATATATATATATATATATATACTATATATATATATATATATATATATATATATATATATATATATATATATATATATATATATATATATATATATATATATATATATATATATATATATATATATATATATATATATTATATATATATATATATATATATATATATATATATATATATATATATATATATATATATATATATATATATATATGTATATGTATAAGTTATTAAACACTTTACCATTATTTGGAAAGCAGTTGAAGCATACAAGATTAATTGGATCACCAAATCTAATCTAAATTTTTTTTTCAAATAACTAAATAATTAATTTATAACTAAATCTTTTTATGCAGACGTGAAGTTAAAAAATTAAATAAACACTTCTTTCCCGTAAAATACAAATAGTTTCGAAATTCTTTCAAAAGGTATATTTCAACTGAATCATAATTTATGCATATGATAAAATACACTTTTTAAGTAATAGATTATTTTTGTCCTTTACCTCAAAGCAAATACCAAAGTAAATGTAATGCGTTAAAAAAAGGCTGAAATCCATTTAAGATTGCCTGGGAATTTCCTATTATATTTCTATTTGCTAATATTTTTATGACATATATTATTTTCTTTTCGAAAATGAAAGATTTATTTTAAGCCTGTACTTTTCTTGCAAATCGTTTATGGAATTTTTGGAACAATTGTGACCGGAATCTCATAATTGTTTCTGATATTTTACGTAAGCATGAATGAAATTCCATTATTACTTTGGAAGAAAATATTGTCTTTCCATTAAAAAAGGATTTTAAAAAAATAGTTCAGGATCTTTAAGTCTGCTTTCTAACACATTTTCAGTCTTTCCGTTTTTTATTATAATTTCTATTTAAAATGTATTTCCTTAAATAATAAGTTTAGTCAATGTTTTCGTTTGATAATTAATGATGAAATTTGGAAATATTATAAGCATAAATATATTTGATTTATTTTTTATAAAAATTGATGATTACATTAATCCGAACTATAACTCTAACCTTGCTAATAATAACTCATCAAGAATTAAATTTGGATGCATCTAGCTAGTTCAGGTCAAACCGCTTCCTAAATTCAAGAACAAACGGACAGGTAAATTAGGATATTATTATACAGGAGATATCATAAACATTTTATTTTATGGCTAATAGAAAAACGTAATGACATTGTACTGATTAAAAATATTCCTTCAGAATGAACTTGCTAAATGATGTTATGAGAATAACATGATAACTTAACAATGCTAAGGTATGCGCAGATAGAGAAAGTAAAGAACAATTATATGTACACTCAAGAACCAAAACATTATGACCACCTGTCAATAACGAGTTGGTCCACCTTTGGCGCGCAACACAGCTTCAACCCGCCTTGGCATGGATGCTACCAGTCCTTGGTAGGTATCTGGAGACAGATTGTACAAGATGTTTAAGCAACGGTTACTCAAATCCGAAATATTGAGCATTGGTGGTCTTTGAACTGCTAACTGCTGTCCCATGACATCCCAAATCTGATCTATCGGATTGATATTCAGCCTGTTAGGCTGCCAGGGCATTAACTGGAGTTCAGCATCATGTTCCTGGAACCACTCCAACACAATTTTAGCCTTGTGACACGGTATGTTGTCCTGTTGGAACATTACATTTCCAGCTGGAAAAACAGAGGCACAAACCGTGATTCATCTGTTCCCGGGCCCAGCGTAGGCGCAATTGGCGATGGCGCTTGGTCAGCAAAGACACACGAGTAGGACGTTAGTTGCGTAGCCTCATATCTAACAGTGTCCGCTGAACAGTTTGCTCTGATGCTATTCTACTTGCCCTGCATTGTATTGGGTTGTCAGATAAGCCACTGTCTGGCTCCGGTTTTGCATCACCAGGTGAGATAGTCTCCTGTGACCCTTTTCTTTGATAGCTTGTGGACGTCCAACGCCATGTCGTCTACTGCAGGTTTCATCGTCATTCATCCACTTTGCATAAGTTCTAAGAACTGCAGATCGCGAACAACCCCCGAGTCCTGCAGTTTCGGAAATACTTGTTCCGAGCCTTAGAGTCATTCCAATTTGCCCTCCATCAAAATCGCTTTGATCCTCAGCCTTTCCCATAACACAAAGAAGTAACTGAATGAATGATTCTTCAGACTCTCCAGCAGCAGTTAAATATAACTTCCACCTGATCACGTGCCTTCCACGTCATTCAGGCGAGTTCATTGGAAAATGTATTGGTGGTAATAATGTTTCGGCTTTTGGCTTGGTTTGGTTTGGGGCGCTACGGTCTACTTTTTGAAACACGAGGGCTAATGAGACCAGGACCTACTGCTTAAAGCCGATTCCGAACGGCTACGAATATCCATGCCATAGTGGGACTCGAACCCACGAACTCAGGTTCCGAAGGCCAGCACCCTAACCATTCGGCCATCGTTCGGCTCGGCTTTTGAGTGTAGAGAAAGTATAGAAGCAACACAATTAGACATTTGTTTTCTTGTTTTGTTTTCGTTTCATAACATATAATGCAAATCCTACATACGTTGGCTTTGCATTCTATTTTATGAGAAGGTATTTATTTCTCATTCCTGCAGAGCAGGAATAAGAAGTTTTATTTTATACTTACACTGGTGTATTTATACTAGAACACTTCTTATGTTTCTGCAAGTAACATTTGATAATATTCATAAAATTTATTGAAATATTTTTATTCTTCCTAAAAAAAGGTATGTATAATTTTTCATACTTAGGTGAAAAGCAATTATCAAGTGATTCAGTTCTAGAGAAACATGAAATGATCTAAAAGTGGTAGGACAAAATCTATTAAAAACTTTTTGAATTAAAACAGTTTAAATTTTATTATAAATGCCATTTTTGTTTCTTTTAGTTGTGGTATATTTTATAAATACATTTTTCCCAAAATATAATCTCTGAATTTTTACTCCATGTACATTTAGTGTTCTGTGAATAGTTCAGTTGATACAATTGTATAGAAAGTAATGGTCACGTATTACAAAGGCAATAAAATAGTTTATACATTATAGATTTATGTGCACATAAACTATCTACGTACTTTATAGCTCTATTTAAGTTAAATATAGAATATGAGTATGTTGGATATATCTATTAACTCTTATATAAAAAAAATGGGATTTTGTACATCTAAAAGCCCCTAGCGATTTTTTTTTCGCATTAAATATTTGATATGTTATCTAGAAAAATATATATCTTCAGTTTTTTATTATACTTAATTAACAGCTCTTTTTGACTTTCCCATTAAATAGTAAAAAAGTTTCAGGAATTGTTGGTGTTTGTTCAGACAAATATGCACAATGATCAAAATTTGTCTTATTTAAAATTTTTAAAATGTTATGAATATTTGACTGCTAAATGATGTATTTATCTTTTTCTCACCTGTTGCTTATCATAAAACTCACAAGTTAAAGACTATTATTTAAATTAGTAGAATTATATCAAACTCTTTTTTAAGCAGTAATGTCAATTTAGTATAAAGAAATATACTAGATAAAAAATTTAGAACAGTCGACAGGGAGAATATGAAACAAAATATTCTTTGTATTCGGTTCACACATGGAAATACACAGGGTTTCAATTTTAGGTATATTACGTTTATAATAATATTTTATTTTCGCATTACGGCAGTTAATTACACAGGGGCACACTGCTTTAAGCCAATTCTGAGAGACTAAAAAACAAGGAAAGCTCTTGTGAATGTTAAACCTATAAAATGCTATATGTAAAAGAAAAGGAAAGCAAGTAATCTGTTCAAGAGTCGTTCCCAGCTTCTAAAATTCATTATGAAAGGAAAAATTAAGATAGTTACTTCTAATGTTTTAAGCCAAATATTTCTTCTTTTTAATAACACTACAGATCCCTATGGGCCATGGCTTTCTTGACAATAGAATGGAATGTTGCTTTTTCTCTTGATTTCCTTTTCAAATTAGCCTAATATTATTTTACTTCATATTTATTATAACACGTGCACGTGATATACACAGCTTTCACATTCCCAGAATTAAAAGAGCTGCTGATTTTACAATAAAGTTTAAAGTTCTTCAAAGCTCCAGTTGGAACCTGCAGTTAATCGATATCGAAGAAAAAAGATTCAAGTTATTGATTTTTTCATAAGCTCCAGATATATTGTAAGTTAATATAAAACTTATACAAGCTACGTACTTTTTATATCTTGCAGATCAAAAAGGTAAGAAACTTTGGAATTTGTCTATTTCATCGTACAAAAAACGTAATGAAGTTAGCCCTCATAAATCTAGATGAATCCAACAGCAACTTTAATGATGAATTTCTGCCTGTGTCTTCTCAGCATGACGACGAATGATCTAATCAAACTATGAGAGGTTAAACATCAAAAGCAATTGACTAAAGTTATATGAGCAAAACATTGTAAAATATAATAGCTTTCGTTTACGTAACTATACGATTCTAATAGTCTAAAAATAAATCATCTCCCAACCAAAAATTCAATTATATTTCAGTTCAAGAAGATGGGGTCCAACTTGAATTAATTTTGTTTCAATTTAATATAGAAGATGGATAAATTAATGAAGAATTGGAGAAACCATTTTCCAAGTTGCTGATTTTCCCCAACCCTCAGATATATTGTAAGGGAATACACTATTTATTCAAGCTAAATATTTTTTATATCTTGCAGATCAAAGAGGGAAGAAATATTGGAATTTATCTATTTCGTGGTACAGAAAATGTAATGAAGCTGGCCTTCATACATGGATATAAATCCAACAGCAACTTTAATGTTGAATTTTTGCCTATGTCTCCTCTGCATGAAGATGAATGATCTGATCACAACTGAGAGGTTAAACATCAGAAGCAACTGACTAAAGTTATATGAGTAAAACATTATAAATTATAATAGCTTTCGTTTACGTAGATATATGATTCCAGTAGTCTAAAAAATTAATCATCATTTAACCAAAGAGATATTTTTTATTTTAAAACGTTGGAGTCGAATCTGAATTAATTGTGTGTCGATTTGATAAAAGTTGGATGAATTAATGAAGAATTGAAGCAATTATTTTCCAAGTTATTGATTTTTTCATAAGCTCCAGATATATTGTAAGTTAATATAAAACTTATACAAGCTACGTACTTTTTATATCTTGCAGATCAAAAAGGTAAGAAACTTTGGAATTTGTCTATTTCATCGTACAAAAAACATAATGAAGTTAGCCCTCATAAATCTAGATGAATCCAACAGCAACTTTAATGATGAATTTCTGCCTGTGTCTTCTCAGCATGACGACGAATGATCTAATCAAACTATGAGAGGTTAAACATCAAAAGCAATTGACTAAAGTTATATGAGCAAAACAGTGTAAAATATAATAGCTTTCGTTTACGTAACTATACGATTCTAATAGTCTAAAAATAAATCATCTCCCAACCAAAAATTCAATTATATTTCAGTTCAAGAAGATGGGGTCCAACTTGAATTAATTTTGTTTCAATTTAATATCGAAGATGGATAAATTAATGAAGAATTGGAGAAACCATTTTCCAAGTTGCTGATTTTCCCCAACCCTCAGATATATTGTAAGGGAATACACTATTTATTCAAGCTAAATATTTTTTATATCTTGCAGATCAAAGAGGGAAGAAATATTGGAATTTATCTATTTCGTGGTACAGAAAACGTAATGAAGCTGGCCTTCATACATGGATATAAATCCAACAGCAACTTTAATGTTGAATTTTTGCCTATGTCTCCCCTGCATGAAGATGAATGATCTGATCACAACTGAGAGGTTAAACATCAGAAGCAACTGACTAAAGTTATATGAGTAAAACATTATAAATTATAATAGCTTTCGTTTACGTAGATATATGATTCCAGTAGTCTAAAAAATTAATCATCTTCTAACCAAAGAGATAATTTTTATTTTAAAACGTTGGAGTCGAATCTGAATTAATTGTGTGTCGATTTGATAAAAGTTGGATGAATTAATGAAGAATTGAAGCAATTATTTTCCAAGTTGCTGATTTTTCCCCAAAATTCAGATATATTGTAAGTTAATATACTATATATTCAGGTCTCATAATTTTTATATCTCTCAGATCAAAAAGGCGAGAAACGTTGGAATTTGTCTATTTCATCTTACTAAAACGAAATGAATTTCGCCTTCATAAATCTAGACGAATTCAATGGCAACACTAATGTTGACATTTTTCTTGTGTCTTCTCAGCATGAAGACGAATGATCTGATCATCCTATGAGAGATTAAGTCTCAAAAGTTGTTGACTAAAATTATATGAGTAAAACGTTGTAAAATGGCATGGCTTTCTTGTACGTAGCTATACGAATCCAGTAATCTAAAAAACTAATCACCTCACAACCAAAGATTCAATTTTTTTCAGTTCAAGACGATGGGGTCCATTTTAAATTAACTGTGTTTCGATTTAATACAGAAGTAGTATGAATTAATGAAGAATTGAAGAAACGATTTTCCAAGTTGTTGATTTTTCCCTAACTCTCAGATATATTGTAACATAATATACTATTTTTTCAAGCTACGTACTTTTTATATCTTGCAGATCAAAAAGAAAAGAAACGTTGGAATTTATCTATTTCATTGTATGGACAACGTAATAAAGTTAGCTTTCATAAATCTAGATAAGTCTAATAGCAATTCTAATATTAAATTTCTGCCTGTATCTTCGGAGCATGAAAATGGATGACCTGAGCAAACTATGAGAGGTTAAACATCAAAAGCAATTGACTAAAGTTATAAGAGTAAAACATTGTAAAATGTAATCGCTTTTTACGTAGATATATGATTCCAGTTGTCTAAAATATTAAACCAAAGATTCAAATATTTCTGTTTCATTTCAAGACGATCGGGGTCCAATCTGAATTAATTCCGTTTCACTTTAAAATAAAAGTTAGATAAATGAATGGAGAATTGGATAAACCATTTTCCAAGTTGTTGATTTTTTCCCAATTTTTAGATTTATTCTAAGTTAATATACTTATTTATTCAAGCCAAATAATTTTTATTTCTTGCAGATCAAGATAGCAAGAATTCTCCAAATTTATCTATTTCAACGTACAAAGAAACGTAATGTACCTAGCCTTCTTAAATCTAAATGAATTTAACCTAAACTATAGCGTTGAATTTTGGAATGTGATTTATCAGCATGAAAAAAAAAGTAATATTTCAACCTGATTCAAAAAATGGGAGTAAAACATTAAGAGCCCATAACTAAAGTTATGAGAGAAAAAAATTCAAACAATTATTGCTTTCAAATTCGTAGTCATACGATATCAATAATCTAATGAATAAATAATCTTGCAATCAAAGTTTTAAATATTTTTATTTGATTTTTAGAAGATTGGAGTCCAGTCTGAATTAATTGTGTTTCACTTTAACCTAGAAGCTAGATAATGAAACACAGTTGGGGATTTGAGACTTCTAACTCTATTATCACCTGCGTGAAAGAGATAAATAAATATCTGCAACGAATAATGTGCTGGATAGCTTATATCGATATGATTGCAACGGTCACAAAACGGAAGCGTGATCAAAAGGGTTGACATCAATAATTCGAAGTGATACGGTGAAATTCTCTGCGGATTCTATACGGATGAAGTTTCATGTGAAATCAATTAAGCTTTCGGGCTACAAATTCTACTTTGCAACATAAAGATCGGATTAAATTGATAACCTTTGTTGACAGATTACAACTTACTATAGTTTCTGCGAAAAGGTATTCAATTAAATATGTAGATGCATATACACTACTAATGACTCTGTGTAACACAAAATCGTGATTTTTAAATGTTTTAAAAATTCAAAATATTTTAATCTTATTAATTTATTCAAATTTGCTTGGGATGATTCGCTTTTATCGGTTTGGGTTTGACCAGATTCTTCGGACATCTGACAACTTTATTGTCCTGTTAACTTTCCCCAGTAGCCAGTCTATTTTCCAACCGTAATTAAACTACCGTGACTAACACTTTAAAAAAAAAAGTGTTAAAAAGTTAGTGTTTTTGTTTTTTTAAAAGTGTGTGAAATGGTATTGAATTTAATATTCAGATGCATATAAACAAAAGTGTATAAATATTACAGTATATAAAATTAAATATTTTTATTTGTCACAAATCCGTATTTAAAAACTTAAAGCATTGCTAACAAGTCTGAGTCACACAAAATAGTAATTTTTAAGTATTTTAAAAATTCTAAATATTTTAATCTTATTTTTTTATTCGAAAATTTTTTTGGAATAATTCGCCTTTATCGGTTTGGACTTTTTAAGTTTCTGCGTACAGCTCAAAACTATATTGTCCTCTTGACTTGCATTAGTACTCATTCTATTTTCCAACTGCGAAAATTTTACCATGATTAAAACAAAGTGAGTAACACATTGTTTTTAAATTTCTAGTGAAATCATGACAAAATCGACTGCAATATTGATGAGTCTAACACAGTTTCTGTGCTTCTGGGATCTAACGTTAGAAGATTTCAAAAAATATAAATTTCAAAACTATTTTATATAAAAATTGTGTTCATTTTATAAAGAAAAATTAGATGAGTAGATTATATTAAATTTAAACGTTTATTAAAATGCCAAGCAAATAATAAATAAAAGAGGTATTTTTTAAATATTAAAAAATCAAGTTTAAAAAATATTTTATTTAAAATTTCAGTTGATTAATTCCGTTTTTATATTCTATATATAAACACAGTTTTATGACTATAATATTATTATTTACAAAAAATTTTGTAACTTCCCATTAATTTTTTTAAGTTGAAGCAAATAGACAAAACTACAAGCAATTATTTTTTCTTATTCCTTCAGCATACCTTAGAACAAAACAAACTATTCTTCATATGAAGAAAAAACTAACATTATCTGGCAGGAAAATAATTTCAGAAGGTTAAACTCACATTAAGTGATATACTGTTATTAATGGTATTCATTTGCTTCCCGAAAAATTGTTCCAGGTACTGTTAATTGCACGATTGGAGAAATTTTTCGTTCGAGTCAGTTTATTCTATTATTTCTTATAATTAAATAATTCAATTAAATTATTCGAGGGAGCTATGATAAATCATTTAACTATGCTTGAAATGTCTTTCATGAATTCCCACCTTTAATGGAATTTTCATTGACATTAATTAATGTTCATTTGGAATTTCAAACTTCAGTGAGCTATTCCATATGTGTAATTATATTTGGATTACATTAACCTAAATGTTAAATTTAACTTCGGCCAGCACGCAGGGGATTAAATATAAGAAATACATTTTCCACCATCACCTCTGAGGGTTGCTTAGAAACAGTTATTTCGTTAATTGTATTGATAAATCTCCATGGGAATACATCGAGGAAAAAATGATTCAGATGCTTTAAGATGATTAGATTTGTGATTTATATGTTGCTCTCCAATGCGTAAAAATTTCATGAATTGCACATACCAGGACAATATTCTAACCACACGGATATGTTAGATAATTTTTTTTTTATAAAAATTTTCATATTAAGATTCATAAAGCAAATAATTAACTTCAATCATCAACATAATTTGTCAATATTCGGATGATTTTAATTCATATAAAAATATGAAAATGATTTTTAGGATAATTGCAGTAAGTATTATTCATTTAATAGGAATCTATTTGGTATGGCAGGGCGGTATTCAGTTTGGATACTCTTGGTGAATCGATGTAGACACTTTGCTTGTATTCTCGATTGGTGAGATGACAATTTTGACTCCAGTCTCACCACTGGTCTGCGGCCTTCTAAAATAATTGGGATGATTCTGAAATGCGAATATGCTGGAACACTTCTATTCGTTGCGAGATTACGGAGTCGTTAGTTTTTCTCTCTTGGTCCCAACTGTTCCTTTGGTTCCTGAAATCTTACCTCGGCTCCTGAACTCTTACTATCGAAATCTGCTCCTCGACCCCCGGAAGTCTGACAGTCGAACTCCACTCCACTCCTCGACTCCCGAACTCTGACTAATTCTTGACTTTTCATTATTTTATATTATTTTCATCTCTGTAATTTTTTACTTCTCTTCGTCCAATCAGCAGAGTTGTATACATCTATTGGTCTCCTTTTTCCGTCTTGAAATCTTAAACATGGGGAAAAACTTATCCCTTCAAATTGGGCACTGCCCCTTAGAGACTCATAAATAACTCGACAAAGGTATATTCTTATTTAGTGTCATGTACGATGACGTGATTCTAATCTGGGACTGGGATCAGAACCCCGCCACAAGACGAAAAAATTAGTTCAATTAATTTTTATGAGTCCTCTCTCCTTTAAAAAAGATGTTATGAGGTCAGATTTAGATCCCAAGCATTTCGCATCTCATTTTATTTATATCAATTATATTAATTAATCAATTATATTAATTATATCAATTATATTAATGGTCTAAATCACATCAACACAAATGTAAATTAAAAATAAATGTTTCTTGATTGTTGAATATTCATATTAACTTTAAGAGCCGATCTCACCAAAGTAGTTTAACAGTAAACAGCGATTAACCTATGGAGCCAACCAATTGTTGGATGAGACTGAATTAATAGATGTTTAGCTAATATCGATTAATCATTGCTTAAACGGAAAATTGCGTCCCACTATTTGTTGGCGACATGAGCTAATCATGGTTAGCCATTAAACGAATTTGGTGAGAATCTATGTTATCAACCAATGGTTGGACGAGACAGAGATTAATAGCGGTTTGGCTAATATCGATTAATCTCTGCTTAAACGGAAAATTGAGTCCACTATTGGTTGACGCCATGGGTTAATGGCGATTACCCATTAAATGACTTTGGTGAGACAGGTCCTTAAAGGATTACTAAATCTAGTTCTGTCTTACTGCTGAAGTCAAATAGCAAATAGCAACAGACTTCTTTAACAACATTGTAAGTCGGAAGTACAAACACGTTTGCTGAAAGTCAGCCGACTTACAAATTCCCATGTGTAACTTCATAGATTCCCATGTGTAACATCACCATGGAAGCTAAAAGATGAACATGGTATTGCAGAATAAACTATTTTTTTCGAATAAGACAAAATTTATTAAGATAGAAGGACGAAGGTATTCCATGTATTTTTAATCGAATTCTGAAGAAGGTAGGCGCATAATGATTACCAATTGCAAAAAACTACAAATATCTGCATAATAGTTGCATGAGAAGCTCGAATATAGCTCTAAAAATTATCCTTTTACCTTTTCAGACTCTATTCACTATGACTTCTCAAACACTTTTGAAATCCTATGCATTTCAATTCTAATTAAAAAAGGTATACAATGACCCGTTTAGTTAAGATCTTTTTTAATTTGAATTGCTAAGAGTAATTAGACAAGATAATATTTCTTCAACCATACTAGACGTACACTTATGTGTTATAAAGTTAGAGTTAATTTCAATTTAAGCTTAAAGAAGTTTCAAAGATATATTTTCATTTCAGTTTCTTTATATTAAAAAGAAAAGACTAACAAAGAATATTAGATGGCCAAAATTCTCATTAATAGAGACACCGACTCCATAATAAACAATGCTTTAAAAAGGTTTTTTTCATATATTATATAGTTATAACAAAAAATTATTAGGATTCTGAAGTGAATAATTAGATTCAGCTTTTTTTTTTAAATATTTTGCATGTTATATAAATAAGTGTATCTATTAATAGAATGAATATATATTGTTATATATATATATATATATATATGTTGTGTGTGTGTGTGTGTGTGTGTGTTTTTTTTTATTAATTCCTTTACAAGGAGAAAAAACACCAGTCTAATTGAAACTTTATTTAGATAATACAAGGAACATCTCTTCTGCTTCACAACAGACAAAAAAAGCCACAGAGTTCACTCTGACCGAACAGAGATGCACCCAAAAGCGATGACAGAAAGAATTTTACGGTAAAAAAAAAAAAATTCTTTATAAACGAATTAAATGCACTATCAGCAAAACACGAAACCTTTTGCCACTGACAGCTGGTAAAAGTGCTGCATAGACAGAAAGTTTACATTTTTAGAATAGACAGCTTTATGAAGAATTTTTAGTGGAAAACAACTCCGTTGATTAAACTATTCAGAGGGTGGGAAAAAGATTTAAATTATTAAATTAGAATGCAAGATAGGAGGTTTTTTAAGGAATATTAAAGTTAAATAATATTGATATATTACATACACACACACACGCACACACACATATGTATATATGTATATATATGTGTGTGTGTATATGTATATATATAAATATATATATATATGTATATGTATATATGTATATGTATATATGTATATATAGATGTATAAGTATATATATATATATATATATATATATATATATATATGTGTGTGTGTGTGTGTGTGTGTGCGTGTGTGTTTCTTAATTTCTTTTTCAGCAAACAAATTTAAAATTTTTTACATTGCTATAATTTTCACTTATATTACAAAATCCTATTTTAATGAATTGATGGTACTCCATTTATTCCTCTTTATAAAATGAATAAAAATGGGTTATCTAGAAGGCTGATCTAATTCAACGGGGAAAAATTAAATACGTCAATTTACTTTTCGTTGTAAATATTTTATATCTCCTAAAATTCATTAGTTAATTTTTTTTCATCATTTCCAGTATGTAATTAAGAGAAGAAAAATTGCTTTCTTACTATGCTCTAGACTGTTATTTCTTTAATTAAGGAAATTATAGTACTCTTTTCAATGTTTTAGCAATTACGAATTATTTATTATCTCAACAGTGTTACTCTCCCACAATGTTATATATGTATATATATATATATATATATATATATATATATTCAATAGCACAATGTAGATTAGATATAATAAATGGAGATTAAAAAGTTTGTTTAAAAATTAACGATGGTAATAAATTATTAAATATTGAAGAATGATAATTATTTTATGTTTGTACAATATTATATTTAATTACTGAAAATTTTATCTGTAATAAAAGACTCCAAATCGAATTAATATATATTAAGAATCATTGCTGAATTAATATACGAATGCTGAATAATATATCATACTGAATTAATAATCGAATTAATTTACTATTAAGGATCATTGCTGAAATTGTTCCAAGCGCATATCTTTTACGTAAATGATGATCATGTTTATCCATAAGAGACGGTTTGAAGGAATAAAATAATAATAATATTACCTAAAATGTCAAAAAAATATTTCAATCTTATAAAAAAATTCATCCTGTATGAAAAATTTTAATTTTGATTTTTATGATGTAAATTACACATGAATTTCAATGTTACTAAAATACAAAAGTTACTGAAGTACTAAAAATTAAACCAATTTTATCGAAAATATTAAACATGTCATACTTTAAACTATCAACTATTCTGTTTTTAAGACTTCAAAAAAATATGAGTTGTAAAATGATCAATTGTTTAATGATATTTAAAGATATGTGTTTGACTTGATTGATTGCATTACAAGTAATCCACAATCATTCTGTGTGTATATGAAGGCGAACTTAAAACAGGAACTTAGTAATTATAAGTTTTATTTAAAAGTAATATCAAATTTAATCATAGATTAACATAAATAGTGGTTTAGCAAAAATAAAAAAAAATAATTAACATATATATTGCATAGATCAATTCAAGCTGTTAATTTGTGTTTTCTCTCCAGTCAGCTTAGGCTGTTTGAAGGAAGTGGGAAGATGCTAGATGTAAACTGATTTTCCCGTTGTTTTCAATATTAATGACCCCTAGGATCTCCGTGACTTTTACGGAAGCAATTAATCCTTTACTTGGAAATTCAAGATATATATGCAACAATAAGACGATTTCATGCAGCAGGGAATATCTCAACTAATGACAATTCTGGCTTCAGATCCAAACGAAAGGGCAGTTTATTGTTTGTCTATTGGCTGTTGTGAACATGAAAATAAACGAGAAGGGCATTATAGTAATTCATGACGTTGCGAGAAATTGCTCTATAGAGAATATGAATGTTTGTAAACAATGCATATTCTCTAGTGCTGACTACAACTCAACTTTTCGTGGGAAAAAACATTGCTTGTTTTCATTGTAGATTATGAGCTTCAATATGGATCCCGTATACAACAAAACACAAAACATAACCCAAAACATCTCACAAAAGCATAGAAAATACATTAGAAATATAAAAATAAACTTAGTAATAATTAAAAAAGTTCTTAGATCATAATAATTTTATATAATCTATTACATTACAATAAGGTTAACTTTTTATTACAAATCTGAAAATGTTAGCCTCAAATTCTCGAAGAACTTGGAGTGTAGTTTTGCCTTTTCAAATCTTTTATCCGAATCAATCGCAATGTAGGATCTTTAGGAAAGCAATAAATTCCAATATTTTGGCCTTTTTTGAAACGCTTAGAAGAGGCATATGCACAACAGCCTGGTACCATTATTATATAATTCACAAAATTAAAACCCAAATTTCAAGCCCAATATGTAGGAAACTCAAATGTTTTGCCATCGAAGAAGTTGAGCTGCAATTTTGTTGCTCTTGACGTCATGTGCACATTCTCTATATGCAGATGAAGCTGGACCGCCACATATAAAATACCATTTAAAGTTGAAAAGCCATTTACAAATATATCCTTCAAACTTCAAAATTATGTAAAGATACCAACTGTCATTTAAGAATAAATATTCTTAACAATATTTTAATACCTCGCGTGTAGACGTAATAAGTACATTAACAAAAGCAAAATTATTTTTCTTATCGTCAAACTTTTTTAACTCTTTCAGGGGAAACAAATTAACCTAAAACATAAAACACGTCACAGTTTAGAATATCTGTGTTATGGTACAGTGAATTTTCCCCCCGTCACGACATATTCCGTGATCCCAAACTTCCACAATTATTCTTCAAATTATGATAAATCATTTAATGGTTTTAGAAACATCTTCCTGTAAAATTCTCCCAACAAAATGGAAATTCCGTGCGACAATTATTAAAGTTTTCGTTCCCTAATTCGGATTTCCGACTTCCACCAGGTTTTCATCATTTATCAGTCCGATACGCTTGTAAATAACTTACAACCAATGATTGATGACGTCCTGCGATTGGCTTATCCTGTCCCATTCTGTGTGACGTAATAACACATTACCGGTTTAAGGGGGAGGGGGAGAATAAAAGCCGATGTCCATTTGTCCCAAAAATTGAGACATAAATTTCCGAGTCACAAGAACGTAATAACTGATCTTAGTTTCCGTTTAAACAACTATTTTCGATCGATCTATGTGGCAATAAATCTCAAGGAATCGGATTGTGGGAACCATAATTACAGGATATATATCAGTTTAAGAAATTATCTACCTAGACATTCAATTAAATGGATTTTCATTCGTACATTATGTGTTAAGAGAATATGGCACACATAAATTTATTGAAAGGAATATCGGTTTATCAGAATTAAAATTAAATTGCACAGACTACCCTTTCCAAAAACTAGGATCTTTACTGTAGTAGATTTGTAGTACTATAAACACATAGAAACTAACAATAGGTAATTGAAGATTTTTTAATAAATATAAAATTATTTAACCCTAGAGGATTCGGACCAGATCTCTGATTCCCAAGCGTTATAAAAACATCCCACACAAAATACCCCAATAGAAAAAAACTTTCCAAGTTTTCAATAGCTCTCTTATACGTGTTCTAGATCCCAATAGCATGAATTTTCTCATTTGTTTCGAAATATTTTTTTCAAAAAAGATATACTTTTAATGTATTCGGGCTCCAGAATACAAGTGTGATTGTATATACTTTTAAATATTTATTTAGTGTTTGTGGTCAAAGGAGAGATGCTGAAGAAAATACATCGTTATTTGATTAAAGTTATGATATATAAAAGTGAAATATAAAGATGTGATTTCAGTGAGTGTTACGTTTCCACTTTCTGAATGCTAGTAAAAAAATCTGCAGTTCAAAATACATTTAAAATATTTTTAATATCTCGAATAATCCCAAATATATTTTAATTAAAAAAAATTTTGTAAATTAAATTTTCTGTCCATTATTAAAAGCAATTATGTTGGTATTTTCGAGACGCTATGGATCATTCGGCAAAGACAACGCTCTAGTAACTCGTGGGTTACGGGTTAGGAGCAAGAGCCGGTTAAAGTTCCTCTGTGTTCCTTAAAGGTGGCTGGAGCACGTAAAGTATGTTCGTGGTCACAATGTCCTTTCTCAATTAATAACTCTGGCTGTCACAGGTCAAATCTATGGGGCTTCTGATTGGTCCTTGCTTCAAAATTACGAGGACACACGAAGTGCTCGTTATAAACGGAAGGCTCACCCGTTTGCCATAATATGAAGAAGCCTCCAGCTCAATCGTGCTTTGTTTGACCAAGTGACATAAGATAACAACAACAAGATGAACAACATTGTTGGTATTTGGTTGATAAAAGTTGCTCCGGGCCTCCGAAGCCCTGCGCGAGTTTGTTTGAATACCCGATAGTTCAATTGATTGAATCAAAGAAATTTTTGAGATTGAAGATCTCTATTACAAGTCATTCCGGTTCACTGCTAAAAGACCATATTCCACACATAAGATACAAACGCATACATGCTTCGTCCCCAGCTATTGGAAACATCGTATGGGTAAGGATGTTCCCTTCTATATTGAATAAATATTGTTCCATTTTACAATTATGATGACTAAAAGTTATTGTTTTTAAACTTTATCTGCTTTGAAATTTGCTAACCGTAACTCATCAAGAATTCAATATGGATGCCTGTATCCATTCCAGGTTAAACCACTCCATAAATTCGAGGACAGACAGATGGATAACTTAGGCTATTATTATATACGGGATTCCCGTTGTATTAATTTATATATAATACCAATTCTTATCAAAATGGAAAGGTAAAATTAGATGTTAAAATGGTTCTAAGTACAAAATCTTTCCCTCTTTAATCGGTCTTGAAAAATATGAGACGTACATGTAATTATATACGTTTGGACTTGAAAACTTGTGAAATTTCTACATATTAATATTATTCAATATGTCGTAAAATTACTCAATGTTTACTATCAATATTAAACAATATTGATAAGATAAACAATATTAAACATAAAAAGTAATTACTTTAATATTTCTTTTTAATAGCTTTTACATTTGATACCAAATATATGTCTGAATGTGAAAACTTGTGAAAATTTTACAATGTGATTAATATTATATTAATGTAATTCAACATGTCAGCAAATCAGTGTTTACTATCAATATTGTTTAATTAAACATAAAAAGTAATAACTTTTTTAATTTCTTTTTAATAGTTTTACATTTAATACCAAATATACGTCTGAATGTGAAAACTTGTGAGATTTATACAATAGGATTTATATTATATTAATGTAATTCAACATGTCACCAAATCACTCAGGGGTTTACTAACAATATTGTTTAATTAAACATAAAAAAATTAATTTTATATTTCTTTTTACTAGATTTTACATTTAATACCAAATATATGTCTGAATGGGAAAACTTGTGAAATTTCTACAATATGATGAATATTATATCAATGTAATTCAACATGTCACAAATCACTCAATCTTTACTATCAGTATTGCTTAAATAAATATAGAAGTAATTAATTTTATATTTATCTTTACCATCTTTTACATTTAATAACAAATATATGACTGAATGTGAAAACTTGTGAAATTTCTACAATGTGATTAATATTATATTAATGTAATTCAACATGTCAGCAAATCACTCAATGTTTACTATCAATATTGTTTAATTAAACATAAAAAGTAATTAATTTTATATTTCTTTTTACTAGCTTTTACATTTAATACCAAATATATGTGAGTGTGAAAAATTGTGAAATTTCTACAATGGGATTTATATTAATGTAATTCATTATGTCAGCAAATCACTCAATGTTTACTATCAATATTGTTTAATTAAACATAAAAAGTAATTAATTTTATATTTATCATTACCAGCTTTTACATTTAATATCAACTATATGTATGAATGTGAAAACTTATGAAACTTCTATAACGGGATTAATATTATGTTAATGTAATTGAACATGTCAGCAAATCACTCAATGCTTACTGACTCAATATATGTCTGAATGTAAGTGATTTTCTGATATGATAGATAATACAGTATCCTTAGAAAATATTTTTATACAAATAATAAATATAATATTCATTGCCAAAAAAAAATCAGTTTAATAACACGTTTGTATAACAGCACACTGAATATTAATAAGCATTTAATAAAATAAAAGTTATCTCCAAAATAAATAAATAACACAAAAATTCTTGTGAATTGTTTTTCATAAACAATTTAAAATAACTGCAGCTGCAGCGTCAGTTTCATTTAATTTATTAAAATATTGTGAGCTCATTAAACAGCATTCGATTTTATAAAAGTGAAACTTCGAACTCACATAAAAATATTCATCTGGATTCTTCAAATATTTATTTGCTTAAACAATTATATTTAAAATGTGGAAGAACCATTCTCTCCAATTAGTAAAATTTTGGACGCATACAGAACGGTAAAAATAAATTGGGGAAAAGTCTTTTTAAAGATATAAATTAAGCAGATGACAATATTTTCATTGAAAAGAATGGTTCAAAAAATTTCTTAAGACTTTATTTTAATCTACAGTTAAAGAAATGCTGCTCCAATTATTTTACAATAATTTTTAAGAAATATTATTTTCATTGTTAAAATACTTTTAAGCTGTATTGTAAGAAATAATGATAAGTTAGAAATAATAATTTCAAATAACTCTGGAAAAATCATTAATTCATCTTTACATTCGTTTAATAATGATGGCACAGCTTTTTATTTCGCTATATTATCTCTCGGTAATTAACAAAAGGATTTTCAGCATCTTAAATACGAATTTTAAGCTTGATTAGTTTGTCTGAAATTTTTAATAATTTGAATGTTTAAGACTCATGCACAAAGTTCTTTTTTCCCATCATTAAGCAAATGTAGAGTGTTATTAATGGAAAAATTTGGAAATAAAAACGAACGATTACACATTAAAATTATTTTTTGTTTAATCTTTATTCGCATTTAATAGAATCTTCATGTTTTGAACATTTCCAGACTATTTAGAATACATAAACTTTGGTATGAATATAAATTAAATATATATATAAATATATAAATAAATATATATATATATATATATATATATATACATATATTATATATATATATACATATATTATATATATATATATATGTATATATATATATATATATATGTATATATATATATATATATATATATATATATATATATATATTATATATATATATATATATATATATATATATATATATATATATATATATATTATATATATATATATATATATATATATATATATAAATATATATATATATATATATATATATATATATATATATATATATATATATATATATATATATATATATATATATATATATATATATATATATATATATATAATATACATACATATATATATATATACATATATATATATATATATATATACATATATATATATATATATATATATATATATATATATATATATATATATATATATATATATATATATATATATATATATATA
>CM063509.1:20104241-20116741 GCA_032207245.1 Pardosa pseudoannulata | reverse complement strand
AACTTTTGTTCATGAAATTTAATACACAGATGATTAGTTTCAGTGTAAAATGTAACACTTCACCTAAGAATACTCTTTCTCAGTAAAGAAAAATTTAGTTTTGTAAACAATGTCTACATTTCGGTGATATTTCAAAGCATTAGTAACTATTTGTTTAAATAAAATAACATTTCACAATATATGAAAAAAATGAAGGACTTTTTTAAGCAACATAAATTTAGTTTAAGACTTTTATTAAATAACTAACTATTGTTCATAAAATTAAACACACAGTTGATTAGTTTCAGTGTAAAATGTAACCCTTTACCTAACAATACTATTCATGAGTAAAGAAAAATTTAGTTTTGAAAACAATCTCTAAACTTTGGTGATATTTAAAATCATTATTAACTATTTTTTAATAAAATATGATTTCGCAACGCATGAAAAAAATAAAGGACTTTTTTTAAGCAGAAGAAATTTAGTTGAAGACTTTTCAATAAATAAGTAACTGTTGTTCATAAAATTAAATTCACAGTTGATTAGTTTCAGTGTAAAATGTAAACCTTTACCTAAGAATACTGTTACTCAGTAAAGAAAAATTTAGTTTTGAATACAATGTATAAACTTCGGTGATATTTCGAAGCATTAGTCACTATTTTTTTAATAAAATAACATTTCACAACACATGAGAAAAATAAAAGACTTTGTTAAGTAACAGAAATTTAGTTTAAGACTTTTCAGTAAATAACTAACTATTTTTCATAAAATTAAATACACAGTTGATTAGTTTCAGTGTAAAATGTAACCTTTTACCTAAGAATACTGCTCCTCAATAAAGAAAAATTTAGTTTTGAAAACAATGTCTAAACTTCAATGATATTTCAAAGTATTAGTAACTATTTTTTAAACAAAATAATATTTCACAACACATGAAAAAAATAAAGGACTTTTTTAAGCAACAGAAATTTAGTTCAAGAAGTTTTAGTAGATAACTAATTATTGTTCATAAAATGAAATACACAGTTGATTAATTTCAGTGTAAAATGTAACCCTTTACCTTAGAATATTGTTCATCAGTAAAGAAAAATTTAGTTTTGTAAACAATGTCTAAACTTCGGTGATATTTCAAATCATTAGTAACTATTTATTTTAATAAAATATCATTTCACAACACATAAAAGAAATAAAGGACTTTTTTTAAGCAAAAGAAATTTAGTTTAAGACTTTTTAGTAAATAACTAATTATTATTCATGAATTAAATATACAGTTGATTAGTTTCAGTGTAAAATGTAACCTTTTACTTAAGGATAGCGTTCCTCAGTGAAGAAAAATTTAGTTTTGTAAACAATGTCTACATTTCGGTGATATCTCAAAGTATTAGTAACTATTTTGTAAACAAAATAACATTTCACAACACATGAAAAAAATAAAAGACTTTGTTAAGCAACAGAAATTTAGTTTAAGACTTTTTAGTAAATAACTAATTATTGTTCATAAAATTAAATACACATTTGATTAGTTTCAGTGTAAAATGTAACCCTTTACCTAAGAATACTTTTCCTGGGTAAGGAAAAAATTAATTTGTAAAACGATGTGTATACTTCGGTGATATTTCAAAGCATTAGTAACTATTTTTAAATAAATAACATTTCACAACACATGAAAAAAATAAAGGATGTTTTTAAGCAAAAGAAATTTAGTTTAAGACTTTTCAGTAAATAACTAACTGTTGTTCATAAAATTAAATAAACAGTTGATTAGTTTCAGTGTAAAATGTAACACTTTATGGGTCTAATATTAAAAGATTTATAAATTATTTAATATTTTATAAAGAATTTTATTTGTGTCAGTCTATGAATACTTGGCTTTAATATATCTATGATTAAATATTCGGCAAACAGTACTAGAATTTTAGAGTGTTCAATTTCTAAAAATATGAACACAATAATACCTCAACTTTATTACACTATGTATATAAGTTAACATTTGTTCTAAAAACATACGCCATAAAGTCATATTATATTCACTATTTTTTAAAGTAACATAAATTTGCTTTAAGAATTTTTAGTAAATAACTTTTGTTCATAAAATTAAATACACAGTTAATTAGTTTCAGAGTAAAGTTTAACCCCTTACCTAAGAATACTGTTCCAGAGTAAGGAAAAAATTAGTTTTGAAAACAATGTCTAAACTTCAGTGATATTTCAAAGCATTAGTAACTATATTTTTAAAATAAAATAACATTTCACAATACAGGAAAAAATAAAGGACTTTTTTTCATTTCAATTGTTAAGTTGACATTTTCTGAGTTAACAAAAATATTAGTTTCTAAAGAGAATAAAAAGATGGAATGAAATTTGAAAAGGCTTTACCCATTTTTTTTAACCATTCATCTCAAACATTAACCCCCGTAGGCTTTCCTGAACTATTAGTCATGCTTTGAAAGGTGATGCAGAAATGTATCACCATTGTATACTTCAAACTTTTTGAGATATAACTTCAAGTCAAGATAGAAAAGAAGTATAAAAAATGCCACAGAGAAAGAAACTGTCCATATTCCTATCTGTCATACCGAATGTGTTCGACTCTTGAGGTTTATCTGAAATGATGACCACTTATTGCCATATTTTATTTCAAAATATTTGTCTTCTCTGAAAGAGAACTTCAAATATATTTTATTAAAATAGTTTTTAAGTTAGATAGAACAAATTTTTTTTTTAATTTATAATGATAAAAGATGATATTTTCTAAACTTTATGCTTTTGAATAACCTTAATTTAAAAGGAGTTAAAATTCTACTAAAACCGGCCTTCGATAAAACTAAGTTTTTGTGTGACATGTCTAATCGCCTATCTGTCCGTTAAGTTATCTATAAGTATCCGTAAGTTATCTGTCCGTCTGTCCTTGAATTTATGAAGCGGTTGGACCTGGAATGAATAGAAACATCAATATAAGATTCTTCATGAGTTAGGGTTAGCAAAATTCAATGCGAGTTCAGAAACGTTCGAAATTCCCCCCTTTCCCCCTTTTCGATCGTATAATACCATTATTTCAAGCCTTATTTTCCGCTGGTAAAAGCAGTCGATGGCTCAATTTACCAATTTATTACATAATAAATAGGTAAAAATAACATTTTTCTAGCATTGTGACTTCATTCCTTTAACTATCTAATTGAATCATTTCTTATTTTAAATTGTTTATTGTTTATAACTGCATTATTTTCATACATTTAATCACGGAACTTAGATATTGTATTTTATTTTTTATTTATCTTTATCTTGTGTCTTTTCTTTTCTTTTATTATAGTACGTATGTGATAATTTTAACGCATATCATAAAATAAAACGCATATCATAAAATAAAAAAAACTTGTAAAAAAATTCAAACCTTTTAGGTTTTTCAAATTTCCTAAAATAACTACCTTTTCTGCAAAAATATTAACATTCTGCCAGAAACCCTATACAAATCCTATTTATTTTTCTTCATAACCAACTTCTCTCTCTTTTTTCACTTCCCATCTGTTTTAGAACTATACATAAAAATTTCTAAAAATATGACTGAATCATTTATATAAAATACCTACATATGAAAAAAAATTACAAAGTTAAAAAAATATATGAATCTATGTATCTTGTTCCTAAATTAAACAAATTAAAACATATTAATTACCAAGCATATTGCTACAAACTCTGAATTTCTTTCACTGCCCATATAGTTTATATTCATTTCTCAAATATACCTGTCATATTTTAAACACCCTGTATTATATCTCGCAGTACACTCTGAGAGGCAATTTACGTTTCTCTAGTAGGTCTAAGCACACATTTTCAGAAAGTTACTGTTCACAGAGTTTTACAGACTAAAACCATATTTTAATTTTTAAAAGTAATGTGGATTCACGGTTGCTCAGTCGGTAAAGACAGCGGTTGCCGGTTTGGGAATCAAGCCGGCATAAGATCCGTCAAATTCATTAAAGTTAACTGGGGCACATAAAATACGTTCGTGGTCAAAATATCCTACAGCTTCTCAAACCATACCTTTGAGAGCCTTCTGCTTTGACACAGCTTCTAAATTAGCAGAACTCAGAGGGTATAATTTTATTTTGGTCAATAACATACCTTAAGGTATATGTGCTCCTCGGGTGTTGCTAAATGGGTAACAGCCTCTCAGCCTTGTATTAGCATAAATGCATATGTGCCTGTATTGAAAACTGCGTTAGGAAAAATATTTTAATAGTTGCCAACAATATTTAGAATACTTTTAAACTTTATAACCCTCTGTGAATGATTAAGGAATCTCAAGTATTATACACAGTAAAGCAATTGTGTAAATGTGTTTTACATACGCACAATGTTTCTCGACAGGTACACCGTCAACTTATTTAAGTAATTTACACAATAAATATACCATTAATTTACTACTGAGTTACCACAGAGTCCGTTAGAATTATTTTTGAAGATATCCAAGCATCTCAATGATATATTGATACATAGGGGTAGCTGACGTTATGTGATTACATTTTAAGTATCATTACTAGTTCATTCTGACGTGGATTAACCCTTCATTTGGCTAAGTCCTCTACAACAAACAATCAAATAAATAAAATCTTTATAACAAATATATTTTTCATCGATAAAATATAATATATTGAATATATTACATATTATTATTATTAATTATTATTATTATTTAAATTATTATTATTTATTTAAATATATTTTTAATAGATATTTGAAAAAACATCTTGTCAAATTAAGGGTTAACAGGATTTCAAAATTCGGTGCATGTTTGCCGTTGAAATGTTTTCTCAGGTTCCGCTGCAAAATAATTTCCCTGCACTATGTGTTTCCAAAAGTAACAATGTTATCACATGAATGTGTGATAGAAAAATATTCTTACGAGAAAATTTTTTACTTTAGAATTTCATTATTTTGGAGAACAGTAGTGAATATTTCAATATGAATATCTGAAAACACATATCATTGAAAAAAATCCTGTAAAAATTTCAATCCCACGAGGTTTTGAAAGTTTCTGAAATAAATATTTCTCTACAAAGATAATAATATCGTGCCAAAAAACGTGTACAAAACCTATTTCTTTTTCTTCAAAACCAATTCCTCTCTTTTTTTTCACTTCTCATCTGTTTTAGAACTATACATAAAATTTTCTAAAAAATATGACTCAATCATATGTAGAAATTACCTACATATGAAACAAATTACAATGTTAAGCAAAATATGAAGCTATGTAGCTTGTTCCTGCATTAAACAAATTAAAACGCCTTAATTACATTTTTAATAATTTTAAATGCAAGTAAAAAACATAAAATATTCTGGTTTCTAAAAGATAAGCAGAACTAATGTAAATGATTACATGAAATGATAATGTTTGATTTAGTAGAAATTACTTTTTCGATTAAATAAATTTAATCGAAAAGATATTTGTATTTTTCACAATTAACAATTTTAATTGATTTCCAAGTAAATTTCTGGTTGTTATTACAAGATAAAAAAAACATGATATGCGGAATAAATTTTTTCCTGTTAAAATAATTTTAGGAACAACTTCAGCGAAAGTTAAGAAATGAAATTATAATTATCATTTTTATTTTCCAAGTTTAATTACATTTTACTAAAAACACTAAATATTTTTTTTATTTATACTAATTAAAAGGAATATTTCAAGTATTCTTATTTGAATTGATAATTGCGATAAATTCTGATTTCTTTCGCCAAAATATATAAAAATTTTGTTGTCAACATTTGAAAAGTGCAGAATAATTATTTTTATGGAAAGCATTTTTTAATTATAGATTGCAAACTACAACTTTCTTTTTATTAAACCAGTTACAACTAGCGTTAAAATCTCTTACAACTTTTATTGAAGTGTATAATATTTTAGCACATACACACACACTAAGAATCAGGGATTTTCAATTTCTGTTTTTGAGATCGTACATTTTGCAAGTGGTAGATTAAAAAATATGTATGCCTTTATTTTTTATTAGGTTTGTGAAGTTTTCCCAAGAAAGTCAGAAGTAACATTGAGTCACATGAAAAAAATGTTAGGATACTCGATCTAGTTATAAGAAAATGAAATGTCATGTGAAAGCATTTAAACAATTCTTAAAGCAAAGTCTCAAAATTCTCATAGACAACAGTAGCCAAATTTAATTTTGACGGGTAAATAAAAATTTACTCATCACACAGGTGGATATGTAAGCTTTGACAGGAAAACTTAAGATTATTGTGGCATTTCAGTTTCTGATATGGGGTAGAATATGCTAAAAAGTTAACTATACTGACATTGTAACCTATTGAATAAAAAAAGAACAAAGTGTTTATATTTTTGTTTTTAATGCCGGAGGACAAAATTCTGTAGACTTCCATGAAACAATGAAAATTGTACATAGAAAAAACATGATGAAAGCGCCAGTCATCCAGCATTGTCGTCTATTAGACCATTGACCCAAAATTTCAAGAAACTTTCATCTGCTAGAAAAACAATGCTTACCTTGTACTTTGTTTATCGGAATGAATTGCTAATGGATTTCAAGGTTTTAGACTTCTCTGACTCTCGGGAACTGTAATAAAACACATTAGATAGATTAACAATTGTATCTGAGGCGAAGGTTTGAGAAAACTGCAAAATGATTGGGAATTTTTGCTTTAGAATGATGCATGCCTCCATGTGGCCTATCATTTAGTAACGAAAAGATACACTTTTGAAAGTGGAGCATAATCAGCGGTAGCTCAGTCGGCAACGATGTCGTAACTGAACGGTTGAGGGTTCGGAATCCTAGCCGGCGTAAGATACGCCGTGTTCGTTAAAGGTGACTAAGGTACGTAAAATAGGTTCTTGATCACAACGTCCTCCAAGTTCTCAATCAATACATCTGGGGTGGCAGGCCAAGTCTGTGGGTCGTCTACTTGGTCCCTGCTTCAAACTTACGAGGACCTACTTGAGCGAAGTCGTTCTTTCAGCTTAATGGTGCTCATTAAAATGAAAATCACTCAAATGCGACAGCCTACAGGCTCAATCGTGCTTGGCTTGTCCAAGTGGCGTGAGAAACAACAACAATAAAGTGAAAGAAACTTGGACATTCGGTTTATGTTTCTGATTTCTTCGTGTTTTACTCGTCTTCGATTTCTTAAAGAAATCTTGCAAGGGAAACCCTCACATTTCTGTTGGAAGTAGAATAGAAGATATCTTTGTATAGAAGATATCTTAGTACCTCTTCAAGAAACAGGAAGAAATAGTTTTATGATAGAGACATCTAATTATTCAAAGGAATAATTACCTCAATACACTAGGCCTTTTTGATGAACAATCATACTGAATATTTTCTGAACAGACTTCATACTGAAGAGTTTTATTGCCCATTTATTTTTACAGAATGATTATTTAATGTTGTGAAACACTGTAATTTTATTCTTGATTTTGCTATGCTGAAAGTATATCTGGTTATAGATATATGGCATGCTTAAAACACTGCATCCTCAAATTATTTTTTATTAGAAAAATCTTAGTATTATTGCTGTTCATCTACATAATTACCATTATTTAAATTTTGATAACTCGTAATAGTTAAACTGAGTAAATATTTAAACTAATTAAGTCTATTACCTTTATTATATACATCTTTATCTAATGTTTGTTGACAGTTATATATTTAGATAAACACTATAATTATTACTTAATTTTTTTTACTAATTATTTAAGTTTTATGTAGCTATTAATTTCTCTTTTTTTAATATTATATATTTCTTTATTTAATTTAAAGTATTAAAAAGTAATAATTTATTAATACAAATGCCTACATAATTATGTATTTCTTTATTTAATTTAAAGTATTAAAAAGTAATAATTTATTAATATAAATACCTACATAATTAAAATGAAGATTTTAAAGAACGCCCAAAACACAAAGAAAATTAAAGAAAATCTTACTGTAACAATTGCATTTAAATTTTTATTTCCCACAAAAAATATCTGATGCGTCATGGTTGCCAGATATTGAGTACTTAAATGATGTATTATTTCTAAACGAGTAATTAAAAAATGATTTTCTTTTCAAATAATATAATGAAACCTAAATTATCAGTAGATTTTAATTTTATTTTTGTTTGTCTATTTCCTATACAACGTGTGTTTTCTTTTATACATAATTATTCATATTTAATTTAATTGTCTTTTAAATTGTATTAATAACATTATACAATTAAATAGTTAATTAGAGTCTTATCTAAATATTGGTGATTCTGCTTTATATCTTTAGGAGCCTTGTGTTTTATAGCATTTTATGAGTTGACATTTCAGTATTCTAAACATAAATATTTTATGGCATAATTTGTTAAATCTAATGCTTATGTATTTCAGAACTTGGATAAAAATATCTATGTTTTCTCCATTTAAAGATACAATTTGTTAAAACAATGATCCATTTCGGTCACAGTGATGGTTATAGAAACACCATAAAAATCTGAAATTGCACTTACAGTTTAGGTATAACATACTGTAAGGCTTTAATAATTTATAACATAAAATTTCTATGACTGTACAGGATGAAACTGACTTGTTTGACGGTTGTACTGACTTTTTGAAATAGTGTGTTTTAATCGCTTAGTTTGTGTTTAAGTTAGTATTTTATGATGAATTTTTAAGTACCTTCCACTCTAGAGAGGGAGCTATAATTTGAATATAGATTAATTTCCGTTCACAATACAATATTAACCGCTTGACATACAAGTAAAACGTAATCGGCTGTGATTAAAAAATATTGTTTATTTCTGGCTCATCTGAACAATGTTGTGCAAGTTGAGAAGGAGAATGCTTTATTTTGAAATTTGCCTTGCTATGTAACATTTAATGAGATTTATATATGATACTAATGTACAACAATTAAGTAACAGTAGAAAATTGTTATGATTTAATGTAATGCTGCATGAAGTTAATCGGAGACAGCTATTGGCGTCTCAGAGACGTCAAAGTCTTCTGATTAAAGTTTCTTTGCCACTAGAGATGACTGACGTCTCACAGACGTCATTTTATGTGAAGGGGTTAAAAAATAAATAAAAATATATTCTAGTAAAAATAGTAGTACTATTGGGTTGTTTGGAAAGTAATTTCGTTTTTTTCCCCTGGAAATGAAAGACAGTTTTCGTATAATAATTGGCCGTTCTTGTCCAACACCTCTTGCCATCTTTCTGGTAGTAGCATAATTCCAAGCTCATAAAATTTTTCGTCTTTGCTGGCAAAAAACCGATCGAGGTGGTTTTTGACCTCCTCATTTCAGGTGAAGATTTTGGAGTCTAAAAAATTTTGGAGTGACCGGAAGAAATAATAATCCGATGATGCCAGGTCTGGAGAATATGGTATGTGTGGCATTGTATCCCATTCAAGCTGTAAAAGCTTTTGGCTAGTGACCAAACTTGTGTGAGGTCTCGCGTTGTCTTGGTGAAACACTACACCTTTCCTGTTGATTAGTTCTGACCTTTTCTGTTGAAGTGCATCATTCCGTTTGTCCAGCTGATGACAGTAGACTTCCGAATTAATCGTTGTATTATCCGGTAAAAGCTAAAAAAAATTCCACCAAACAGACAGCATCACATTTTTTTGGTGAATGTCGGCTTTGGAAATGGTTTGAATGGGTTCATCTGTTTTGCTCCATGACCTCTTACTTTTGACGTTGTTTTATACAACCAATTTTTCGTCCCCAGTGAGGATGCGCTTCAAAAACGGATCATTTTCGTGACGTTTGAGAATCGAATCGCAGACGTCAGTGCGGCGACACATATTTCTCTCTGTGAGAACATGGGGAACCCATACATCGAGCTTCGAGGATAATCCCAGGCCTTTCAAGTTGTCATAAACCGTTGAATTTGATAAATTTAAACTCAATCTCTCATCGTTGTTATTCGCCGGTTCGCATCAACTCATGCCTTTATCGCGTCTTTATCAGCATCAACCGGCCTTTCCGAACGTGGTGCATCTTCGACATCAAAATTACCGGATCAAAATTTAGCGAACCAGTTCTGGCACTGGCGTACTCTCAACACACCTTCTTCATACACATTTATCTATTTCTTTCTGGATTGAACAGCATTTTTATCCTTTCTGTAGAAAAACAGTAAGATATGTCGAAAATGCTGCTTAAGGGCACCAACCTACTGCATAGAATTAATTGGAAAACTACTGCATAGAATTAATTGGAATTTTTCAAACACAAACCTTGCTATATGAGCTCTCAAAGCATATAAAAATTATGTGGCGTAAATGTGAAGTTGGATGCAAAAATATAATTAAATCCTGTATCGGGAAAAAATGAAATTACTTTCCAAACAACCCAATATTACGATACTATAGACTCAAGTCGTGTGCTACTTGTATTTACACTAAGGAAGGACCGTAAAGGCACACAACAACAGAGTGTAGAAAAATTCTGCCACAAGGAGGCTAAAGTTACACCGGGAGGGAGAAGGATGCCAATGCTCACTTGCTGTCAAGAAGAAGACGCACATGTCCAGGAAGGTGAAAATCTTGACTAAGATGGGGAATAATTCCCCCCAATTCCTCACCGGGTGCAAAGCATGAAGATGGAACGGAGGGAAAAAGACGCTAGAGTGTAGAGAAGGATCAGAAAGAAGCTTGGGCAAAACATGCGGCACTATTTACACTGCTGTGCAAAACTTAAGCAACAGCTTGTCTTTTGCCATAACTCCACGAGATATCATCTGGGAGACATGAAATTCAGAAATGAAGGAGAGTATTATGTACTTAAAGGATGACTCAAAGCATCAGCGCTGAGAAAGGAATACAGTACATACGGTATGGAATGAAACAAAAACAATCTTTATTGCACGCATAGTATCGTGACTCATGATTGTCTATCCAAAAGGAAGAACAACAAGTAGATGTTCCTTAATATGGGATATGCGCTCCCCTAACTGCAATGATTGCTTCCAACTGTCTCCACATACTGAGAACCACCTGGTCCAACATTTCTTGCTGTAGGAGTACTCATTTCGCAGTCCGCATCTGTTTGAGTTGTTGTTTGTTCTCTGGATGATGTATAAAACATTTCACACATGTTCGATGTGATTTAAATCAGGAGAGTAGGCTGGATAATCCATTAGAGTGATATCTTCACTTTCCAGTAGCTTTTCAACAACAAGAAAATTCTGAATGTCATGTCTCTCAGATGATTTCTTGTGGAGTTATGGCAGAAAAAACCCATCTGTTGCTTACGTTTTGCACACCAGTGTATTTCTCGTGTCGGTTTAGCCTGTGTTATTTTATTCTTACTAATGTTTAATCGTCATGTCCATAACTTGTAAGTCTTATTCCTAGCACGTATTCCTAGGACTAGCATATACAAATAAATAATATCTTGTAAATAAAAATATATTGTCCAGATCGTTGAAATTAATTCATTTTAGGCAAAACACGCTATTTAGTGAACCCACAATACCTTCTCTAGTAAAAATAAGTGAGCAGGTAAAGAAACGAGAGAGGGTGTCACGGAAGAAGACGCATGCTCGCTACCGTTGCGTAGAATGCCATTTTCCTACCAACATTATTAAAATGGTAATTACATTTCATATATGTAATATCATATTCTTTATCTGAAATGTACTATACAATTCGGTTTTTAACTTATGCAAGAAAAATAATTATATTTTTTAGTAAATTATTACATTTCCTGAATCATTGATAAAAACTAAAATTTTATAAATATTAGAATCAGCATCAAACTAACATATTTTTAATGCAGATATACTTAAAAAAATTAATGCAGATATAATCAAAATCTTAATGTGATATTCAACTGCAAAGTGTTGGATGGAAAAAAATATTACAAAACATGGATTTTAATAATTAAAAAAATTCAATATTAATAACAAAATTATGAAATTAAACTTTGTTGAGAATGTTGTAAACATGTAATTTGTGTGGTATGTCGCCAAATTGGCGAGTATTGGCTTCTTGGCGAAGTTTCGGGAAACTCATTTTTTGGCACCAAGTTTGGTGATATATCGCCAAATTTGGTGATTTGTCACCAATCTCCTGTCTCTGGATTGTACTAAAAGCTTTTGAAAATTTCCACAAACCTTAAAGCTGTATAAAGAGGCCGTGAGTTCTCATAAAAAGTCAGTTCACGCTCAGGTCTGGTGAAAGTAGGACCTGTAATAATGTTCTCCGTATTGCTCTGATAAAGTTCGCCAAAAGGCTGCCAAGTTTTATCACCATCCGTTGTTATTGTGATGCATTTGGCGTGTTAATAAATTGTTATTGTTTTTGTCCGAGCCAAAGTCTATTCAATCCAATTAACTTTACGCGAAAATTTTGCAACAGTATGTATCATTTTTGTTAGGTTAGCACAATTCGTTCCAAATGAAATGAATTAAACGTTTAAAAGGTTATTTTTTCAATAATATTTTTCCACAAATAATCTGATAATTCAATGTGTCTCAATTATTTATACCAATATATTTCGATTTAATATATTTTCCACTGT
>CM063509.1:20089241-20099241 GCA_032207245.1 Pardosa pseudoannulata | reverse complement strand
AATTTTTAGCAACGTATATATTATACGGCGTTATTCCTCCTTGTACATTTCGAAAAGATTTTTATCAATTATGTAAGTTTCTTTCAATTTTCATGTTATTAGTTGATGACGTTCACATTTTTTCTGATTTAACTAATTATCTTTCGTAATAATTGAGACAACTCATATCGCATTAAAAAAAATTAGGAATGCATATTTGGCTACGTTTTCATAGATTTATCTTCTAATGTTTTTTAAAGTAAAACCTTTATCACTTAATAACATTATTTCACAGTACTCTCTTGTGATTCTTTTTGCCCTTCTTATAATTTCATTACGTTTTACAAGCTTTCTAAATGAAAGAACGCATTAAAAATTAACGAAATTCAGAGTAATATCTTTACTTACCCTAGAATATTCTCCTTTAATTTTCAATAAATCCTATTAGAGATATTTCTAAAAAATTCTTAGAAGTTCATTGTCAAAAAAAGATGAATGTTGCGTAACTTTCAATACCACGAAACTCACTGAATATACTATAATGAAATAAAGTTATTTCATATGAAAAAAAAAACAAATTGTGATTGTATTCCTTCATTATTTAATTTAATTCTCAATAGAATGTAGATAGTTAAAAAACATCATTGTATAGTATTTTTAATTACATTGCAGAGTGTTTAAAAAATGACCGGTATATTTGAAAAATGAATAAAACCTAAACGGACAGTGATAGAAATTCACAGTTTATTGCAATATGTTTGGGACTATAGTAAATTTTTAGGCAGACAAACTTTAAAATTAGTTACAATATTCCACGACAGATGGCGCTGCAGTCTGGAAAAATCTAAATTACGACATTTGTCTGTGGGGACTCTTAAAAAACAGATGTACATCCGCTATCCAGAAACAATTGAATAACTGGAGCAGTATCTGCATGTGAAGTCATCCCGCCTGAGACGTTTACACGCGTTTCTGATAATTTCGTTCTGAAAATAAGCCATATTATTGCTTCGCATGGTGGATATTTGAAAAATATCGTAGTGCACATTTTTCCAGACTGCAGCGTCATCTGTTGTGGAACATTGTAACTAATTTTGAAAGTTTGTCTGCCTAAAAATTCAATATTATCCCAAGCATATTGCAATAAACTGTGTATTTCTATCACTGTCCGTGTAGTTTTAATTGATTTTTCAAATATACTGTTCATTTTTGAAACATCCTATATATTTCCAATGATATTATGATAATACTTAAAATATTAAACACAAGCTCTAAAACTTTTTTTCAAAGGAGTTTCTATGACTTTGGCCAGTAATATTTATCTATATGTATATACATTATTTGGTGTAAGCGATGTACCTTTCACGTTCCTTGACCCAATTTTTTACTACCCTCTTCGATAAATTAATATTAGTTTAAATAAAGAATATATTCTGGCGTGTATAAATAGATTAATTTTCTCTTCTGTTAATTCTTTTCCTAAAAATAGTTCTTAGTTAAAAATATACCTCTTTGTTAGCTATTAATCTGACGATTATTCTGTTCTGCAGAATTTTCCGTTTTGTTAATTGAGAAATTTAATTTTGAGGATATATACGCAAATTTATTCACTAAATCTCCGACCGTTTTAAAAGCGTTTTATCTGTAAATGGAACCAATCATTTATCAGCCCTGTTTAAATTAAAGAAACAATTAAAGATATTTTTTATTGTTGTAGACAAGTGCTCAGTTTGATTTAAATTAATTAACTTCAAACTATTTTCTTGCTATATATTTTAGTTTATAAACTTCTTTGAGTTAAAATAAAAGTATATATGCTATTTTGTGTTTTTTTTAACTAATGTTTACTTTGAATTGATAAAAATGAAAGAATAAAATTATTCTTTTCAAATAGTTAAAAATATTTGTGTTGTAAATAACCTATTATATCGGTGCTTTATCCGTTTCTTTGAAATTGTTTTCATTGTTTAGGTTACAGGAAATATTTTTGTATCTGTTTGATTAAATTTTGTTATTTACAGATTATCTCTTTAAGTATAAAAAAAAATGCGGGAAAAATAGATAAATTCTTGGAAATTTTTAATTATATTTCTCAGATTTTATTTATTTCTTAGAAAATATTCCTTCTCCTTTTTTAATTATAAATGGATGTAATTTTGCAAACAATATATTTTTTTTACTTTGCAATAAATTCGTATAAAATTTTTGTAGCATTCTTAAAACTTATGTGTTACTTTTCTCAGAAGATCTGATTATGCACTAAACAGCCATTTTTGCCTTCCTTATACTGTTATTTCTGTTGCCTAAAATATATTTTTGTAGTTTTATTGTTCTTCGTTATAAATATAACGTCTTTACAGTCATGCGCTAACCGGGCCCATTTAGCCGTGAGGCCTTCCAGGCGTATCCCGGCGACGGTGGGGAGATCGCAAATATTGGGCTACCCCAATCAGCGCTAAACCCATCGAAGTACCCGGCCCGCGCCAGTCGCGCCGCAGGTGCCAAATACGGGTGACCGCAGTAGAGGTGTGCTGAAAATGGAGGGAATTTGGAATACTACTGGATGCTTAGCTGACCTCTTGACGCCGGTAATTAGTGAGGGTGGAGCGAACCACGACAACCAAGGAGTGGAGGAAGTGACCTACGGGAATTTAGCTCATTACACCTTACCCGACGGAAAACCGACATCGCTGAATGGGAGAGACAGGAGATTTTGAGAGGCGACACTCGTAACCCCGGGCCGTAATTCCATCACTCAAATACTAATTGTGACGGGACATTGGAACACCCTGCCGAAACCCCGTGACCCAGCGTACCCGAAAAAGGGGAACGCTGGAACCTCGCATAGTTCCAAGAACGTTGAAAAGGACGTATTATACGATTAGATCAATACAATATCCAATATTAAATGATTTATTTCCCTTATGTTACACAAACACACACACACACACATATATATATATATATATATATAAATATATATATATATATATATATATATATATATATATATATATATATATTATATATATATATATATATATATATATATATATATATATATATATATATATATATATATATATATATATATATATATATATATATATATATATATATATATATATATGTATATATATATATATATATATATATATATATATATATATATATATATATATATATATATATATATATATATATATATATATATATATATATATATATATATATATATATATATATATATATATATATATATATATTTATATATATATATATATATTTTAAAATATTTGATATATATATATATATATATTAAATATTTTAATACTGTTCCATGCGTTAATTTTATTTAATCTATAGTTGATATGATTTTACTTTCCTTTTATTATAAATTCTTAAATATTTATGAAATTTATTTTTCTAAAATGGAAAATTTCCTCTAAACTAATAATTCATTAGTCATTAGACAAAAAACTCCTACAGAATCATACGCTAAAATATTTTTTTTAATTATTCATAAAAAGTTTAAGAGTTTGGGATATAAAAGTAATGTATTCTATTATAATAGAATAGAACGAATTAAATTTATAATGAGAAAATCTAAATTTGAAAATTAAATGGACAGCAAGCCCTTATCTTCCTATGCACATATGTCTATTTCATTAAAACCATATAGCACAAAAGCTTCACCTAACATCAGATATGCAAAACTCCTTTACATGGTCTTATTAAGCTTTTAATAAGTGAATCAACTTCCCTGAAACACGTTTCCTCTACCATGAAACGCTACCATTAAGTAATATTAGGAAGCACGACTAGAGTTTCCCAGAATGTGTATTTGAATTCGAATAATTGAAGCAAACTGGACGTATTTAGGCACTTCAGCTGTAGAATATTAAACCGCTTAATTTAAAGCTCTAGTTCCAGTTAATTAACGGGGAATGATAAAATGAAGATCTAAATTTACTCAGATCTGTAACGACGTAAGATGACCTTTCTACTAAAGCGATATCTTGTAAAATAAAAAAATGAATGTTTTGGATTATACTGCGACTATTTACTGTATGTTTTGCATATAATTTTAGATAATAAAAATATTTGATAACGGGATAATATTTTTACCTTTACCAGGAATGAATTTATTACATCTTGATTAATAAATATTGTACTAAATATATTAATGACTTTATAATTTTAGTTTCACTACCATTCGGAAACTTTTGTCATGGAAATGAGACATTGAAATCTGAAAGACTTAGGGTAGAGTAAATCAGGGAAATATACGTCATAAAATCGTATCGAAACTGCTACGTTACAAGACAAAATTTAGTCACCAAATTTGTCATATTTTCAAAGAATCCTCTTTATAATAATAGCCTAAGTTATCTGTCCGTTTGTCCTCGAATTTATGAAGCGGTTGGACCTGGAATGGATAGAGGCATCCATATTGGATTCTTGAAGAGTTAGGGTTAGCAACTTTCAAAATCCACTCCTTCCCTCCTTTTCTAGCATTTAATGCCATTATTTCAAGCCCTTTTTTCCCCGGTTAAGAGCAGGCGGTTAAATTTATCAATTTGTCACATGAAAGTAAGTAAAAAATAACATTTTTATCTAGAATTATAACTTCATTCCTTTAATCATCTCTTATACTCAATTATTATTTTAAACTATTTAAATATCGTCTGCATTATTTTCATACTTTTTATCACTGAATTTAGATATTACGTAAATAATTTTCTTTTATATTTGGATTAAATAATAGATTAGGTACATATGTGATAATTTTAAATTTAATCATAGATTATATTTTGTTGCAATGAAAATTTTATCACCGGCATTAACAACAAATTCCATCTATCCCCAGGGTGTAGTGGGAATGATAGTTTCATTCCTTTACTTCAACTAATTACTGTGGCAAAATAGTTTGGAAAAATTTAATGGTAATTTCAACTTAGCCAAGGAAATTTTTAATTATCTTTCTAAATAAATTCAACATGATTTTAAACTGCATTCACAGTATCGGGAGATATCAGAGGAGTATGGAGATAAACAAATAATTGAGCGTGTACTAATCAATTTTCTGCCAAAATATAAAACATTTTTTTTACCTGCCTCATAGGGTACTTTACAATTCTGGAAAATACAAATTTTACTAATCCCGTCATATCACGGGATATATACTAGTATAATTAGAAAACGTAAATTTGAAAACCAAATGAACAACAAGCCCTTTTCTTCCTATACACAGATACGTATATTTCATTAAAATCCTATAACACAAAAGCCTCACATAACAACATATATACAAAACTCCTTTACATGGTCTTATTAAGCTTTTAATAAGTGAATCAACTTCCCTGAAACACGTTTCCTCTACCATGAAACGCTACCATTAAGTAATATTAGGAAGCACTACTAGAGTTTCGCAGAATGTGTATTTGAATTCGAGTAATTGAAGCAAACTGGACGTATTTAGGCACTTCAGCTGTAGAATATTAAACCGCTTAATTCAAAGCTCGAGTTCCAGTTAATTAACGGGGAATGATAAAATGAAGATCTAAATTTACTCAGATCCATAATGAGGTAAGATGACCTTTTTACAATAACTATATCTTGTACAATAGAAAATTGAATGTTTCGGATATTACTGCGACTAATTACTGTATGCTTATACATATAACTTTAGATAATAAAATATATATTATATGTTTTATATTTTTATCTTTATCAGAAATGAATTTATTGTGCCTTCATTAATACATATTGTAGTAAATATATTAATTACTATATAATTTTAGTTTTACAAGCATTGGGAAAATTTTGTCATGGAAATGAGAGACTGAAATCTGTATCAGGTTGAGTGAATCAGTGAAATTTATGCCGCAATGTCGTATTGAAACTGCTAAGTTACAAGACAAAATTTAGTCGCCAAATGTGTCATATTTTCAAAGAATCCCCTATATAAGAATAGCTTAAGTTACCTGCCAGGCTGTCCTCTAATTAATAAAGCGGTTGGACCTGGAACGGATAGAGGCATCCATATTGGATTCCTCATGGGATTTCAATTTTCAAAATACACTCTTTCCCCCCTTTTCTAACATTTAATGCCATTATTTTAAGTCCTAATTTCCCCCAGGTGAGAGCAGGAGATTAAATTTATCAATTTGTCACATTATAAATAGGTAAAAATAACATCTTGTTCTAGCAATATGATATCATACATTTCACCATCTCATGTAATCATTTCTTATTTTTAATTACTTAAATATCGTCTGCATTATTTTCATACGTTTTACCACTGAACTTAGAAATGATGTAAATCATTTTCTTTTATATTTGGTTTAAATAATAGTTCAGGTATATATGTACTAATTTTAAAATTAATCATCGATTGTTTTTTGTTAGAATGAAAATTTTATCATCGGTATTAACAAAGAATTTATTTTATAAAAAGAGTCTATTTTACGGACTAATAATTATCTAGCGTTTGAACTAAATATCTTTAACAATTAAAAATTAAAATTAAAAACTTTTAAAAATTAAGAAGTTTTTTGTGTGTTTATTTTTATAAGTAACTACACTGTTTCACTAAAGGAATTCAACATGATTCTAATCTGCATTCACAGCATCAGAAATATTTAGAGAAATATGAAGATAAATAAATTATTTAGCGTGTACGAGGTTAGAAAAAGTAAATTTTAAAACTAAATGGACAGAATACCCGTTTCTTCCTAAGCACATATATGTCTGTTTCGTTAAAATCATATAACACAAAAGCCGCATGTAACAACAGATATGCAAAACTCCTTTAGATGGTCTTATTAAGCTTTTGATAAGTGAATCCACTTCCTTGAAACACGTTTCCTCTACCATGAAACGCTACCATTAAGTAATATTAGGAAGCACGACCAGAATTTCCCAGAATGTGTATTTTAATTCGAGTAATTGAAGCAAACTGGACGTATTTAGGCACTTCAGTTGTAGAATATTAAACCGCTTAATTTAAAGCTCTAGTTCCAGTTAATTAACGGGGAATGGTAAAATGAAGATCTAAATTTACTCAGATCTGTAACGAGGTAAGAGGACCTTTTTTCGAAAACGATATCTTGTAAAATACAAAATTGAATGTATTTGAATAATGCAAACTTTGTTGATGAAAAACTGATATCAAGGCTAACACAATGATTGTTAAAAATATAATTGAGATAAACTTATTGTTATATTTAAATTTCGTACGTATATTTATAATTTTTTGAAAATATTTGAAAGTGTGATCTGTTTACCTTAAAGGAAAAAAAAAAAAAAAGAAATAAAAAAAAAAAAAAAAAAAAAAAAAAAAAAAAAAAAAAAAAAAAAAAAAAAAAAAAAAAAAAAAAAAAAAAAAAATAAAAGAAAAAATAAAAAAAAAAAAAAACAAAAAAAAAAAAAAAAAAAAAAGTTCATCATTGAAAAACATATATATTATTAAATATACAAGAAAATATAGTTTGAAACGAATGAAAATTATTTGATAAGAAAACTGTAAAAATTCCATGAAAGAATATTAAAAAATATTTTCAGATATAATTCGCGTTATATGAAAAAAAAACACATTTAAAGAAAATAATCAAAAGTTTTTAAATTTAAATATTTTACATTAAACAGTTGACAGGTTTTTATTCAAAGCTCTTAACCATATTGGAATTTGTTTAAGCAGATTGTTTTAAACTGTTCTTTACTGATTTTTTTTTCAGATATTTTTTCTAAAAAGTCCATTTTTGTTGATTTAACATTCGCATGACCCCATAAGACTAAACATACAATAACCACTCAAATGACCGGTTATGCATATGCAAAAATTGCAATGAGTAATAATAATATAGAAATAACAGAAATAAATATGTTTTAAGTGAAGAAAATGAATAAAAAAAGGAAACGAAATATAAGAAGTAGGTATGTATTAAGTAATAAAACAAGTAAATAAATAAATGAAATAAGAAATATATATATATATATATATATATATATATATATATTAAGTGAACAAAATAAATAAAGAAAGAAAGAAAAGAAATAGGTAATATTAAGTGAATAAAATATATAGAAGTGAAAATATGTATCAAGTGAATAAAACAAATAAGTATAAATAAATAAAATAAAAGAAATAGGTATTATTAAGTGAATAAAATATATAAAGGTAGAAAAAAAAAATAGGTTTGAATTAAGTGAACGAAATAAATAAACAAAAAAACGAAATAAAAGAAATATGTATCTGTTAAGTGAATAAAACAAATAAGTAAATAAATAAAATAAAAGAAATAGGTATTATTAAGTGAATAAAATATATAAAGGTAGAAAAAAAAGGAAGAGGTTTGAATTAAGTGAACGAAATAAATAAACAAAAGAAACGAAATAAAAGAAATATGTATCTGTTAAGTGAATAAAACAAATAAGTAAATAAATAAAATAAAAGAAATAGGTATTATTAAGTGAATAAAATATATAAAGGTAGAAAAAAAAAGGAAGAGGTTTGAATTAAGTGAACGAAATAAATAAACAAAAAAACGAAATAAAAGAAATATGTATCTGTTAAGTGAATAAAACAAATAAGTAAATAAATAAAATAAAAGAAATAGGTATTATTAAGTGAATAAAATATATAAAGGTAGAAAAAAAAGGAAGAGGTTTGAATTAAGTGAACGAAATAAATAAACAAAAGAAACGAAATAAAAGAAATATGTATCTGTTAAGTGAATAAAACAAATAAGTAAATAAATAAAATAAAAGAAATAGGTATTATTAAGTGAATAAAATATATAAAGGTAGAAAAAAAAGGAAGAGGTTTGAATTAAGTGAACGAAATAAATAAACAAAAGAAACGAAATAAATGAAATATGTATGTGTTAAGTGAATAAAATAAATAAGTAAATAAATAAAATAAAACAAATAGGTATGTATTAAGTGAATAAAATAAATTAACAAAAAAAGAGAAATAACAGAAATAGGTATATATTAAGTGTTGGTATATTTAGTTTTATTATTTTTATGTATTCACTTTGTATCTAAAAAAATAATAACGCTTATACAAAGGGAAAAGTCATAGATTGTTTCAAATATTAAAAAAAAATATCTGACACACTGCGGTCAGATTTATACAACAAAAATTATGTGTCATTAATAATTTTTCTTTTCTTTTGTAAGCAATAATTCATAAATATAATTCTCCATCTTTTTAAATTTTTAAATGTTTCAGAAGTATAGCATATAGAATTCATTTTCAAAAAATCTAAAATGATATATAAAATTTCTATTTCAAATATTATTAATATTAAATTATGTAAACAACAATGAAATTACTAGGTTGATTTTAAGCGTAGTTCTGTAATGTGATTACTGTGAAAATTTTAAATAAAAATTTCAATAATAATTTTCCTTTTTTTGTAAGCAATAATTCTTAGGTATAATTCTCCATATTTTTTTAATTTTAAAAACGTATCACAAATATGACGTATGGAATTCATTTTCTAAAAAACTAAAATGATGCTGAAAGTCTCTATTTCAAATATTATTAATATTAAATTATGTAAAGAACAGCGAAAACACTAAGTAAATTTTCATCGTAGTTCTATAATGTGATTACTGTAAAAATTTGAAATTAAAAAATCAGATAGACTGCCGTCAAATTAATACAACAAAAAATAAGTTTCATTAATAAATTTTCCTTTTTTTTTAAAGCAATAATTGTTAGGTAAACTTCTCCATCTTTTTAAATTTTAAAAACGTATCACAAATATGACATATAGAAATAATTTTCTAAAATAATTCTTAGCTAAAATAATTCTCCATGTTTCAAAAGCTATAAATATATCAGAAATATGACATATAGAATTACTTTTCTAAAAAGCTAAATAATGCTAAAAATTTCCATTTCAAATATTATCAATATTAAATTATAATTATTTTATTATATTAAATTATAATTGTTTAATGTTAAATTATAATTGTTTATTTACAAAAACACTAAGTAGATTTTCAT
>CM063509.1:20081741-20084241 GCA_032207245.1 Pardosa pseudoannulata | reverse complement strand
TAATAGAAATACATAATGTATTCATCACGTCATGAAAATTAACGTAAAACTATTTCATGACCTGCCATTTCAGCGTATTTATTTCTTAACTTTTGGTAAAAAAAGAGAGTTAAATGTGAAACTCCAATAAAGATAAACAATGTTTGAAAACGAAAAAGAAATACTTACTGTTATCGAAATAATAATTCCTATATTACATAACATTTATGAAAAAGAAATTTTTCTAACATTCTCATAACATTTTTCTAACTATTTATAGGCAAGTCACGCAGTACTGTATTTACCACCGTATTGAAAATATAGAATTCTTGACTGATGTTTTAAACACATAAATTAGTAAGCATGCAAAATGTAAAAAATTTAAAAGAAATACATAATGTATTCATCACTTCATGAAAATTAACGTAAAACTATTTCATGACCTGCCATTTCAGCGTATTTATTTCCTAACTTTTGGAAAAGAGAGTTAAACGTGAAACTCCAATAAAGATAAACAATGTTTAAAAACGAAAAAGAAATACTTACTGTTATCGAAATAATAATTCCTATATTCCATAAAATTTATGAAAAATACATTTTTCTAACATTCTCATAATATGTTTCTAACAATTTATAGGCAAGCCACGTAGAACTGTATTTATCAACATATTTACGATATAAAATTCTTGACTCATCTTTTAAACACATAAATTAGTAAGCATGCAAAATATAAAAATTTTAAAAGAAATACATAATATATTCATGACTTTATGGAAATTAGCGTAAAGCTATTTCATGACCTTCCATATCAGCGTATTTATTTCTTAACTTTTGGAAAAGAGAATTAAAGGTGAAACTCCAATAAAGAAAAACAATGTTTGAAAAAGAAAATAAATGCTTACTGTTATCGAAATAATAATTCCTATATTACATAAAATTTATGAAAGATAAATTTTTCTAACATTCTAATAACATTTTTCTAATTACTTAAAGGCAAGCCACGCAGTATTGCATTTACCAAAGTATTGACGATATAGAATTCTTGACTCATCTTTTAAACACATAAATTAGTAAGCATGCAAAATGTAAAAATTTTAAAAGAAATACATAATGTATTCATCACTTCACGAAAAATAACATAAAACTATTTCATGATCTGCCATGTCAGCATATTTATTTCTTAACTTTTGGTAAAAAAAGAGAGTTAAATGTGAAACTCCAATAAAGATAAACAATGTTTGAAAACGGAAAAGAAATGCTTACTGTTATAGGAATAATAATTCCTATATTACATAAAATTTATGAAAGATAAAGTTTTCTAACATTCTCATAACATTTTTCTAACAATCTATAGGAAAGCCAAGCAGTACTGTATTTACCAATATATTAACGATATAAAATTCTTGACTCATGTATTAAACACAAAAATTAATAAGCGTGCAAAATGTAAAAATTTTAAAAGAAATACATAATGTATTCATCACGTCATGAAAATTAACGTAAAACTATTTCATGAACTGCACGTCAGCGTATTTATTTCTTAACTTCTTGAAAAGAAAGAGTAAAGTGTAAAACTCCAATAAAGATAAATAATGTTTGAAAAAGAAAAAAAAATGCTTACTATTATCGAAATAATAATTCCTATATTACATAAAATTTATGAAAGATAATTTTTCTAACATTCTCATAACATTTTTCAAACTATATATAGGCAAGCCACGTAGTACAGTATTTATCAACGTATTGAAAATATAGAATTCTTGACTCATGTTTTAAACACATAAATTAGTAAGCATGCAAAATGTAAAAATTTTAAAAGAAATACATAATGTATTCATCACTCCATGAAAATTAACGTAAAACTATTTCATGATCTGCCATGTCAGCGTATTTATTTCTTAACTTTTGGAAAAGAGAATTAAAGGTGAAACTCAAACAAAGGCAAATAATTTTCAAAGTGAAAAGGAAACGCTTACTTTTATCGAAATAACAAAAAAAAAGATAATTTAAAACCGCATATGTCAGCAAGAATATTTTTTCCATTCTTATCTGAAAAAAAAAACTGTTGATCGGCATCTTTTGATTCGGAAATCATTTTCAGGGATCATTGGTTTAAATGTGAAAGGGAGACAGAGAAATCTAAAATATCTTGCTATGTTCTTTTCAGAAAAAAATATAAAATTTTTTAATAAAAGCTTATAGCATTGATCAGTAAAATAATTTATTGTGATATGTGCAGTATTTTCTACTATTTGTAATATAGCTTGCAGCTCCGTACGCAGATACTGGCCATATATACTTATTTACAGCACGTGATATTTTACTTATCTGTTTATGGACTATTGTAATTTTGTTTAAACTAATGTACACTAGTGTGCAAAAGTTAAGCAACAGGTTTGTTTTTTGAAATTACTCGAATGGATTGGCCCGCCTATTCCCCTAGACGTGTCGAAAAATTTGGAAAAACGCATTGAAGAACACTTGCATTATCCGGAGAAGACCCAACAGCTCAAACAGATAT
>CM063509.1:20064241-20071741 GCA_032207245.1 Pardosa pseudoannulata | reverse complement strand
CCCATTAAAATAACAAATATTTTAAACAATATTTTGCATTAAACAACATATTGAAAAAATAACAAATACATATATACCACATGAAAAAATCAGAAATAAATATAACCTCAAAATCTCTTTTGAAATGTACAAATTAAAAAACAATTTTTATTACAAAAATAAGCTAATAATCTTTTTTTTATAACATCAGTAATATTTCACATCATAGATTATTAAGTAAATATTCTGTATTTTTGAATTTCTCTAGTTTCTAGGTTTATTCTTAAATTTTATAATGATATATAACTTTGAAAGTATCCGGTTATGCAGAAACATTGATTTTAATTTGATATAAAAATCAGTTTCCAACATACGTATGTTCAAAAATGCTACGTGGATAAGAAAATTTAATTCAAAGACATTCTATTTGGCAATGGATATTTTTTATACCTAGATTGTTATTAAATTACTTGTATAAAATTCCTTCTAAACGAAACATATTTTATGGTAAATTGAAAACCGGTTGTTATAATGAAAATTTTCAATTTTGGAAAGTTTTCTTAAGGTGTATCGTTCCTTCTAATGCAGTCTTAGTGCATTCTGAAATTGTTTTGATAGACCAAGATTTAAATATTTGAATTTAGAAAAAGTTTGTTAAATATATAAAACGTATTTAAACTCTTATAAAATCAATGAATAATTCTTCAAAATGCATTATAATAAGCGTTACTGAACAATTAATTTATTGGAATTAAAATAATAATTCTATGTGATATTATCATCCTCACAAAACTTGTATTATGAATATATATATTACATGCATTTTTTTAAAATACTGTTTCTAAAAATAGCGTTTTATAAATTGAATTAAGAGTACACAAGTTTTTATTTCAAGAAATAAGTATTAAACAGAAGAAAAATTAAATTACAACTAATTAGCCATTACAAAAAACTGACATTGTGAAACAATCTCTGTGGACTTAATACAGTCTAAACCCAACACAATATTTTATTCACAGAAGAACATTTAAGTATGTATATAGTTTCTAATATTTAATATCTTACAGATAATAGTATACTTTATTTTAATTTTGTTTTTATTAACTTTTCTCTAATTTTTGTAAATAAATAAGACGCAAAATTTCACATTTTTTTAAAATGAAATAAAGTTTTTATTATCCCACAAGTTGTAGAACAATTATATTACGAAAGGCACAGAAGTAAAATAATTCTTATCTATATCTTAATCTATATTTTTTGTAATCAATTAAGAAGAATAATTTTATAATTTCATAATTTTATAACAAATTAATCAAGTCTTAGATACCTAACAAGTATTATTAAATTTATTATGATTTTACGATATATAATAGGTCAAAAGAACACATTTTAAACTTGGGGTTTTGAGACATTTTAAAAGGTCTTTAAAGACTTATATTTACTAAGCAATTATTCTCCTTATTCACTACTGAAAAATAACTTTAAAAATATTTTCAAGAATACATTAATATTTAAATTATATTCAAAAACATGTTTTAAATGTATTTGAATTTGTATCAAAGTCTCATAAGTTAGTTTTTCCTTACTTGTTTTCCTTCATCACACCGGTCGAATGCCTGAGCTGCTATCAAATAGCGGACGCGATGATTTGGCAATTTCATTAATCCTCTCAAAGACGAGTCGGTGTTTAAACATTAATCATGTCTTCCAGCGTATTGGAGATGAGGAAAAATTCCCCACCTAAGATTCCATTTAAGGACATAATGGACAGTTATCTAGCAAGTATCCGGAGCGCTTCAAATTCTTGAAAGCGACTATTTATCCATCAAACGGTTTTCGAAGCTATATCTAATCAAGAATAATTATTCAATGCTAAGAGTAATTATCAGTAAGGCTTCTATATGATTAAGTGAATTCGATATGAAACAATTTATCACACTGGATGTTAATTATGGAAAGTGACACAGGGTTTACCATTCAAGAGTATTTCATTTATTTGAGAAATAATATTGTCTGCGTATTATCTTCTTTTTACTTGAAGAGTACCATTGGCAATCTTAACAATCGCTTAAAAGTATCGCCATTAGAAAGCGATATCGGAAATAAATTGCTTTTAATTTATGCCTTAGCATGTTTGGGGTTAATTATTGAAAAGTCTTTTGTAGTATTACATGAAATGTTTAATAAAATATTCCTTATTTGTCAAATTATTAGAAATTTGTGTGCATTAATTATATTTACTTTTATATGTATACATGCATAGAAACATATACGAGTATACATTACTTTATAATTAACTTCATGAAAGTTCTCCTTGTTAGCACCCGAGCGATGGCCCATTGGTTAGGGTGCTGTCCTTCGGTACCGAAGTTCATGGGTTCGAATCCAACTATAACATGAATGTTCGTAACCGTTCGGAATCAGCTTTAAGATGTAGTTTGTACTTCTCGAATTAATTTTTAAAATGTTCTTAAAAGTATAATTATTTGTTTATGAATACTATATTCTGATAGGTGAATATAATCCTGTCCCAATTCAAAAGGGTTGTATTGTTCTGCATATATGGTCACTCCGCTTATATGATGCGATTTTTCTGGACCGTTAAGCTGACCATATAACTGATACAGACTGTACTATTATATAAGAATAGTAAAAGACCTATATTTAAAAGAAAGAAGTGTAATTTTGACATGATTAGAATGTTCCAATTGGTTTACTCTTGTTTTTTAATTAGCATTATTATTTAATTTGATTAATAGTAATGTTTTGAAGTTTGAATAAATTTTACAAAGATTAACGTCAGTTTCAAAAATTCCCTTATCAGTACAATGCAATTAATTAATTACTTATTTAAATATTGTTAGATACGATTCAGGTAAATAAAATAAATAAAGTTAGGAAATAAATAAATTTTTAAATTCATAAATACAGATGTGTCGTATAATTTTTTACTGACTTATAAAGGTGTGATTTCATCAAAGGCAAGAATTCCGTACATACCACAAACACACCGACTTAAGCTAATTTTGAAATGGAAGATTATCTTGAACAAATTTCCGAATAACATATAGTGATGATATATTTATTAACTGAGTTACTGACACGATAGCAACCATGATGATATTTGGTATTATCACTTTAACTAGAATATTTCAGTTATGCTGCATAACAGTACAGTGCATTATAATAATTGTCAGAAATTAAATAAAGACATATGTTTATGTTATTGCAAAAGGTATTTCATTTTATCATGTCTATATATGCACTTCGCATACCAAAAGATATTATAATTATTAATTAATATAATAGTCTTTTAATTTGTTTACCCAAATAAAAAAAATACATTTTAATGAAGTTTTGTAAATAAAATTTTTTTATCTATAATTATACTTAAGTCCTACCTTGCATGCAAATCACATCTGTTCTTCTGTATTTAAAAAAAATCTGAGTAACAAATTTTTGGTCTTTAGGAGCTTAATAAGTGTAAAACAAATTCTCAAAATTTAAGATTTTTAACCTTGATTATAAACATCCTGGATAGTGCATTTTCTTTTAAACATTTTGTTTTTAAAAAAATCACCAAATCCTCATAACTATAAAAAACAATAACAATTATTTTTTAGTTAACCATTCTTAATAATTATATTAGGTAGTGCTTTTCCGGTTTGTAAAGAAAAAAGAAATAGTTTTGATAAATTAAGGAAATGCAGTTTATTTCAAGTCAGAAATTGAACAAAAATAAGTAGTTTTTAATTTCAAGATCAAGCCATTTATAGTTTAATTTAAAAACTTGTGAAATTTAATTCTTTCATCAAACTTTTTGTCGGTTGCAGAAAATTTCATATATAATTTTAATAACCAGTATTACTTTAAGAAACTCTGGCTCTTCAAATTATTTTGAAATTTAGTTTGGAAAGATTTAAACTTTTATTTCTTCCAAAACAAAAATACAAAAATTTTAATAAACTTCAAAATATATTTTAATATATTTCTTGACTGAAAGTTGAATATGATTATAATTCTAAGAGAAGTTTTTTTCAGAAAGTGTTGCAGACAAAGGAATATCTAACAAATAAATTAATTAATCTTTTTTTAAATATTATTGGAAATAATTCATGTAAATATAGTAAATAAAGTTAGAAAATAAAAAAATTTGTCGTTTCATAAATACAGATTTTTTACTGAGTTATAAAGGTGCGATTTCATAAAAGGCAAAAAATTCCAAATATACCACAAGCAGACCGTCTTAAGCTAATTTTGAAATGGAAGATTATCTTGAACAAATTTCAAAGTAACATATCGTGATGAGATATTTATTAACTGAGTTACTGACACGATAGCAACCACGATGGTATTTGGTATTATCACTTTAACGAGAATATTTCAATTATACTGCATAACGGTACAGTACATTATAATAATTGTCAGAAATTAAATGAAAGATATATGTTTATGTTATTGAAAAAGTTATTTAATTTTATCATTTCCATATATGTATTTCGTATGCCAAAATATATTATTACTATTAATTAATAGAGTAGTATTTTAAATTGTTTACCCAATTACCAAAAAATACATTTTAATGAAGTTTTGTGAATAAAATTTTTTATCTATAGTTATATGGAAGTCCTACCTTTTATGTAAATCACATTTTTTCCCTTCTATATTTAAAAAAATCTGAGTAACAACTTTTCAGGCGTTAGGAGCGTAATACTAAAAGTCTAAAATTAAGATTATAAACATCCTGGATAATGCATTTTCTTTCAAACAGTTTTTTTTTGAAAGAAATCATCAAATTCTCATAACTATAAAAAAAACAATAACACTTATGCTTTAGGAAACTGTTCTTAATAATTATATAAAGTAGTGCTTTTTAGTTTTTTAAAGGGAATTAAAATAGTTTTGATAAAATAAAGAAATTCAATTTATTTCATGTCAGAAATTGAACAAAATTTAGTGATTTTTAATTTCAAAATCAACTCAGATTTAGTTTAATTTAAAAACTTCTGAAATTTAAGATTCCCATCAAACTTTTTATTGGTTGCAGAAAATTTCATATATATTTTTAATAACCAGTATTACGCTAAGAAACTCTTGCTCTTCAAATTATTTTGAAATTTAATTTGGAAAAAATTAAAATTTTATTTCTTCTAAACCAAAAATACGAATGTTTTTAATAAACTTTAAAATATATTTTATATATTTTTTGACTGCAAGTTGAATATGATTATAATTCTAAGAGAAGTTTTTTTCAGAAAGTGTTGCAGAAAAAAGAATATCTAACAAATAAATTAATTAACCCTTTTTTTTAAATATTATTGGAAATGATTCATGTAAATATAGTAAACAAAGTTAGAAAATAAACAAATTTGTCGTTTCATAAACACAGATTTTTTACTGAGTTATATAGGTGCGATTTCATCAAAGGCAAAAATTCCGTACATACCGCAAACAGACCGACTTAAGCTAATTTTGAAATGGAAGATTATCTTGAACAAATTTCCGAGTAACATATCGTGATGAGATATTTATTAACTGAGTTACTGACACGATAGCAACCATGATGTTATTTGGTATTATCACTTTAACGAGAATATTTCAATTATACTGCATAACTGTAGAGTGCATTATAATAATTGTCAGAAATTAAATGAAAGACATATGTTTATGTTATTGCAAAGGATATTTCATTTTATCATGTCTATATATGCATTTTGCATACCAAAAGATATTATTATTATTAATTAATATAGTAGTCTTTTAAACTTATACTGCATAACGGTAGAGTGCATTATAATAATTGTCAGAAATTAAATGAAAGACATATGTTTATGTTATTGCAAAAGGTATTTCATTTTATCATGTCCATATATGCATTTCGCATACCAAAAGATATTATTATTAATAATTAATATAATAGTCTTTTAAATTGTTCACCCAAATACAAAAAAAATTACATTTTAATGAAATTTTGTAAATAATTTTTTTTTATCTATAATTATATTGAAGTCCTACCTTTCATGCAAATCACATCTTTTTTCTTCTATATTTAAACAAAATCTGAGTAACAAATTTTCAGTTTTTAGGAGCTTAATAAGTATAAAAATTTTTCTCTAAATTTAAGATTTTTAACCTTGATTATAAACATCCTGGATAATGCATTTTCTTTCAAACAATTTGTTTTAAAAAAATCACCAAATCGTCATAACTATAAAAAACAATAGAAATTATTTTTTAGTTACCAATCTTAATAATTATATTAAGTAATGCTTTTTACTTTTTTAAAGGGAAGAAAAACAGTTTTAATAAATTAAAGAAATGCAGTTTATTTCAAGTCAGAAATTGAACCAAAATAAGTGGTTTTCAATTTCAAAATCAAGCCAATTTTAGTGTAATTTAAAAACTTCTGAAATTTAAGATTTCCATCAAACTTTTTATCGGTTGCAGAAAATTTCATATATATTTTTAATAACCAGTATTACTCTAAGAAACTCTTGCTCTTCAAATTATATCGAAATTTAGTTAGGAAAGATTTAAACTTTCATTTCTTCCGAAAGAAAAATACGAAAATTTTAATAAACTTTAAAATATATTTTCAACATATTTTCTTAACTGCTAGCAGGTTGAATATGATTATAATTCTAAGAGGAGTTTTTTCAACACTTTCTTCAGAAAAAAATAACAAATACATTTTTAAAAAAAACCTTAAAATTTACTGTTATACAGAGTGTGTTCAATACGTGTACTGATAAAATTAATAATAAAATCGAATAGAGTGGTATATATTTTATATACGTAGAATAAATCGTTATTGGGTAGACAAACTGGATTTCAAGTTCTGTAATACTTTCTTTACCTCCCATTACATAAAAGGAATTCCACCAGTTATAATCAATCATTTTACTACCCCTACTATATACTCTCTGATAACAACCCCTTGAAAAGTACATGCTATCTATTGATACTTATTTACTTATTGGTATTACTGTGCTGTCTGATTCCCAATTCAACTATCTTTGGAATAAAGGTTTTAAAAGAAATGAAAAAAAATGATTTAAATCAATGATTTTTTTAAATCAACTGACTTAAATAAGTTGATTTGGCATCGAACCCTGGTTAGTGCAACATCCCCAGAAATAATTCTTTAAACATTTCTGCATAACATTCTTGTATACATTCCGGATGAGGAGTTTCCAGACCAGAAAAGCTTGGACAATCTAGAATGCCTTCTGTTCCAGGGTTACATCAAACTTCCTTTCAAGATTCCTCTTAGTATAATGCAAACAAATTTGTTATAAAAATCAGGACGATAAAGAGTGCTGGAGGAACAGTGGTATCTGACATCTAACATGGAATTCGTGGACAACGTATGTATTGTGGCTTGGCACATTATCCGATTGAAACCACCATGTGCCCTTTATATTAATTTGACAAAGGATGAACAACATTTCTTTAAGAACTGTTTGCTAAAACATTGCAGTGTGGCTTAGTGCGTTGTTGGGATGAAGTTAACACACGTCC
>CM063509.1:20049241-20054241 GCA_032207245.1 Pardosa pseudoannulata | reverse complement strand
AGAATTGTGGAAAGAAATATTATATTTTGAAATAAAATACAAGTGTGGCGTATCACAAATCTTGATTCTACATGGTAGACTATCTTATTCGCGATGGAGAAGCGATGTCATTGTAGAATAACTTAGACATGTAGCTAAAGAGTGGAGTTCTGGAAGTATCTTCTAGGCTCTCATTCTTATCTAAACTCTTGATTTCTGTTTTTTAAATATATTTCTCTTCTTGTTTTCCTTTTACTCAATCTTCATTATCTCCCTTTATCTTCTTTTGGATGTTATACAGATTTCAGATCATCTCAAACATTGAAAAATATTTCTTATTTTGAAGTTAGTACTTAAATTATGTGATAGATAACCATGGAATGAAGTATTATATTTTCAAATAAAATACAAGTATGGCGTATCAAAAATCTGGATTCTTCATTGTAGACTATCTTATTCGCGATGTGGCAGCGATGCAATTGCAGATTAACTTAGGCATGTAGTTAAAGAGCTGACGTCTGGTAGTCTCTTTTAGGCTCTCATCCCCTTCTAAACTCTTGATTTCTCTTTGTTAAATATATTTCTCTTCTTGTTTTCCTTTTACTCAGTCTTCTTTATCTCTTTTTCTTTTTTTCTCAGATGTTATACAGACTTCATATCCTCTCGATCATTGAAAAATATTTCTTATTTTGAAGTTAGTACTTAAATTATGTGATAGGTAACCATGGAATGAAGTATTATATTTTCAAATAAAATACAAGTGTGGCGCATCAAAATCTTGATTCTTCATTGTAGAGTATTGTATTCGCGATGTAGTATCGATGCCATTGTAGATTAACTTAGGCGTATAGCTAAAACGTCGAGGTCTGGTAGTCACTTCTAGGCTCTCATTCCTATCTAAACTCTTGATTTCTGTTTGTTAAATATATTTCTCTTTGTTTTCCATTTACTCAATCTTCATTTTCCCCATTTATCTTTCTTTCAGATGTTATACAGATTTCATATCCTCTCAATCATTGAAAAATATTTCTTATTTTGAAGTCAGTATTTAAATTATGGGATAGATATCCATGGAATGAAGTATTATATTTTCAAATAAAATACAAGTATGGTGTATCGAAAATCTTGATTCTTGATTGTAGACTATCTTATTGTAGTATCAATGCCATTGTAGATTCACTTTAGCTTGTAGCTAAAGAGTGGAGGTCTGGGATTCTCTTCTAGGCTCTAACACCTATCTAAACTATTGATTTCTGTTTGTTAAATATATTTCTCTTTTTCTTTTCTCAGTCTTCTTTATCTCTTTTTCTCTTTCTTTCGAATATTACACAGACTTCAAATCCTCTCGATCATTGAAAAATATTTCTTATTTTGAAGTTAGTACTTAAATGTGATAGATAAACTTGGAATGATTTATTATATTTTCAAATAACATACAAGTATGGCGTATCAAAAATCTTGATTCTTCATTGTAGACTACCATATTAGCGATGGAGCAGTAAAGAGATTGCAGATTAACTTAGGCATGTAATTAAAGAGCCGACGTCTGGTAGTCACTTCTAGGCTCTCATCCCTTTCTCAATTCTTGATTTCTCTTTGTTAAATATATTTTTACTCTTGTTTTTCTTTTCTCAATATTCTTTATCTCTTTTTCTCTTCCTTTCGAATGTTATACAGACTTCAGATCATCTCTATAATTGAAAAGTATTTCTTATTTTGAACTTAAATTATGTGATAGGTAACCATGTGATGAAGTATTATATTTTCAAATAAAATACAAGTGTGGCGTATCAAATTCTTGATTCTTCAATGTAGACTATGTTATTCGCGATGTAGTATCGATGCCATTGTAGATTAATTTAGGCATATAGCTAAAGAGTCGAGGTTTGTTACTCACTTCTAGAATTTCCTCCTTGTATAAACTCTTGATTTCTGTTTGTTAAATATTTCTCTTCTTGTTTTTCTTTTCTTAATCTTCTTTATCTCTTTTTCTCTTTCTTTGGGATGTTATACAGACTTCAAATCCTCTCGATCATTGAAAAATATTTCTTATTATAAAAAACTGTCTTTTAGTCCAAGTACATCAGGACACTACCACTATTCAACTAATGTGGTCTTTACATCAGTAATTACCACTTTTGTGTCTAAATTCTACTATAATTTTAAATGTAATAAAAAAATATTTGATTTACTGTGTGGCAGCTTGAAACTGTTGTCGATTTCATTCTTTTTATGTTCCGAAACGAAATGTTTTAATTGTTAGTTATTTGTATCTGACAGTTAATGTCAAGAATAAAAAACATTTATTTTTTTTAGATTTTATTTATTGTCCCATATTTGAATGTTTTTAGTACATAAATTTATTTATACATTCTTAAATTAAGTAGGTATTTGCCATGAAGCATAAAATTTCTATCAGAAAAAAATAAAGGGGTTGACTAAAATTAATCACCTGCTCTTAACTAGGAATAATAGGGCTTGAAACAATGACACTAAACGCTCTAAAAGGGGGTAAGGGGTGTATTTCGAAGTTGTTTTGAAGACTCGATTTGAATATTGCTAAGCCTAACTCATGAAGTATCCAATATGGATGCTCCTATCCATTCCAGGTCCAACCACTTCATAAATTCGAGGACAGTTAATTTAGGCTATTATTATGTAGGGGATAATAAAACACGGTATTAAACAGTATGTCCCTTACTCATTAGCTGTCGTTTAGTAAATTAGTAAGCAGTAGCTTGTTTACAAGAAATGTTTTACATAAACTTCAATGAAAAAAAATCATTTTTAAAATTTAATTTTTGATAAAAAACTTATTTATAAAATTAAATATATCTACGAAATTCAAAAGTCTAAGCATAATTTATATTTTTAAAATATTTTTAAAATTTTAACCTTTTTTTAGAGTTATTTTGACACGTACTTAACTTTCTAAATAAAAAAAATTATTTTTTTTAAATCAGGTAATTTACCTGTAATGCATAGTTTTAAAATCGATAGTCCTCTAGCGTCATATTTCCCCCACAAAGCATAGAGGAATTTCATTAGTTAATCCAATGCAATCAGGCCAACGGAATCTGATTAATGACATTTGAGGGAAATAGTTATCCTGTTATAACAAAACATTAGTTCCACTTCACAAATGTTTTCCATTAAATTACCGAAAGTAAATGCTGTTTCTCTTAATAACCCTCTTACGACAATCAATATGGTAATAAATGATTCTAATTCGACACAAAATGAATGCATTGGAAATCACAGAACACATGTAGACTATTTTATGTTTGCTAAGGATCGATGTACTACTTTTTATGTTTAAGATATTTTACTTGTCGTTAACAAATTACCTTGTGGAGTTTAACGAATGCATCATGTAATTGAGTTGGTGTCTTAACGAGAAAGCTTTAAAGCATGAATAATGTATTGTTCTAAGGAAGTGGATGTACGTCGATAGTGGAATTTTAAGATGAATTCGTTTTGATGTAAAAGGAACAAGAAAATTAAGGGACCTCAGGATTGTCAATCAAAATTTTCGTGTTACCACTTTTTGACTTTCAATATATATTTTTTACTTTACACTACAATTTCTGAATTTTTTTTTAATTTGTGGAAGTCCGTTATATATTTCGTTAATATGCATACTTTAAACTTTTTTAAAATAATAAAAAATATTTTTTTAAATATGTATATATGTATTATATCAAAATTATTTCACTTTAATATCTCCTTAAAAACGTCCTATCTCCCATTCTAATTCCTTAAAATCTCTTTCCCAGCCTCTAGATGTCTGAATCAAAGGAGCGTTCTCGAATTAAAATTCTTTCCTTACATTTCCGAAATCTTTCTATCCTATAAATGTAAATTTTCTGTTTATTCAATACGGTTCCCGGGTGTCGCCAGCAAATGGATCCGTATCTAACAGTGGCATGGATGTACGTAGCAGTTCGGAATCGGCTTTAAGCTGTAGGTCCCGGTCTCATTAGCCTTCGTGTTGCAAAAAGGTAGACCGTAGCACTCCAAACCAAACCAAAACAAAAATATAACAATAAAAAATTTTATAAACACATTTTGATAATATGATTTTCTATAATATTTATATGTATATAATATACAGTCTGTTACATAAGAGCGTGTCGTCTATTTCTCTGAAAATAGAAACGAATTAGTTAAAAATACATTTGTACAGTGTTGTATACATATAAAACTAAAATGCATTTCTCCTAATAAGTTGTCCAGTCCCCATTATTATCAATTATTTCTTGGCAGCTTCGAGGTATACTTTCAACAAGTTTTACGGCTCATTTCAAAGGTAGAGACTTCCAAATTCCTCGTACCCCGTGACTTACTGTTTTGCATTTTATACAGATTTTCCCTTGAGCTTCATCTTCATGGAAGACCACACGTTTTCAATTGGATTGGCGTCAAGGGACTGATAGGGCCAATTCATTGCGGTGATGCCATTTTCATATAATATATATATATATATATATATATATATATATATATATATATATATATATATATATATATATATATATATATATATATATATATATATATATATATATATATATATATATATATATATATATATATATATATATATATATATATATATATATATATATATATATATATATATATATATATATATACATATATATATAATATATATATATATATATATATACAATATATATATATATATATATATATATCTATATATATATATATATATATATATATATATATATATATATATATATATATATATATATATATATATATATATATATATATATATATATATATATATACATATATATATATATATATATATATATATATATATATATATATATATATATATATATATATATATATATATATATATATATATATATATATATATACGTATATATATGTATATATATATATATATATATATATATATATATATATATATATATATATATATATATATATATATATATATATATATATATATATATATACGTATA
>CM063509.1:20024241-20044241 GCA_032207245.1 Pardosa pseudoannulata | reverse complement strand
AAAATAACAATAGTTTATCACCGTATAGTCGTAAGAAGATTATTGCTTTCTGTACTTTAATGGAAAACATTTATGAATTAGAAGTAATGCTATGTCGTAACATGATAACTATTCCCTTCTGAAATCGTTAATCAGATCCTATTGTTTAAATTGCAGTCGATTAAAGTATATATTTTCTCCAACTTCCTGTCACATTAAGAGTAAAATATAATGACGGAGAATTTATAACTTTGTATCTATGCATGGCACAATGAATAATTTTCAAATTTTAAATGTTTATCAAGAAATATTTTGAATACAAGAGAATTTTTTACTTGTAAATTACAATTGTTACATACCGTTAAATAGCGTTGTGTTATATACCCTGTAACCTGCTATGTGTAGTGTGTACCTTTGTAAGACGTTTACCTGTGTGTTACATACCCTTGTGTGTTACGTTACATACTGTTGTGTTAATAAAATATTTATGTGTTACATTTATAGAAAACCTAAAACTATTATATTATCTTTCGCAAATTTGAGGAGGGCTTCATAATAAGCTGTTACAGGTGTGTCACACCCGTAAAAGCATATTTAACATTCTCAAATTTGTAAAGAAGAAAAAGGAAATTCTTTATTTTGGTAAAAATTCTTTTTAGACGTTATAATTCCTTCACAATATATATATATATATATATATATATATATATATATACATATATATATATACATACATATATATATTAACATACATATATATATATATATATAATATATATATATATATATATATATATATAATATATATATATATATATATATATATATATATATATATATATATATATATATATATATATATATTCATATATATAATATATGTATATATATATATATATATAAATAAAATATATATATATATATATATAATATATATATATATACATACATACATACATACTATATATATTTATATAAATATATAAAATATTATGTATATATAATATATTATAACAATTTATTTTTTAGATATAATATTATATGTTTATATATTTAAATTAAAATATGTTATATATATATATATATAAAAATTATTATATTATATATTATATAAAAATATTTAAAATATAAAAATAATATAAAATTTATATATTATATATATATTTTTATGTAAAATATATATTAATATATATATATATATATATAAGATATATATTATTATATATATATATACATACATACATACACATTGCTATAACAATTTTGATTATTGTTGTATTTTTGTAATATTCTTGGTACCACAACGTTCTAAATTGTGTTTTTTAGATTAACAAATTGTTCTTTTTTTAGCCGGCTTTAAAAAACTGTGTATTAAGGGGTTAACTTAAAAATACTTTTATTATATATTAGTATAAAATTTGGTAAAATGATAAAAAAATGAAATTTATAAGAAGGGTGTATTTTTCTTACAACTTTTATGAAAAAATGCAGTATTATTTATTAAAAAGATATATTTTATTTTTTGATTGAACTGACATAATAGAAATATTCATACAAAAGTTATTTCAGAATGATGGAACTGTAATAAACGTACATTATTACTAATAACATATTTTGAGAAAGAGTCAAATATCTTTATAATTTTCTGTAAATTAATATGTTTTTTTAAATTGTATCTTCATAAACCTAGGTTTAATTATAGCTTTTTGTAAAAACTATACATTTTTTGAAAAAAAAAACCACCTGCAAATTTTAAAACAAAAATTGAAAAAAAATGTTTTTTAAAGGTTGAATAGTTTTTATGAAAGATGTATGAAAATAAATTAGTAAAATTATAATTATATCCATCTAAGGAATTTAAATTTTGTTTAAAAATCAAAGTAGAAATTCCCTTTATCTATTTCGATTCAGTTGACATTGTTAAAAATAAATATTCGGAAACTAATGTGCATTATTTGCTCTAAACAAACCATGGATCATTTCATTTATTCAAATGAAGTACAAGTAATTGTTTCTTTAAAATATATGTTTACAATTATATTGCAGAAAAGAGATAATTTACATTTCTACTTTAGAAAAAGACCTGAAATAATTGAACATGTTTAAACATGTCTGACAGCTATCCTGCGCCATCTTGATGATTATCTAAAATGGAGTTCAAACCTGGTGATTATTTATTACCATAATACTCTTGACATATTATTTTCATCTATATAATTTTCTGTAATTCTTTATCGGTAAACATTTGTTATCTGGCATTTATTTAATGAAAACTAATCGGTTCAAACAGCAATAATCGGATTGCAATGTTTAGACATCTGATGGATTATCGATAAATTTCGTAAATATAAAGCTTTAATTTCATGGAGATTGGCAACTCACTAAAATCCATTAATATGGGAGATTTAGCAAATTGAAATCGTGTCACGCATTTACGACTGTTCAACCTATAACTTAACTAGTTTTAGAGAAGCGAGTGAATCAAAACTTACAATTTAAATTCGTGTCGACGGGTGTTAAATAATGAAATGTTGCTCTTATTTAGTGAATTTGAGGCTAGTCTACATTTTCAATTATGTTTTACTAAACACTATCAAATACCGCTATAATAATATCAAGAGACCAAAGTATTTCTCTCGTTATATACAAGCTTGTTAGTAAAATGTCAGATATCACTAAAGGTTTGAAATAATAGTATTAACTGTATTTAATAGTAATTTAGCTTAGAAAATGGATTGATAAATATCTCTTAGAAACCCTTTTTAAGAACTACACTGTCTACCAATAATTATTTGGACACCTGTAATAGAAAAGATAAACTAACTTCCACTTTCAGTCTTTGTATTACAGATAGTGGTATTATCTTCCAATCGGCTTGGAGTAAACATACAAGTTTCTTCACCGATTTTGGACGAGTAGTGTATCCCTTAATTCGGCGATCCAACTCGTCCCAGAGGTTCTCGATAGGGTTCAGGTCTAGGCTCTGGATAAGACAGTCCATTTGATGAACTCCATTGGTACCATACCAAGCCTTGGATAACCTCTAAACATCACAACTGGCATTGTCGTCCTGAAAGAAATAGGGGTCCAACCCGTAAAACTGCCACAACATTGGAAGCCCATTGTCATCCAAAATAGTTCAGTAGGCATCTGCGTTGAGCTTACCATGAATGGGGAAAAAGTGTCCCGATCCATACCAGGAGAAACACCCCCAGACCACAATTCAACCTCCTCTGAACTTGACTGTTGGCACAATGCATTCTGGCAGGATACGTTCTCCAGGCAGACGCCAGACCCAGACCCTGGGTGAACCTTGATTCGCCGATCCAAAGAACCCGTTTCCAATGATCTACGGTCCAATTTCTAAGTTCTTTGCACCACATTAACCGAGCACCGATGTTTATCTTTTTTATCAAAGGATTATAGGAAGCAGCACGATTCTGAAAAACAAGCAGATGTTCTTCCTTACTGATGGTATGAATTGAAACAATACTCCCGGATGCCTGTTGAAACTCCTCGCGGGTGATAGCCATCGGTTGTGTGCGGTTGTTCTGAACTTCTCTGGAGAGCACTAGTCGGTCTCTATCTGTTGTGGAACATTGTAACTAATTTTGAAAGTTTGTCTGACTAAAAATTTAATATTGTCCCAAGTATATTGCAATAAACTGTGTATTTATATAACTGTCCGTTTAGTTTTTATTGATTTTTCAAATATACCGGTCATTTTTGAAACGCCCTGTAAGAATATATAAGAATTATAAAAGAATGCATTTCTCAGACACCTTTTTTGTCAACTCTTGATATTTATTGCTAAAATATTTCACATCGACACATTAGACGAGAATTGAACCCAAGAAACTTATTTCTGTATATATGACATACTTAAAATTTTTTATTTTAAAGCAGATAACTAATTGAAATTTATAACTTGAAAATTACAAATGCCTGAAATTAATAGAGCAACAAAATAAAAGATTTTTTTAAACAAATTATCCTCATTTTGAGTATTCTACTGTTTTTTATTTTAAACCTAATGTCAGATGAATATTTTTAATCTTAAGAAATGTTTTTGTATTTTTTATGCGTTCTTTAGACCTGAATATATTCATTGCATTTTATATCTACACGAAAGGTATAAAATAAAGAGCTTATTATTTACGAGGTTTGACAGAATTGTCTAATATTTCTTAAAATTTGATGCTGCCTTTCATTCATCATTAATCTCCAGGGAATTCTTTATTTAATTATTTACTTATTGAGGATAGAATTTACGATTTTATATTCTTCAATTTTATTATTGCAATCGGATTTAAATATAAATAATAGATTTGAACTTAAAAGGACTTTTGGAAAACACTCCTAATATTTCTTAAAATGATTGCCTGGAAGTTCTATGATTATATGCATAATTGAAATATTACTTAAATATTTTAAGACTTTACGAATGCAATTTAAATATCTTATTGAACCGGAACTTTAAATATCTTCTTGAATAATTTGATTTCTATAAAGATTTAAAATTTATTCATATTTATTCGAAATGTTCCATTAAACAAACATTATTTCAAACCTTTTTCCTTCATTCAAAAGGATTTTTCATAAATTAGAGTATAGATCTGTTTTAATGTTAATTTTATTTATTACTAAATGCATTATAATACATAAACCCTGTTATTGCTTATCCGAAGCTGTTAATGAATATAAAAGTTTATGTATAATGAGTATGATTTCTCTTGTTAAATTATCTTCATTTATAATTTCCTTTTCATTTAACGATATTTTCTTATTGTATCAACATGAACTAATCTTAATCAGTGTTTTTATACACATACTAATTCTTTTCTATTTTCTTCTTAGTTTTGTTTTAAAATGCTCGAACAAATTTGTTTGGACACATCGATGTTTTATGCTGCATTGAATGTGGAAATTTCTTGTAATGTCGATGAATTGTCTTGTTAATTTCTCTTCATTTATAATTTCTTATTTGTTTATGAATACAGTTCATCATTTATCAATTAAAATTTTGTAATTACTATACACATAATAAATAATTTTGTATTTTTACTCGTTTTAGTTATAAATTGTTATAAGAACTTTTATTTTACTCATTGATATACCAAGTTGTCACTGAGTATGATATTTTTGTATAATAAGTATGAATTTTCAAGTTTATTTTATTTATAATTAATTATTTATGTATGAGTCTAATATTTGAAGTATCTACGTAAAATAATCTTTAATTTTATTACTTTCATACACATACTAATTAATTCTGCTGTTTTATACGTTTTTTTATAAATTGTTGTAAAATCTTTCATTTTACACATTGGTATCGCAAGCTAAAACTGAGTATGACAGTTTTATGCAATAAGTATGAATTTATAAGTTTGCTTTATTTAAAATTACTGATTTCTCCATGAATCTAATACTTCTTGTACCTACGTGAAATAATTTTAAAATTTTATTACTTTTACGGACATTTTAATTAAATTTGCTGCTTTTCGTAGTTTTAGTTATAAATACTAGAACAAATTAGTCTTTATACACATTGATATTCTAAGCTGCATTAATATGTGGAAATTTTCCTGTAATGACTATGAAATGTCTTTTTTGCTTTATTTATAATTATTTATTGATTCATGAATGCAAATCTTTTTGTATCGAAATGCTTATATCATAAAATTTTCTTTTCCTACCCACATAATAAATAATTTTGTATTTTTACTCGTTTTAGTTATAAATTGCTATGAGAACTTTTATTTTACTCATTGATATCCCACGTTGTCACTGAGTATGATATTTTTGTATAATAGTAGTTTTCTAGATGTTTTGGAAATGAACGTTGATGAAATTAATTCCGGTGTAATAGAAGACATCTGCAACAGATGAATGAATGATGGGACTACACTCCATATAACAAAACAACAATTTAATTCGCTAATGCGTTTTATAGACAATTTACGAACTGAAAATGCACCTTCTATAGCAGACTAACTATACAAATGTGTCATTTATGCAATGAGTATTAAAGTAATACTTTTTAATTAATGATTTCTACAACCATAAGAATCTTGTGTTGACGATCATGTGTAAAAATACGAAAAATTTTAATTATCTCAAAAATATTCAATTTATTGATTGAAATATCCATCGTATGTATTAAATTTTAATTAAATTTTGTCAGCAATAGTTATAAAAATGAAATTCTGTTCAAAAATAATGTCTTTCATATGATGTAATTTTTCAATATTAAAATATTTTTTGCAAAAATATTTATGATTCAGCTTGGATTCTTCTCTACAATTTGAAACAATTCCTGAGAAACATGCTTCTGAATTAATCACTCATAATATAAAATATTTCATCTAATTCAAAAATATAATAAGAAAAAAATTTTGTAAACACATTTTTGATTATATCATTTTCTTTAATCTTTATATGCATGAAATATATCAAAATTATTTAACTCTCTAATTAATATTAGGCTCTAACATTTTTTTATACAACGATAGTCCAAGCTGCCACTGATTATGATTGAAAAGTTTTCTAGATTTTTGGAAATTAGTGTTAATGAAAATTAATTCCGGTGTAATAGAAGACATCTGCAACAGATGAATGAATGATGGGACTACACTCCACGTAACAAAACCAATTCATTATCGCTAATGCGTTACAGACAATTTACGAACTGAAAAATGCACCTTCTATAGCAGACTAACTATACAAATATGTCGTTTATCATGGTGATTATAGTAATACCATTTAATTAATTCTTTCTGCTACCATAAGAATGTCTTGATGATTGACAATCAATGTGTAAGAATACGAAAATTGTTTAATCCCATCTCAAAATATTCAATTTATTGATTGAAATATCCATCCGTCATGTATTAATTTTGATGGAAAACCCAAGAGTCTTTTGTTCAATAAATGATAATAAACATATGCTGTGATCAAGAGTAAATAAAAGGAATTTACAAAAATACAGTCACTTTAATACATGACTGAATTTTTCAAATATCAGAAAATATATGTTAAATGTCTCAAAACCATACTTAAACCTGGACGTCAGCTTGGATACTTCTATACAATTTGAAACTATTCCTGAGAAACATGCTTCTGAATTAATCACTCATAATATAAAATATTTCATCTAATTCAAAAATATAATAAGAAAAAAATATGTAAAGATATTTCTGATATGATTTTCTTTAACCTTCATATGCATGCAATATATCAAAATTATTTAACTCTCTAATTAATATTAGGCTCTAACAATATTCTTTTATACAACGATAGTCCAAGATGCCACTGATTATGACTGAAAAGTTTTCTAGATCTTTTGGAAATGAGTGTTGATGAAAATTAATTCCGGTGTAACAGAAGCCATCTGCAACAGATGAATGAATGATGGGACTACACTCCACGTAACAAAACCAATTCATTATCGCTAATTCGTTGCAGACAATTTACGAACTGAAAAATGCACCTTCTATAGCAGACTAACTATACAAATGTGTCGTTTATCATAGTAATTAAAGTAATACCATTTAATTAATGCTTTCTACCACCATAAGAATGTCTTGATGATTGACGATGAATGTGTAAGAATACGAAAATTGTTTAATCCCATCTCAAAATATTCAATTTATTGATTGAAATATCCATCCGTCATGTATTAATTTTAATGGAAAGCCCAAGAGTCTTTTGTTCAATAGTTGATAATAGGCAGATGCTCTGATCAAAAGTCAATAAAACGGATTTACAAAAATACAGTCACTTTAATGGTTGACTGAATTTTTCAAATATCAGAAAATATATGTTAAATGTCTCAAAACCATTTTTTTAACTTAGACTCATAGATTTTTCTAACATGAATCCTGAGAAATAATAGTAATAAAATATTTCATCTATATATAAAAAAATTTTAAGAAAAAATTTTGATTAAATATTTTGATTTTTTTTAATTATGGTTTATTAAAATTATTTTAATTAATATTAGGCTCTATAATTTTTTATCTAAACGATATAAATATTATTATGATGAAATTTTTAGATCTTTCGGAAATGAGTGTTTGAAATTAATTCGGTAATAGAAGACATCTGCAAGATGAATGAATGATGGACTACACTCAAAACAAAAAATTCATTATCTAATTCTACAGACAATTTACGAACTGAAAAATGACCATACTAACTATACAATAATTATGGTGTAATTTAAAAATGTGTCTATTATAATGTCTTATGTGTAATTTTTTGTTGTTTAACAATTGATACAATTTTATTGATTTTATTTTTAATCAGTATTGTTTTTTTTAAGAAATATGTCAGATGCTGTGATTAAAAAATTTACTAAAATAAATTTTACAGTCATTTTATGGATGAATGTTGAATATCAGAAAAATATATGATTCTCAAAACCATTTTAACATGGATAGCTTGGATTCTTCTATAGAATTTGAAACAATTCCTGAAAAACACCTCTGTATAATCACTCATATATAAAATATTTGATCAACAAAGATATAATAAAAAAAAAAATTATAAACACATTTTTGTTATATCATTTTTTTAATCTTTGTAGCATGCATATATCAAAATTATATAACTTCTAATTATTTTGTAAAAATAAATATTAACATTAATATCTATATTATTTTATACACGATATACAAGCTGCCACTTTGATAAATGTTTTTCAGATCTTTGAAATGAGTGTTGATGAAAAATTAATTCCTGTATAGAAGACATCTGCAACAGATGAATGAATGATGGGACTACACTCCACGTAACAAAGCCGATTCATTATCGCTAATTCGTTGCAGACAATTTACGAACTGAAAAATGCATATCTATAGCAATAACTATAAATGTGTCATTTATCATAGTAATTAAAGTAATACCATTTAATTAATGCTTTCTACCACCATAAGAATGTCTTGATGATTGACGATGAATGTGTAAGAATACGAAAATTGTTTAACCCCATCTCAAAATAATCAATTTATTGATTGAAATATCCATCGGTCATATATTAATTTTAATGGAAAGCCCAAGAGTCTTTTGTTCAATAATTGACGATAAGCAGATGCTGTGATTAAAAGTTAATAAAATGGATTTACAAAAATACAGTCACTTTAATGGATGATTGAATTTTTCAAATATCAGAAAATATTTGGTGAGTGTTTCAAAACCATACTTAATCATGCATGTGAGCTTGGATACTTCTAAACAATTTGAAACAATTCCTGAAAAGAAAATGTCTCTGTATTAATCACTCATAATATAAAATATTTCAGCTAATTCAAAAGTATAATAAAAAATTTGTAAACATCTTTTTGATAATATGGACTTTTTTTAATCTTTACATTCATGTAACGTATCAAAATTATTTAACTTTAATATTTCCTTAAAAACCTCCTCTTTCACATTCTAATTCCTTAAAATATTTTCCCAGCTTCTAAATGTCTTGATAAAATGAATATCTAGATATATATAACTTTATGCATTTTAAATTTGTGCCTATATATATTAAATTTTCTGTCTATTAATTTATTTACTAAGATGGGTGATTCTAAACTAGTCCTAACTTTTGTCATTAACTTTAATAGTAATTAATATATTAATTATTTCTAATGCAATTTTGTAGCCTACATATTATAGTTATTTAAGCTTTGAATATTTAATTGAATACTAACAGTGTATTGACAGTGGTCGCCTAAATATAACCGAAGGAAAGCTTATATATTATATTTTATATTATAAAGATTATTTTAGTAAAAAAATATAAAAGTTATATTTTAAATATTAGAATATTTTATATATTCTTTTAAATATTTCAAATATATATATTTATTTCAAAATATATAACTATAACTTAATTAAACACACAGTATACAATTTGGCTACACTATTGAACACACAATATATAAACATATATATATATATATATAATATATATATATATATATATATATATATATATATATATATATAATATATACATATATAAATATATATATATAAATATATATATATAGATATATATATATAAATTTTATATATATATATATATATATATATATATATATATATATGTTTATATATTATATATATATATATACATATAATTATATATATATATAAATATATATAATATATATTATATATAATATATATATATATATGTATATATATATATATATTATATAATATATATATATATATAGATATATTATATAAATATATATAAATATATATATATATAAAAATATATATATTATATATATATAATATATACATATATATATATATATATATATATATATATATTTATATATATAATATATATATATATATAGAATAAATATATATATATATATTATTTATATATATATATATATTATATATATATATATATATATTATATATATGTGTTATAGCCAAACATGACAGCTGGCCCACAGTAGTTTTATTCAACAATTGAGGTTTTGGGTGATACTGTAGAACCTCGATTAACCGAACTCTCCATTAACTGAAGTCGGTTTTTTCTTCTTTTTTTTTTTTAACTTTCTACTATTACCCAAAAATTTTCTTTACAAACATGGATTTTTAAAGTTTTCTTTTTTTCCACATTCATTTTGTAAGCAAGTTGTCCTTTTCAAACTACGAGTTCTGATAAATATTCTGGAACTTTCTTTTTTAGAATTCCCTATCGCAAGTAGAATTGTTGGTATGAATGTACTCTTCCCCATTTTCAAACATCTCTGTTCGAAAAAAACATGACCCTTTTCAAAATTTGGAAGGTCTGCGAGTCCTAGAACAATCGAATGTAATTTTACCACTGACGATACTACATATTAAACTAGACGATTATTGATTGTACCATATGAAACACATACATTTCTAACAATGCTTTGTTAAATCTCAATTTTTGAAAACAATAAATAATTTATTAATTGTAAAGAATATTTTGAGTTTTTATTGTTTACTGTCTGGTATGGAGTTCTGGCATGTCTGGTATAAGTTCTATAATTGATTATCCGAAAATTTCGATTTTCTGAATTAAGTTCGGTCCCAGTTATTTCGGATAATCGAGAATCTACTGTAATTCAAAAACGATGAATGAAATATGTTAATAGTTTCTGTTTCACACTATTATAGTATCTAACTGTAGTTGGATTTATATTATGAAATATCACGTTCAATAGCTATTAACAGTACCGTAATACAACAATGAAGCTCAAAGATATCGGTATATATCGGCAATGCATTGTTACAAGGGCATATGAATGCATTTGTAACAATAATTTATAAAGAAAACTGTTTTAGAATTAACTGTTGAGAATAAGTTTGATTTTTCTTCATTATTCTCTGATAAAGAATTTTGTAATAACTTTTGTATTGTTGAATTATTTTGGTTTAGAATAAAACATATAATGAAATTTTTCAATACAACGAAAGTCTATCGTACCATGTGAAATATACACATTTCTAACAATGCTTTGTTAAAACTCAATTTTTGAAAACAAAGAATAATTTATTAAAGATTTATTTATTTATGAATAAGTTTGAATTTTTATTGTTTTCTGTCTGGTACAGAGTTCCATAATAAGTTTTATAATTTCGACTGTTTCAATTTAGAGAAAAAAATATTAGGAAATGTCTGTCTCAGTATAAGAAAAGCCAGTGCTCTCTTGATAATCTCATATGTAATTGCAATATTGTGTTTTAAAAACTATTTTGAGAAAATAAAAATCTATTAAGTATAAAGAATATTTTTGAGCCAAATACCAGTCTAGAGAGCCCAGTTTAGTGGGCGATGTCGCCCAATTCTTGTTTGCGCCTTACTCTACACTTGTTTCATTTCTTTTATAATACTCCACTTATTGATTGCATTAAAAATATTGAACCTCTAATACTGAAGTAATAAAAATTATGTTATTCACTATTTGTAAGATTTAAAAATTTCTACTTATACTATACTATTATACTGTACTATATATTTCTATTTATACTATATATTAATCTCTATTTCTTCTCTCTTACCGTATTTGTATTAAATATAGCATAAATAAACACATAAGGTAATAAAACTTTTTATTTTTAATGACTAATTAATTTCAATATAATTATTTTTCAGCAATTTTATGATAATTATGAGATTACTTTTTATTTTAAATATGTTTTAAAATTATTCATTAGTTTTACAGAATGATGTTTTCAGATTACTGTAATTTCATTTGTAGGTAACTTCACATATTAAATGTTTATACGGACAGTAATAAAACAAATAATGTTTTTCAAAATTATAGAAGTGTTTCATTTTAATAAACAAAGATGAATCATTATATATAATTATAAACGGTGAAAAATATCTTATATATTTCACACATTTTAGCATAATATTATTAAGTATTTCAACAAAAATGACCGAAGTGAAGTACATTTTATTCTGCAAGATGTTTTATGCCTTCTAAAGTAGAGATTTACTTTAGAAGGCATAAAACATCTTTTTCATTTCACTTTGGGAATGAATGGAGGTTCACACTCAATTTATGCATAAATGTGTGCAAAAGTTACAAAACATAAGTATGAAATTGTAATGAATTTACACATCCTCTTTTATTTTTCTAACTGTACGTGTGTTTCCAAATCCCCTTAACACAGACATTGAATCTACATATGTAATAGTTACTTCAATTTTAATTAATATTATATGTATAAAGATATTAATAATTTTAACTAGAACAATATTAATTATAACAAGTCAGAAATGCATATTTTCTTTGATTTTTACACGCATCTTTCGAACTTAAGCGAACCGTGACTAATTTTTTCATTTACAAAGGTAAAATACTTATTTCATTGATATAAATATACTTGTAGTGGAAAATTATAAATAAATTTCTTAAATAAATTTATATTAATTTACTTTGTGAGCTATTCAATATATATTTATTTTCTTATAAAATATTAAAAAACCGTCTTAATTGTTTACTATAAAAACATACACTAACATAGAATGAATCCAAATTGTGTTGTGCCTTTATTCATAACATTCGAAAGTTTCTAATTAATAGACTGGCCTCAAATTTTTTTTGTAGGTATTATTAGTATTATCTATACAATAACACTATTCAGATAGTCAAATATTATTTTAAATTAATTTTAATTTAATTATAATTCAGAGATATTTTTTTAGTTATAACGAGGTATTCTGTGATTGGTTTAATTAAAAAGGTCTCTAAATCACCAAATAACTTTACAGAATGATAGTTTTAGATTTGTATCATAAGTTGTAGGTATCCTATATTTAACTATAAATTACGAATATTTTAAAATAAGTGATCATACGGACAGAAATATAACAATCATTTTTTTAAAATTCTAATGGCCTTTCTATTCTATATTTTACATTATTATAAAGGTGAATGAATTATTCTATTACTTCATAAAAGTGTAAGAAGTGTTTCAGATATTTTTGTGCATTATTATATAGTATTTCAACTTTAATTACTTATTGGAAGCACATATATTTTTGTCCTGCTCAAAATTTCATTACGACTCAGACTTTAGTAAGAGAATCTTTCCTTTAGATAGCATTAAACATATTTTCACTTCACTTGTAGAATAGACGCAGGTTCACACTTGATGTATGTATAATTAATTTGCTTAATCGAAACACATTATATTTAAGTATGAAATTCATAATCACCTACTGCACTGTATCTTCCATTTTTTTTATCTGTACACGTGTTTCTAGATTCCCTTGTTCTGGCTATTAAAGCATCTTGTTTAGTACCTTTAATTTTACCTGTTCTGATAATGATAAAGACACTAACATTTTTTGATTTATTTAGACATATATTAATTTTATCAAATTGAAAAATTATATTTTCTTACATATTAACGTTCGGCACCATATCCTAAGTTAACTAAGACAATTATTTCGTTTAAAAGGGTTAAATTCCTCTTATTATATATATATATATATATATATATATATATATATATATATATATATACATAGATATATATATATATATATATATATATATATATATATATATATATATATATACATGTAGAGAGAGAGAGAAAAAGAGATATTAATAACAATTTATGTTTAAATGGAAAAACTATACCATTGAAAATAACTATATGTAGATTATAAGGAAAAAATATTCATTATGAAAGTATTATATAAGCAAAATACAAAAGTATTCTATCTAAAATAAAATATTTTAATTAAAATTTCGATAAAATATTTAGGTAAAATACATTTTTAATATTATATATATATATATATATATATATATATATATATATTTGTAAATATACATATATAGAAAATAACTAATAATTCTCTAATGTTACTTTAAATTTTCAAAAATAATTTAAGAAATATATATTTTTTAGAAATTTCTATCTTATTTCAAATTGGGATCATTCACCATTGTTGTTAAACCATCATCTAATTAGTTTAAAATTGACACAAATTTTGGGGATTATGTATAATTTTTATCCAATACTCATGGTGTTGATTTAAGTTGTCCACAAAAGGGATATGTATCGCAGTATAGCAGTCTAGAATCTTCAAATAGAAATGCTACATTTTTAATGAAACTCTCTCTCTCTCTCTCTCTCTCTCTCTCTCTCTCTCTATATATATATATATATATATATATATATATATATATATATATATATATATATATATATATATATATATATATATATATATATATATGGCATTTTATATATAGATATAACATTTTTAATGAAAATGGTTTTTTCTCAGAGTGATAAACCTATAAAATATTTCTATAAAAAGCAATTAAAGTACATAATATAAATTTTATTTTGTTTATTTTCGATAATTTTAAAAAATAAATTAAACTTGTTTTCAAGTAAATTATATTTAACAGACGTCATTTACTTTGCAATTATATGGCAAATATTATTAAATGAAATATATATATATATATATATATATATATATATATGGCCTATATAAAAATATTAAAAGAAATAAAATGAAATGATTTAAGTGGTTATATTTAACTCTGCCAAAATATATGGCTCAGATATCGGCTATCTATTTTCTGTCTCATTAGTTCTAAATACTTTAGATAGAAAAGCCGAGGCAAAAGGTTTCATGGATCGTTACGTTTGATCGTAAAAATCGAAGTAGCAGTGATTTTTTGGGTTTTATTTTTTGTGACACGGGATTAACGTGAGGTTTATTACTGGTGTTAACCATAGATACAGTCACGTGCTTGGAAAGCCGATGAGTAATTGTACTGTGAAATAAAGAGCTGTAGATATTTTGTTTCAGCGATCCGTGATCTAGAATTTGCCGTTGAGCGTTTGATTAAGAAACGGTGTTAAAATTAGAAACGTTAGAAAATGGTTAAAATAACTATTTCATTCTGTGTGAATACATATCAGGCTTACAATTAATATATGTTTGTTGAAAAGTTGCTTATAATTCACTACTTCAGTTTGGTATTTTAATTTGCTATCCCCTATATAAAAATAGCCTAAGTTATCTGTCCGTCTGTCCTCGAATTTTTGAAGTTGTTGTACCTGGAATAGATAGAGAGATACATTTTGGATTCATGGTGTGTAAGGGTTTGAACTCCAACCCTCTCCCTTTTTTCTAGCATTTAATACCAGTATTTCAAGACACCCCCCCCGTATTTTCCCCTCTTAAAAGCAAACGATTAAATTTATGAATTTATCTCATAATAAATAGGTAAAAAAATTCTAGCATTATAACGCCATTCCTTTAACTATCTCACTTAATAATTTCTTATTTTAAATTACTTAAATATCATTTGCATTATCTATATATGTTTTATCACTGAAATTGGATGTTAAGTAAATAATTTTCTTTTTATATTTGGCTTAAATAATAGATTACGTACATATGCGATAACTTTTAAATTTAATCATCGATTATATTTTGTTGCAATGAAAATTCTATTACAGTATTAACAATAAATTCTATCTACCTCCAGGGTGTAGTGAAAATGTTAGTTTCATTCCTTTACTTACATTAATTACTGTGGCAAGAAATATTGGAATAAACTTAACGATAATTTCGAAGCAGGTAGAAAAATGAATTTTATTTTAAAATAAATTCAACATGATTCTAAACTGCATTATCGAAAGACACTAGTAGAGTATGAAGATAAACAAATTATGGAAGGTGTACCAGATAATTATCAGCCAAAATACAAACCATATTTTTATATGCCTCATTGGTTACTTTACGAACTTGGAAAATTGAAAATTTTACTGATCCCGCCATATGACTGTCTAGTAACCAAAATATTGTCCGTCAGTGTGTAAAATCCTCAGTAATTTCCATTGGTGATCTAATTTTTAATATATATGTACTTTCTCAGTAACTTCGAATTTAGTAAGTGTGCATATCATGTATGCCTGTAGATAGCCTTTGGAATAAATAGCATTAAAGTATGCTCATTAAAGCAATTTTAGAAATGATTTTACTAAGAAATATTAATAAGAAAACAATTTAATTTTCGCACTTTCTTATCGTGTCTGGAAAATATTATTGTCTTAAAAGTAAGTTACGTTTTAAAAATCCCTTAAACACTTGTTCTTATATATTTTTATTTAAATAGAATTATTTGCTGTATAATAAGGTATTTTTAACGGGAGTGTAAATTAATCAATTTAAAAAAAGAAAATAAAAAATCCTCCCAAAAAGATTTGTTATACGAGGTAAAATGCAAGCCCTAATGTGTGATTTTGTAGAGAAATTGTGCAGTCTTTCTATAAGTTTAGAGTGTACTATTAGCAATTTAAAAAAAAAATTCAAAAATTTATGATTAAGATATACACTCAATGGCTAAAACATTATGACCAACCCTACATTTTGCAATAAACTCGCCTGGATAACGTATAAGGCACTTGATTAGGTAGAAGTAGTACTAAACTGCTGCTGGAGAGTCTGAAGAATCATTCTTTTACTTCTGTGTATGATGGGAAATCGCAGCGATTTTGATAGAGGGCAGATTATAATGGCTCGAAGGCTCGGAACAAGTATTTCCGAAACTGAGCAACTCACGGGTTGTTCGCGATCTACAGTTGTTAAATGTAAAGTGAATGAATGATGGTGAAACCAGAAGTAGACGGCAAGGTGTTGGACGTCCACAGGCTATAAAAGAATAAGATCGTCGGAGACTGTATCGTATGGTGAAGCAAAACCGGAGCTCTCCGGCCATCTACCAAAGATTTGTGGCATCCATGTCATGGCGGGTTGAAGCTGTGTTGCACGCCAAAGGTGGGCCAACTCTTTATTGACAGGTGGTCATAATGTTTTGGCTCTTAAGTGTATTATTGGTACACTGCCAAATAAGAAAGCAAAATGAATGCAGTTTAAAGACAAATTTTTCTAAGATATTCATTTTAATAAACTTTAAATAAATATATGAAATATAAATATTTTTTTTAATTATTTTTAAAACTTGTTATTCAATTATACGGATTAGTAATATAAACATAACGGAAGTTTTATTCATTGCTCTAATTTATAAATCTACTGGGACACTCAGTTGGGGGTGATTAAAGAAAAAGAACAGTCGGTCAAATATTATCGGGCATGCAGGCAGCATATAACCCAGAACAAGGGCTTTTTCTTAGCATATACATTATCTCTATTTATTAATCAGTAGTTAATTATGAAATTCCAATTTATTAAAACATTTAGTTTTAATATAAAATTAATAACAATCATCGTGCAAGCTTTCTAAATGTTTGAAACTTATTTTATGTACTTTTACAAAATTAGAATATTGTTCTGTTTAGGGATTTCATATCAGGGCAGTACACATAATCCAAGTTATGATGACCATTTTTTGAAAAGAGAGCGGAATTTTGGGTAAATTGCATGGTATTTGCACGATAAACTTCACGTTTTGCAAAGTTGAATCTGTTTGTGTTAAGAGTAATGGCTTTTTTTGAAAAAATATTATTGAATACACAATGTCTGGCTGTGTTGATATTTATACAAAATTGATATGAAATATTTATTACACATTCAAATGTATATTTTATGGTAAAATAAAATGTTCTAGTATAAAAAACAATTCATCTTGATCTTTATAGAATCAAATAGTAGAATGAAATTTTCACATGATGTCGATAATGTTTGAAATATTGCATGAATAATCCCAGAGGTAATAAATCTAAACACATAAAGAATAAAGAAAACCAAAACTCTTGCAATCAGTGCGTCGAATATTTAAAAAATTCTGTTTATTGCGCATTTCTATTTTCAATTACATAAGATTTAACAGCTTTTAAAAAATGAAATTCCTTTAATTTAAGGCAATGTTTCTAAATTTGCATTGTAATGTAAAGAGTTTATATTTTGTGATATTATCAAGTATACTGTACAGTAACACGCAAGTGGTGCATTTTCTTCAGTTTATTCTGGTCCATGTCCTTTAACAGAAAAGAAACAAAATGATCAAAACAATTATGGAAGCATTGCAACGACATTTAATTTTGTCATTGATATTCTAGAGTCTGAAGAAGAATCCAACGGCAGTTGAGTCTTTTTGAGGAAGGATAAATTCCTTGGATGTTGTGTTGTCTAATTGACTAGATCTTTAAAATATTCATGGAAGCATAAGTAGGTACGTCCCTTTGGTGTCTTAAAATTTTTATCCAGTACCTTTCTGTGTTTCTTTTACAACAACTTACTGGATTTGTGCTTATTCAACAAGGAAGTGAAGAATTTCTTGGCACACAGGCTGAAGCAATCGGAGGCGAAGTGCGACAGCATCTACTAGCTGGTCTCTCCAAGCGTAAGCACGCCTGTCTACAACGTGCGTTGTGTTGATGCAGTCGTTGCCACCGAACTCACAAACTCTGTAGTGATGGAGGAAAGCAGCTTCGGGTGCTACGTTTGTCATAGCTTTTCCTGTAGAAAACTCCCACACAAAATGATTTCCCATCTCTATCACCCTCTCCGGCAACACTATACATTTAGAACGCTGCTTGTGCGCGTGGAATTTAGCTTTGCGCGTTGTCTTCTGCAGCGTCAGCAGTCGATAGGGAAGCGATTTCGAAGCCTCGTCGTCCGGCCACTGCAAGTAGAAAAAGGCGTTCTGGAACGAATAAGCACCCGTACGGTCCGCACTCTTACTGTTTCTTCCTAGATGATTCATGAGAACCTTCAGGGATGAGTTTTTGTGCGGAACGATATACTCGTCCAAATCTATCATTAGCACAAATTTAAACCTATACATTGTGCGATACAGACAATCATTAAGGGCTGCAAAGAGTCCTTCAGTGCGAATTTCTTTTTGTGAAACGATATCCAGCTGCCAAGGTAGCACAGTCACGACTCCCTCTGCTTCATACTTTTTCAGTATGCATGCAACTTCTGGGCCGACAGTATGATTGTATAACACAAAATGGTTAACTCCTAAAATCCTGTTCAGTTCTACGAATTCTATCAAATTCTTAACTTTATTATACTCATAATGAAGTGGTTTGATGCATATGGCAATTCCTTCGGGCTTTTTGAAAGTCTTTTTATTGTCGTGCACAACTAATTTGTTACCGACTGTGGTGTCTCCCTGTCGGATGATTGACACATGACTAGGAACAGCAGTGTTTGGTGGCTTCAGCGGACAAAGTATGAAATAAGCGCTGTACTTCAGGTTCCAATTTTCTCGTATTAGCCTGTTCATTCCTATAACTGACACCGGAGGTTTGCCATTCTCATAACTAAACTGGCACAGTACCTTTTCGGCTAGTCTGGTCCTAGCCGCTGCGATAACTCTAACCCATTTCGTTCGCCTGTCGTCAAGGTATGCAGAGTAGACGAAAAACTTATCTTTTGTGTTAGGGACCCTCTGCCACCAGTCATCAGCTTCACCAACGACTTCCCGAGCAAAGTCCAAGTTCGCCAGTCTTCGAGATTCATTTGCCATAGACGAGATGTCCTCGTCCCTTGCCCTGGCTAGCTCTCT
>CM063509.1:20011741-20014241 GCA_032207245.1 Pardosa pseudoannulata | reverse complement strand
TGTTGTGGGAAAATTCTTGTTTTCAGCGCTCTTGGGCGTACTTGTGTGAGAGCAGAGTGAACTATGTGGCTTTTGATTGTATATTGTCCAGAAGTACAGATGTGTCGTGTTGCCGCTCTGAAATAAAGTTTTAAATTAGACTTCTGAGTTCTCTTGAATATGAGACCCGACTGCATCTTTGTACTTTATGAATGCTAGCTGTTGAACTTTCTCCTTGTGAAGGAGTTTTATAAAAAATGGATTATATATATATATATATATATATATATATATATATATATATATATATATATATATATATATAATCACGATATTTATTACACAATTTTACATTCAGTTAACGATTTATTTGGGTTTTTTATTTTCATGAAAATTGAAATAATACAAAATATATTTTTAAAAAATTGCAATAAATATAAAATAAATCCTACCATGCAACTTTTTTATAAATAAACAAATTAATATCATATATAAAATTTGAATTATATTTATATTAGTTTATGTAACAATATAAATTTGGCTTAAAAGATATGATTATTTAAAAATATGTTACAATGTTTTACTTACATTAATCCAATTTATAGCCTACCTAAATATTTATTTTTATCACTTGGTCTGTACAGGATTCATAAACTAAATTTCCTGAACGAGAATACATTTTATATATCTAAAATGCTTAGAAACATAAATTATTTTCTTTTAAAATTGTCTTAAATAATGGATTATGTATATAAGTGATAATAATTAATTTAATCATCGATTATTTTTTGTTGTAATGAAAATTTTATCACCGGTATTAACAACAAATTATTTTCATAAAATCCTAAAAGTATGTTTTATATAATAATAAATATCTAACATTTAAGTTACATATATTTCAAAATTAAGAAGTTTGTTCGTTTGTGTGTTTGATTTTTATACATAACCAGACGATTTGAATAAATAAATTCGATGTGATTCTAAACTGAATTCACAGTATTAGGACACTTTAGAGGAGTATGAAGATTATTGAGCGTGTACCAGATAATTCTAGCCAAAATAATATAATATGCCAAAAAAGATAATTTTTTTTTGAGGTACTTTAATATCTGGAAAATTAAAAATTTTATAATCCCGTATATATATATATGCTAGTATATATATGTATAACATATATATATATATATTTATATATATATATATATATATATATATATATATATATATCTTATATAAATATACATATATATATAAAATATATATATCTAATATTATATATATATTATTTATATATAAATTATATATAAATATATATATATAAATTATTATATTATATATATATATATATATATATATATATATATATATATATATATATATATAAAGGATATGTCTTTAGTACTTATCTTTTTTGATGCTAAATATTTACAGATTTTACATCAAAATTGCATATTTTCTTTGAAATTATTCTGTATCTTCCTGGGTTAATTTTTACATCAAAGTAATGTTATTGGGAAACTTTGACAAGGAAGTCATTTTCTCCGAATTTCCATTTATATACCACAAGAAAAAACAAAATTAAAAAAATTACCCCGGCATATGATGTCACAAAGTAATTAAATATGTATAGAATACTGCTTTTAAATATGGTTTTTCTAAACAGGAAAAAAATTTCTCATTTTCTGTGAGGAAGAAAAAATTAGAAACTCTTATTATGCAGATATTTTGGTGAAAAAAAGGTTGTTTAATTATATTTTTGATTCCAACAGCAATTAAAAGAAAGGTGAAAACGAGAATATTAATGAAAAACTGGAACAAATGCGTCCTAGAACTGGTGGAGATTTTTTTATTTTTGAAAAAAAAAATCTCACAGAATATTTTTTATCCAATCCTTATGAACTTTATTATGATAATATATTTTTTTCAGTCGAAGTATGGAATTTTTTATTTCAAAATCAACAACGGAAAAATTAGTTACCTTATTATTTACGTACAAATCAATTTTCATTTTTCTCTTCTAAATATAAATGCATATGTATGTAAATGTATGATGCCTATAAGTTTACTGTAAATATTTTTTTTGAAAAATTGTCTTTTAACATTATATTATATATATATATATATATATATATATATATATATATATATATATATATATATATATATATATATATATATATATATATATATATATATATATATATATATATATATATATATATATATATATATATATATATATATATATATATATATATATATACATATATATATATATATATATATATATATATATATATACATATATATATATATATATATATATATATATATATATATATATATATATATATATATATATATATATATATATATATATATATATATATATATATATATATATATATATATATATATATATATATATATATATATATATATATATATATATATATATATATATATATATATATATATATATATATATATATATATATATATATATATATATATATATATA
>CM063509.1:20006741-20009241 GCA_032207245.1 Pardosa pseudoannulata | reverse complement strand
AATTGGAAATACATGAAATTTATTTTTACTCATTGATTTTGTGTAAAGTGTTTTTATATAGTTCGGCCTCACATGCGCGACGCCTGCCCTTGCGGAGTAAAAAATAAAAAAAAATTATATACAATTAAATTAAATCCGAAATATATGAAAATTAATGTCATTTTTATAAACGAAATGACCTTAAAATATATCTTTAAATAGAAATAATTATATACTTCTAGTTTGGAATGAATATAACTTTTAAAACCTAGCAAATAAAGTTACTTTAAGGTATGATAACAGTTATAAATCCTATTCTATAGCGGTTCGCTTAAGATGCACTAGTTTATTAAATTAAACATTTTCCGATTGAAATTACTAACTAATTAAACTAATTACAAAAGTCATTACTTTGTAGCATATGCTTCTATTCGGTCCATTAATAGTCTTTTTTTTTTAGAGTTTTTTGTACATATCTTAATTTGTAATAATTACTTACTCAATTACCTTAAGTAGTTACAAGTTCAAACATTATTATTTTCATTAAATATAACTGCAATTTTTTTTAACAAAAAAAAAAGAATATAGCGTATAATTTAAATATAACCTTAATAAAATAAAATGTTGAGCACGCGCTATGTGTAAATCATTAATTAGGAAGTAAGAAGTAAAAACATGTAACATTATATCAATTATATTGAATTCATTTTAAATAAGCAGTGTGCTTTTGAATAATTGTTCAAGATTATCATGATATGTAGTTTTATTTAGTATATCTTATACTTTGAAAACAATAAAATAAGAAGGCATAGTTGCTAATTTTGGAGCCGTATGGTGTACTGATTTACTACTCAAATGCTGAGACTAGAACCTAGTGATTAAAGCTGATTCCACGGCTACGAAAATCCATACCATCAGTGGGATTCAAACCAATGTAGTACCGAAAACAACACCAAACTCAATCTGCCATCGTTTGAGCACTGTTGATACTATAAGTTACATCAGTAGTAATTACTGTTTTCGGTTTGGTTTGGTTTGGTTTGAGTGCTATGGTCTACTTTTTGCAACACGAGGTCTAATGAAACCGGGACCTACAGCTTAAAGCCGATTCCGAACGGCTACGAACATCCATGCCACAGTGGGATTCGAACCCATGAACTTCGGTACCGAAGGTCAGCACCCTAACCAATCGGTCATTCTTCGGCTACTGTTTATGTCCTAAGCCTGTAAAACCGCTATTTCTGATTTTGAATGCATCTGCTGAATTATAGAAAAGTAGTTAATTAAATGCTTTCATTATCTTAACAACTGAATTGCTTCATTTTTAAAGGGTACTTTTGCAATGTTTGTAAAAGTTATATTTTCTGTTTAAGATTCTATGGACGTAGGTAATTTATATAATATAAATATTTTTGGTACTTTTCGATAAATTAAATGATTTCTATGAAATACATAAATGTGTCAAAAATTCTAATTTATACAGTGAAACCTCTATGAGCGGCCACTCCACCGTACCCATAATATTCGGACGCTTAGAGTGGTTGGCCGCTCTGAAATGTTTTATTTACTATTATAAGATAATTACCATAATGCGTAATATAAACAAATCTGACATATATTCCTTATGTAAATGAAATTTGAAACTTATCTAAAGAGAAAATAGTACTTTATTTCATGTTTCTTTATATATTTTCTATAAAAAGGCTACAATTTGTTTCTGTTTGTTTTGTAGTCTACGTACCCCTTTCAAAATAAAATTCTTTTCTTTAATGATTTCTTTGTTGATTTGCGTTCTTCCGCAGTTAAATAATTCAGCTAACTTTCTTTCTGATTTGAGATTCTCATATTCACGCAGAATTTCAATGCTCTGTTCCAAATTTAGAAAAATGCATGTCGACATCGTTGCAACTCAGATCACTGACCAACTAATGAAATGAAACTGGTGTGAATGACATTTTAGCTGACGGAGGTGCAATACTTGCTTAACCGTACTGACTGGAATTCCAAACAAAGGCTCTAGGATACCTTCAACTCTTGATTTTCCAGTTCCTACCACAGTTTCTATGTATGGTGCAATGGGGATTCCCTATCTGAAGGGTGTGGGGAGATTACAAAAGAGATAACAGATTTAATCTTTCTTAGACGGGGTGGGGGCACGGGAATGGACTTCAAGTTATTCCTTTGCCTTATATCCGACCATAAACCTGGCCTTAAGTTTTTCTTCTCAAAATTAAACTATGGAGTGAGTAGAATTTCCCGAAAAATGAAATGGACGATACCAATTGTCGGCCGTTTAGAGTGGGTCGGGGGGCCGCTGATACAGGTTATGTTACCATTAGGTCAATGAGTCGAAAGGTTTGGCCGTTTAGAAGGGTGGCCGCTACACAGAGGTGGCCGTTTGGAGACGTTTTACTGAATGCTGTTCGTTACCTTACAGTCATTTTTATTTTCTCCTGTAAAATTTTAAGAGCTTTTTTACAGTTATCTTTTAATCTCAAGCGATTTATTTGAAGTCCTAATG
>CM063509.1:19989241-20001741 GCA_032207245.1 Pardosa pseudoannulata | reverse complement strand
AAATTTTTTAATTGGTATAATTAATTACTACTTTTTAGAGACACGTAATTAAGGCATGATAAATTGGGGTTCCCTTTCTTTCAAACGAGGATAGTATGACAGTTGTTTTGTTCCATGACGGATAGTGCCTTTATAGTTTATAATATTCTTCACACTTGGGAGTGTTCTTTAAAAATGTATTCTTCATAAAATGTATAAAGGAGTTCAGAGAATGATTAAATTTTCCATTTTTTAGATTATACAAGATTCAAAGATGGAGTAATAAATTAATAATTATTCTTATTAATAAGAACAAATTAACGTGTTATTAATGGATACCGAGAAGCATAAAAGAAATTTATTGTTACAATTTATCAGACATTTTTCATATCTAGGCCTTACATGCTGCTTCTGATTTTTGTGATTTATCGATAAAAATCTGGTTGCATATACAGTAGACTCCGCTTAACCCTTTAAAGGTCGAGATTAGATTTTTTTTTCAGATTAAAGGGCATTAGGTTATAAAAGTTGTCTGTGAACCTTATAAATAGGAAACATAGGAAACATTCCTTTAGTAGGTAGATTTTTTTGATAGGGCGAGAGGGTAATTGGGAAAACCTTCCATTGTACAGCATGGATTATTAATTATAGTGGAAGAACAATGTATAATTAACATAAAAATGATGTTATACATAGATGACTACACAATTTCCATTCTTGTTTTGGGTAGCCTTTTATATTTGAAGTCGCAAGGAGAAAAATCAAAATCAAGATTTTTCGTGTCAAGCAATTTTAAAGTAATATATATCAAAGAGAAAAATAAACTATGCAAAATTCTATTATCTGTTGCTACCTCAAAGAGTCAATAACATAGAAAATCGAAAACAAATCCTTCCCACGTATTTAAAAAGAAGAGAAAAAAGTATTAACAGGTGGTTTTGCTTCGAAACTACTGCCCATTAAAGGGTTAATCTGATCAGTTTGGGACAGCGGGATTTTGATAACAATAACCGATTGATAATAATAAACGATATGCAGAATTAGATAAATTGACCCCCCCCTCACTTTAATTCACAAATTAAACTTTTAACAGGACTAAATTTCCTTGACTTCTGTTGTAAACTATATCTCCCATTGCTTGAACCAAACATTTGTTGCAACAAAACTATTTTTTTCATTTGAGCAGCTAAACTGTTTGCTTTTTGTTTCATAAGGGTTCCGTTAACTGCATCATCACGTTCTTGAACATTTTCAAATCAAAGCCTTAGATCTTTTTCAACTCGCTTTTCGTTAACAACTCTCTTACGTTTGCACTCCGTATTTTCATTTTGTTTATCTCTTCTAGTTCATCTGAATTTTTCAAAACTTTGCACCATAGAGGGTAAGAAATGTTTAACTGTACTGCAGCAGTGCGCTGACTCACTTCTGGTAACCTGTCATAACGATTTAAAATTTCTTTTGTTTTAATATAATTTTAAATCATTTCGCATTCTGGATTCCATATCGACAAGCTGGAGGAACAAGGCATAAAATGTTCCGATAAGAATGTGTTGCCTTCTGCTTATCTGACAATCATTGATCACCAGTAGGGTGTACCAGGATATACATATATGTGTAATATATCATATATATTATATATAATATATTATATATTTTTTTTATATATATATATATTTATATACATATTATATATTTATATATATTATATATATATATATATATATATATATTATATATTATATATATATATATTATATTATAAATATATATATATATATATACATATTTTTATATATTATATATTATATATTATTTATATATATATATAATATTATATATATAATATATATATATTTTTATATATTATATATATATATATATATAAATATTATAATATATATATCATATAAATTATATTTATATATAATATATATATATATATATAACTTTATGTATAATATATGTATATATATATTATGTATATATTATGTATCTATATACAAAATACTTATATATATATACTACATATATATTATATGTGTATATAAAATATATATATATACATATATAATAGTATTATATATATTTATATATATTATTATATGAATATATGTATATATATATGTATATAAACATATATATATATACTTATATATATATATATACATACATATTATAATAGAAAATGTGTAATATATATACATTATATGATATATATTAAATAGATATATATAGTATATATTATAACTATATATATTTTTATATAAATATATAAGATATTATATATATTTATATAAATCCTAAAAATTTGGTTAAAATGTAAATAATTTCGATTTAATGACATGTAGCTCAGTGATTCTCAACCTGTGGGGCGCGCCCCCCTAGGGGGGCGCGAGCATATCCAAGAGAAAATGTTATTTAAAAAAATTGATTAAGTGACTGAAAGGAAAGAACACACACACACATACAAAACAAAATACATTTCGACATATTTAATAATTAACTTATTAAATTAAAACAACTTACTAAATTAAAAACAAATTTAATAATTATTAGTGACTTCCTTGGGCCTGTCTTTCAGAGCAAAGTTTTTCGAAGGAGGGTTTAATATTAGAAATAGACACTCTCAGTTCTTTTTCTATATTTAGCTGAGATCTATATTTTGTCTTCAAAGAAGCCACCGCAGAAAATCCAGTTTCACAAAGGTAAGATGTTGAAAATGGTAGTAGAATGCGAAATGCCCTTGTTTTTAGTGCAGAAAACTCATCATCCACTCCTGCCCAAAATTCAAAGAGTGATTTATTACTAAATTGTCTTTTGGTTTCGCCGCTTGCCGTGAAGTCTATGAAGGTTTCTTCCTCTTCAATTGAGAGTCCTTCGGGAGTATTTTGAAATGGATCCCTCACCCACTTGTAACTTGATATCAGTTTGTCGTCAGCAAGAAAGTACTTTTTAAAATTCTTTGCTAGCATTGCTAAATGATTTTCAATGGTTGCAAAAACAACTTTTACATGTTGTTCTTCAGCCTTGTAAGTTTTAATACAATCATTCAAATTTGCAAACATTGTTAAGTTTTCTTGCTTTAAATTTCTGCTCCACAATTCCAATTTCCTACAAAAAGCATTAACTTTATCACTCGTATCCAATATATGTGTATTTGCTCCTTGCAGATGAAGATTCAAGTTATTTAATTTCTCGAATATGTCGACCATGTAGCTCAATTTCATCACAAATAAACTATCGCGAAAATTCTCAGCTTCCGGTCTGTTTTCCTCTTCTAGGAAAACGGCGATTTCTTCTTTTAATTCATAAACACGTTGCAAAAATTTCCCTCGTGATAACCATCTTGCCTCGCAATAAAATAGTAACGCTGAATGTACTGCACCCATGTCTTTACAAAGTGCGGAAAAGATTCTTGATTTCAGGGGTCTCATTTTTATATAATTTACTACGGTTACAACCGTAGTTAACACAATATTCAAACCAGGACTCATTTCTTTGGAAGCCAAAGCTTCTCTGTGGATCATGCAATGTGTCCAGACGCACTGTGGCGATTTTTGTTTCACAAGTGCTTGAATACTTTGGAATCTTCCGGACATAGAACGAGCACCATCGGTGCATATTCCGACGCAATTTTTCCATTCTATGTTTGCCTCGTTCATAAAATCATTTAAGATAGCAAATAATGCGAGTGCTGTTGCTTTGAGTTCTATTGGTTTGCAGAAAAGTAATTCTTCTACTACTGACAAATCATCACAAAATCTAACATAGGCAATGAAATGAGCATCTTTATTACTATCTGTTGCCTCATCGAGTTGTATTGAAAACAATTTGTCACGCAACTTCGACAAAAGCTGACACTCTACATCTTCAGCTATATCAGCAATTCGACGGGCAACAGTATCATTTGAAACAGGTATAGACTGCAATTGTTTTGCAAAATTATCTCCAAACATAATTTCTACAATCTCAATTGCGGCTGGCAAAATAAGCTCTTCACCAATGGTGTGAGGCTTTTTACATCTGGCTATTTTATATGAAAGTTTGTAAGAGGCAATTAAAGCTTTTTCATTCACAGACAAAGTTTTTTTAAACAATGATTTTTGCTTTTCATATGATTTTAATTTTAATTCGAAGAATTCTCTGGGTTTGTTTACGTACTCACTATGAAGCGTTTCCAAATGTCGTTTAAGTTTATTAGGTTTCATGCTGTCTGCCGCCAACATTTTTGAGCAAATGATACACAGGGGCCTTTCTTCTTCATTTACTTCAGTACTAGTGAACCCAAAATTTAAGTATTCTTGAGAATATTTTCTTGATTTTATTTTCGGAACCACGCTCGTCTGTGTACTTGTTGATGCTTGTCTATCGTCTAATGCTCGCTTACGCCCGCTTAAAAATTTATCCATGATTCTGCATAAGTCTGCTGCCGTGAATATTTAATACCGTGAATTGCAATTACACGAAAATATATATAACATACACATTAAGAATAGATTCAATAGCGATAAGAAGGATCGACTCGAATGAGATTGTCTGGAATTGAAATTGGCGTCATAGAACTTTCTCCTTCTCCCTATGAGAAAACATTTGTTCACATCTGCGCACGCTCCTAACTTAACTTTTAAGCTGACCAGACAAATTCCAGACAAATCGAAACTTCTCGCGAAACCGTGAGAATGCCCGACATGGCGGGACGCAAGAGCAATAAAAAGGCATAGGATTATTGTTTTTTCAATGCTGAGTATCAGTGTTGCAAAATGTCAATAAATTTCCGTATTCTTGGTAATTTGCAAAGTTTAAAATTAAGGTTGTAGTGCAGGTTTAGCGCCATAATGCTCAAAATACATTATTATTGTATACATTTTATTGTACGCGGTGGGGAGGGGGGCGCGATGAAAATTATGATTGAAAATTGGGCCGTGAATACTAAAAGGTTGAGAAACACTGATTTTACTGAAGATTAATTTACGCTAAAATTTAAATCTCGCTGTAAATTAACACAAATTGTTTTTTTAAACAAGTTAAATATATATTAGCAAATTTCAAAATATCTAAACATAAGTGAAATTTATGTCAAATTTATTTATACCTCCTATAACATTTTATAGATTCTGTATTACCATTAATTGCTCTTTAAACTAACATCTAATTAAAAATCAGATCATATATTATTATTTGATCTACAATATTTCTTTTTTATATATGGTGTAATTTTTTAAATTTTGAAAACCTATATTTCGTTTACGACAATTATTAGAATTAAAAATATCTAAATAAAGATTAATTTGCCATCCTTCATCCTTAGTATTTGACAAAAAAAATTGAACTTTCTATTTTAAATTTTTTTTATTCAAAATATTGTTTCTCAATATCTATAAATCTTTCATAATTAATCGTTTCCTTCAAGTTTTTGAAACGTGACAGAAAATACGTTTTATTTATATAGTAAGTAGTGTGTCACCTATTTTTATGGACAATAATAAGAAAAATAATTCATAAAACTTTTTCATCATTTATTTCCTAATTTTGCTGAGATTATACAAGAGTTATAATTAATCTATTTTTTCTTTTTGAGCATCATTTCATTTATCAAATGCAGAATATATCAATAGTCCAGTAATTGCATCGTTGTACGTACAATATTATAAAATAATTCATTCTAGAATAAAAAACTTTTTGTTAATTTTTTAGACAATTTATTGAAATTTATAAGAACTATAAAGCAATTTTAAATTTCAATATTAAAGTATTTTAAATAAAAAAATATGTCTATAAATATTTAAATATATAAATAAATTTGCTTTTTTAATTATTTTTTAAGGAATTTTTTTATATATTTTATAATAATATAATTTATTATATATATAGTATTACAAAAAGTAAAAAAATAAGCATATGTAAATTAAATATAAAGTAAAATATTTAATTCTAATGAATGTTATCTAAATTATATAAAAATGATATATTTTAAATATGTATTATATGTTCAAGATCTATCCTTATTTAAATATTTTATTAGAGTTAAAAAACTTTAAAATAACAGTAAAAACATTTTAAATATAAATTATATATATAATTTTGTTTTAAAAATAAGAAAAAATTATATTATACATAAATGTATTTTTTTATTTATTAAATTATATTATTATTTAAAATTTAATTGTATTTATTTGTAAATGTTTTCCTTAGAATTAGAAAAATATATTGTAGACTGACAAATAGCATTTATAAACGTTCTTAATCCATTCACTTGAATCTTATAAAACTTTTAAAAATAAAATACAATTTCATTCATTTTAACGTATTTTAAAGTTAGGTACGTCTATATTGTTTTCAAAATTTTAGAAAAAATATTTATTATTTTCTTTCGATTTACTGCGGTGAAAAATTTACAATTAATATATTATTATAGCATTTTCTTATGCACTTATTTAAAAGATTTTGGTCTATCTATTATATCAAAATATCCATAAATGTTATCTATAATCTAGTAATTAAAGATATTTATAATAATAATTGAAAGAGTATTTTTTAATTGAGATCTATTGCTTATATAAAAAACATGGCAATACATGCCAGTCTTGAAAGCTCTTTCGCTATATACATATAAAGATTATTATAAGTATAATATTATATCAATTATTATAAATATATGTATAATAATATGTGTTATTTATTTTATGTTTACATTAATCAATATTTTTTTGATATTTTTTGTTTGATTCAAAAAATAAAATATTATTTTTAAAAACAAATCTTGATACAAAATTGATTTAACAAATCTTATATTTTCTGATTATTATTTTTTTTTCATGTACATGTTATTTCAAAATTTTAAATAATTTTTAAAATTTTTAATTGTATAAATAATTTTATAGAATACCTAAATTTTATTGTAATTTTCAAAAAAAAAATTTTTAATAATAATTTTGTATATTTTTAAAGAAAATATGATTTTTATTACTGTTTTTTTTTATATACAAAAAGAATAATAAGCTAGCAGTAATAAAATACAATCGGTCACTGAAGAACAACACAAGTCAAGTCTATATAAAATTTTTTAAGAGTGATAAAAGAGAGGAAAAATTTGTCAAATATCAAGAGCGAATAAATAGAATTTTCCCAAATACAAGACATTAGTCAGCGATTTTATTTATAAATAAATATATATGCTCAATAACAGTGAATGATTAAATCTATTAGAAAAAAGAATAAAATTGAAAGAATTTTATATTTTTTTATTAAGACATTTAATAAAACATTTTAAGAATATATTCGAGAGCTTTTTAAAATTAGTATAATTTATATAAATATATATATATATATATTAATATATATATTATATATAAATATTATATTATATATATATATATAATATAGATATATATATATAAATATATATTTTTATTTATAATTTTATTGTGATTTTAATTTCATTTTTGTTTATGGTATTGTTTTCGTATAGATTGATTTTACTTTAGTCATTTTTTATTGATATTTTTAATTTCATATATTAAAATATTTAACCGATTTAAATTAAAATTTAAGTAAAAATTATTCGTAAATATTATTTTAAATTCTTATTGTTTTTTTTTTATTTTATTGATTCCTTTAATTATATATATTTAAAAATATATAATATATTATTTATATAATATATATATATATAATATTTATATATATATTATATATATATAATATGAAAATATATGTGTGTTTATATATATATACATGCTACCTTACATGACATTATATATGTAACGTTACATAAATCATAGCCACTTCATATCGAAAATATTGGCATGCCAGGGAAACTCGCTTTTATGGCGAGACTAATATAACTTGGTCAGATATTTATTCCGACAAATCAGCACTGTGACGACCGGAGTTAATTTATCGCAGGTGAAAGCAGCATTTCCAGCCGGCTGATTCATTTCTCTTTTCCCGTTGCAGAACGGCTGTCACAAAACTTTTCTGAAAATGAGAAATATTCTGTGAGGGGAGCGATTAATTCACTCGCTCGGAAAATGGAAGCGTCTCCGAGAACAGGTTTCTGTTCAGTGGTGCCTTAAATGCTCTAGTATCCAATAGAGGGATTTTGTTGGAGTATATACCAGGCGGTCCCAGCAAATGTTCTGGTGTGGTCTATAATATAGAAACAGTATCTCTAGATAATATATGATTAATGTTGATTGTTTGTATTTATAAGACGCAATATTACTCATTTATTTAGTCATTTGAAACTTTGTTTTCAAAGAACACATTATTTTCCAATCGCAGTGATATGGGTATAACGTTGTGCAAATGACTATTTTCGGGCAATAAAACAAAGCTTGTTAAATCTTGAATTCTTTCTGTAAAACATTTCTCAACATTAAGACTTCTTATTGGTTTAAACTTCCTCCAACACCACCTCTGAGACACCACATTTGTAACTATTACATTATAATTATTATAGGGTTCTATGAATGGCATTTCGCAATGTACTAAAGTTCTCTTGAACACTCTAATGGACATGCTGATATGTCAGATACGCACATGTTAATACGTTTGATGTTCATCACAAAAGGAGCCCAATGTATATAGGTATTATTATATTAAATAAATATAAATTATATTATATAAATATATATTTAATATATAATATTTATATAATAAATATATTAAATTATATATAAATTATATATGTATATATATATATATATAATATAATATATATATATATATATATATATATATATATATATTATATTCTATATAATATATTATATATATTAATATATATAATTTATATATATATATAAATATAAATATATATATTATATATATGTATATATATATATTATATTTATATATATATATATATATTATAAATTATTTGTTTATATATATTTTCTTTATAATTATATATATAATAATATATTATATATATATATTACAACAAATATTATATAAATATATATTATATATATTATATATTATATATATATATATATATTTATATATATATTTTTTTTATGTGTGTGTGTGTGTTGTGTGTGTTTTACTCTTTTAATACAGCCATGAGTATTTTACATTAGAACTGTCTATATCTACATTAAATAGGTGTCTATAGTGTCTATAGGCCTTTATATTTTATTGTAATTTTACAATAGTTCTCTTTTTGAAGGTTTATTTCCGCAAAGAAATGAATTATATCTAAAGTAATTCATCTTCGTATTAGTATTTTACAAATAAATAAGAGTATATCTAAAGTATATATAATATATATATAAATAATAAATTTATATAATATAAAACATAAATATAATATATATATATATATATATGTATATTATGAATATCTAGTATAATATAATGATATTGATAAAGGTTTTTATAAGGACAATATAACATAATACTAGAAGTTATAGAATAAATATTATTTAGAATGTTAAAAGGACCTGTAGATTTAAATTGCCATCATTTACACACAAAGGAATCATATCTATTGAAAATTATATTTTCTGAAAGTCTTGCTACAAAATAAATCTATAAATTTAAAGTTTATATTAATAAATTGTACTGTAAGTGCTTAATTATTTATGAATGTTATAAAATTCATATTTCTTTATATATAAATATATATATATATTATAATTTAATATTTATTTATATATTATTATATATTATATATATTTATTATATATATATATATGTATATATTAATATATATATCTGTGTGTCTGTGTGTGTATTTCAAATATTTTTTTACGTAATTGCAAAAAATCCATTCTACATCTTCTATTTCCTTACTTGGTTTTATTTTCTTCTTTTGCCTGAATAAAATAGCCAACATTTTTTTTTATATTTTTATCACTTAAGCAAATGAAATGATATCGTGATCTCATAATATTAATAAAGAACTTAGTATTCAGTCCGATTAACAGAAGAATGAATCCACGTTTCTTTATCTGATTTATGTTGGCATCTATCGAGATAATAATAATACTTTCCACACCATGTTTCTTTTCTAATGCAGAGAGAATTTCCATGTTTCAGTACAAATAGACGTGATCTAGGACATTACATGTCTTTGAATATAAGTTGTAACATTGATAAAAATGTGCAAGCTTACTTTTCCAAATGTTACTAATTGTGTCATACTATACCAAGTGTTACTTTTATTCATCTTATTTATGTATATACACATACATACATATTTAATACATATATATATATATATATATATATATATATATATATATATATATATATATATATATATATATATATATATATTTATATATATATATATATAATATATATGGCTAGGGTTTAATAGTAACTAGGATAGATTATTTTTTTATATATTCTAAAATTCCAATTGAAGGATATCAATTTCGAAAAAAAATGTTTGTTTTATATTTTCTATAAATATGTTAGTTATATAAATATTTATTTAATTTTGATTCCACAGAAATTAGAATTGACATTTTCTACGGGTGATCGATGATTTAAGTAAGCAAAGAATTCGTGAACGAGCCTGGATAAAATATGCAATATATGTTGAGCACTGGTTTCCCTATCGTAAAATTGTTAAGCTGCTGAGGTTTTTAAAAAACCGTTATCAATCACTCTTATTATTAGCTTGAATTAGGTTTTATTAGATTTAATTTTCAGCATAGTCTAAACAATTCCTTCAATCGTACTTTTCTTCTCTTAACCCTACTTTTTTAATACTACTTTTCTACTGACAGCGTTTCTTCTTTTCAAATACAGTAGCTTAAATATCGTAATATTAAAATTACCTAGATTGAAAAAATGTATAATTTTAGATTGAAACCAATTTTAAAGAATATATACCAAGATTTTGTATATGATTTAAGTAATATTTAAAGAAAAAACAGTTTTATATTTTGAATATATGATATTAAATAATAATTGGTTTTAATACATTAAAAGACCATATTTTACTGCAATATTTGTTTAATTTCTACATCAATTAATGTTTTATATTTATTGCAACTTTCGTTAAAATAAATATTGCTGTAGGAGCTATTATTTAATTATAAGATGGATTATAATTTTGTAAATAATTTAATTATTAAATTTGGCATCATTTCAATTAAATTTAGAAAATTTAATGAAAATATTATGTTTGAACTTACTTTATTTTAAGAGAGAAATTGTCACTGAATTCTTAAAAGCGGTATTAATTTATCAATTACAATGTTATGCACGGATTACTATATCCTTTTTGTCATATTCAGAAATATCTTAACCCTAGATTAAAGTCTTTATCTGCATAAAAGTATAGAAATCTCATGGGGTTGTGATATAATGTTATAAGGTATAAAAATATCTTGTTGTCACCAATTTTTAACTTAAGATAAAACGTAATTATCATAATTCCCATTACATTAGAAATCTCACGGGGTTGTAATATAATGTTATAAGGTATAAAAACAGCTTGTTGTCACCGATTTTTAACTTAAGATAAAACGTAATTATCATAATTCCCATTACATTAGAAATCTCATGGGGTTGTAATATAATGTTATAAGGTATAAAAACAGCTCGTTGTTACCGATTTTTAACTTAAGATAAAACGTAATTATCATAATTTAAATTACATTAGAAATCTCATGGGGTTGTAATATAATGTTATAAGGTATAAAAACAGACTGTTGTCATCGATTTTTAACTTAAGATAAAACGTAATTATCATAATTCCCATTACATTAGAAATCTCATGGGGTTGTAATATAATATTATAAGGTATAAAAACAGCTTCTTGTCACCGATTTTTAACTTAAGATAAAAGTAATTATCATAATTCCCATTACATTAGAAATCTCATGGGGTTGTAATATAATGTTATAAGTTATAAAAACAGCTTGTTGTTACATTTTTAACTTAAGATAAAAAGTAATTATCATAATTCCCATTACATTAGAAATCTCATGGGGTTGTAATATAATGTTATAAGGTATAAAAACAGACTGTTGTCATCGATTTTTAACTTAAGATAAAACGTAATTATCATAATTCCCATTACATTATTAATCTCTATATGCAATTTTATGCATTATAACAGAGAGATGTCTTTAATAGAATTCAAGACCAAACGATGGCCGATTGGTTGCTGGTCTTCGGTACCGGAGTTCGAGGGTTCGAATTCCACTGTGGCATGGATGTTTGTAGCCGTTCGGAATCGGCTTTCAACTGTAGGTCCCGGTCTCATCAGCCTTCGTGTTGCAAAAAGTAGATAATAGCACTTCAATACAAACCAAAATCCAATAGCATTTAAGCGACTAATGGCAATTTTATTTGGTAAAAGTAATAGAACTTAATATAAAAAATTTATTAAAGAAAATAAAGAGAATTATATAATATTGATATATAAATATATTAAAAATTTAAAAGCAAAATATTAATTACTTTGGAGTTATTAATTATTAATTGTTTTATAATGTATATATATATATATATATATATATATATATATAATATATATATATATATATATATATATA
>CM063509.1:19979241-19984241 GCA_032207245.1 Pardosa pseudoannulata | reverse complement strand
GAAAAATAGGCTTGGAAGAATCAGTCGTTCCTCTTAAACACGTAGATTTAAAATTGGATTTTTTTAATACCTGAATGTCTGGAATGAACTGGTCATGGTTTAATATCTTCTTTAACTTAGTCATTGGACATGCATTACAATTTTTCAGTAAATGTGCTCAGAATTTGAGCTTGAATATTACGTTACACATTATGCTATCGGCATTCTATAAAAACGTGTTTGGCACATTGTTTGAATTTACGTTTTATAACATTTTATTTAAAGAATATAATACTTCGATTATATATCTTTAATGAAGCATTTATAAAACATAAAGAAGAATTTTGCAAAAAGAAAGAATTTTCCCTTAATATTTACATACTTAAAAATGTAGAAATATGCAGTTACGCATGTCACAGTTAAGTCACATCTGTTAAATTATATTCCATAGGTCCTATAATTGCTTCACAAAAAGGGATAAAATGTAGTTCAAAATATCACAACCCTCTCTATGGAATGACCATTATAACGTCCAACGAAAAGTAAAGATAATTTTTGCATTTGTTTAAAGTTGCAATAAAAAGATATACAATATCCAGAGCTCATATTATTAAAAAGGTAGAAATTTAAGTATGGAAATCAAGTTAAGCAGCATAATATTTCAGAAAACGAAAATTAAAGAAATTTTCTCACCATTGGTTTAGGATTACGGTAAAACGATATGCAATTTAGAGGGTAAATAACAGGTATAAAAGGAAAATAGGAGTGGAAAAATTAGCGGACCACCACAACGAAAAATGTCTACTATAAATACCTAAATATTACTGTTAAACTAGTAAATTTAAAATTGTAAACAGGTATTTGTTCTTATACTTAGTGAAAATGCTCATAATTTGAGCTAACGAAATACAAACAAAATTTCTGACCAAAATTAAATAAAAGACACAATTTAGAGGGAATGTTACAGATATAAAAGAAATTTAGTAAATGTGCTATGAATTTGAGTATGAAAAGCACGTTATACCGGATACTGTTTTGTTAAATAGCACTTCAAATTCTATGTAAAGTATGTATAAGTCATATAGACAGCATTCAATACTTTTCATATCTCAAGCATCAAGTGATTGTTCTCATTTCAAAAAATTAGGTTCTGAATTACGAAATAAAATCATGTAAAGCAGTACAGTATTTTAACAAACATAATTTAAACTAGTTTTGTTGATATTAATTTCGGATTCTGATAAAGTCATGAAGCTTACATGTCCAATAACAGTGCGGATATAAAATAAAAGTGTTCTTAAAAACTGAATAAGATAACATACAAAAATTCCATAATATTGAATAAGATAGGATACAAAATCAATAAAATGCTGAATAATATATCACACAAAAAATTCCTATATATTGCTGTTGAAATCGTAAATAATATTTTAACCCTTTGAGGGTCACAGACACAAAGTCTTTGGAATTTAATGAAATTAGTTTATAAATATTGTCTATGAACATCATGAATGTGAAATATATGAAAATTTTTCTAAACATTCCTTAGAGGGGTATACCTTATAGGACCTCCTATACCTTACCCTGCTATACCCTCCTATACCTTATAGGTTTATACTTTATAGGTATAGGAGAGTTTTAGAGGTAGTTTAACTGGCAAACACATCTCCTTGTACAGTGTGAATATAATACTTTTTAAAATTTTAATTATATCGGAAGAACAATAAATAAGTGACCTTAAAATAGTAAAATAAATAAAAAGCTTAACAAATTGTACAATAAATAAATAGCTTAACAAATAGTACAATAAATAAATAGCTTAAATAATAGTATAATAAATAAATAGTTTTACAAATAGTACAATAAATATATAGCTTAACAAATAGTACAATAAATAAACAGCTTAACTAATAGTATAATAAATAAATAATTTAACAAATAGTACAATAAATAAATAGCTTAACAAATAGTACAATAAATAAATAGCTTAACTAATAGTATAATAAATAAATAGTTTAACAAATAGTACAATAAATAAATAGCTTAACATGTAGTACAATAAATAAATAGCTTAACTAATAGTATAATAAATAAATAATTTAACAAATAGTACAATAAATAAATAGCTTAACAAATAGTACAATAAATAAATAGCTTAACTAATAGTATAATAAATAAATAGTTTAACAAATAGTACAATAAATAAATAGCTTAACATGTAGTACAATAAATAAATAGCTTAACTAATAGTATAATAAATAAATAGTTTAACAAGCAGTATGAAAATTAAAAAGATAAACGCATAGTATAATAAATAAATAGCTTAAAAATAGTATAATAAATAAATAACTTAACAATTTATAAGTCCCCTTTGGTAGATACTTTTATTTTTCTCATTTATGACTTAAGTGAGACAAATCAAATTACTGACTTTCCAGGTAAGGCAAGTTTAATTACATATATTTCAAAAGAAAAAAATAAATTAAGTATAATGCTATCATATGTTAAGGTTTAAATTGTGAAAAACAAAAAGAAATCGAAAAAATCATTCATATGTCTCCAAAATGTAAAAAAAAAATTAAGATACTTAAATGTGGTCTCACTGCGAAACCACGTCCGCTAAAGGGTTAAATTAAACAAATTTAGGTACCTTTTGTTAGCATTTATTTGTTCAGTTTCAAAATACACACTTAATAAATATGTATTCCTAAATATTATATTGTTATTAAAATTCCAATCTAAATTACTAAGTAGTAGATTTCAGCATAAATTGCTACTAAACTAAAAGCATTTAATTGCTCTTTAAATCATTAAACTAAATTCAAAATTAAACTTACTTGGTAAGTATTAGTTACTGAAATGTTAAAATTATCTTTATAAGCTTTTAACTATAGATTATCATTATCAGAAAACCTCTATTTCAAAAGTCGTTGATTTAAAAAGAAATTCTTAATTAACCGTTTAAGTGCATTACTGATGACCTTTTAAAATAATCTTTATTTATGGCTTTAATGAATATACCTTAAGCAATTCTTAGTTCTTTAGTGGTAAGCTTTTAGTAATATTTTTTTCCTTTAAAATAATTTAATAAATCTAATGATATAATGAAAATTTGATAAGTTCAAGATACTTTTTTCCCCAAATTATAGTGTAGTAATTATTGAAAATAATTTTTTCTGGGTTAGTATCAATCTCCTAATAAAAACAGTAAAATTTACTTTAAGCTAACATGAAATTGCTAGCATAAAAGCCACATGTTATTTTGATGGAATAAATAAAATACTCATTATCCCATTGCCTATGGATATATTTAAGAAACATATGCCAAAAATTGAATTTTTGTGTGTAACACATGAATTATTTTTGAAAAAAAAATTTAAACGAAATAACTATTTTCAATATTTTTACATATATGGGAAATGTTATTGGGTTACAGTAATTCTTGTTCATATTACAGGAAAACTCAAATGACATAATTTTCTAGATAAATATACTGAACTAACATAATGTTATTATCTCTATCAACTGTCACAAATTTCATGTCTCTCAGTTTGTTTAGAAATTCACAAATCCTTTACAGTACCCGAGAAACAGAGATAAATTGCACGAAAATGCTGAAATTTTCGTGCCTAAATCCATTTTACTTCATGACCATTTTAAGTACTTAAAATCCCTATCTCATACTTAAATAGTAAATTTAAATCATATTTCTTCAGTTGCATAGTATAATTTCAACATTAATGAAGTTTGATAACATTTTGTATTAAAAAAAATTGAACTATCTATTAAAATACTTTCCAGAAAAAATTGCCTGAACTATAGTATTTCTAAAGAATAAGTATGAGAGTATACTCAAAGTCGGAACTTTAAAATGTTTTGGCATATACTACAAAACAAATGGTTACATATACTGCAAAGCAAAAGATTATTGTCCTAAATCCATTTTGCTTCATGACCGTTAAAAGTACTTAAAATACTTATCTTATACTTAAATAATGATTTTAAGTGACATTTCTTCAGTTGCATAGAATAATTTCAACATTAATGAAGTTTGATAACATTTTGTGTTAAAAAGAGTTAAACCATCTATTGAATTACTTTCCAGAAAAAATTTCATGAAATAGAGTATTTCTAAAGAATAAGTATGAGAGTATACTCAAAGTCGGAGCTATAAAATATTTTGGCATATAAGAAAACAAAAGGTTAATGTCCTAAATCTATTCTGATTCATGACCGTTTTAAGTACTTAAAATCCTTATCTAATACCTAAATAATGATTTTAAATCACATTTCTGCAGTTGCATAGAATAATTTCAACACTAATGAAGTTTGATAACATTTTGTGTAACAAAAGTTAAACTATCTATTAAAATACTTTCCAGAAAAAATTGCATGAAATAGAGTATTTCTAAAGAATAGTTATGAGAGAATATTCAAAATCGGAGCTTTAAAATGTTTTTTCTTATACTACAAAACAAAAGGTTAATGTCCTAAATCCATTTTGCTACATGACATTTTTAAGTACTTAAAATCCTTATCTCATACTTAAATAATTATTTTAAATCTTATTTTTTCAGTTGCATAGAATAATTTCAACACTAATGAAATATGATAACAATTTGTATTAAAAAAAGTTAAATTATCTATTAAAATACTTTCCAGAAAAAATTGCATAAAGTATAGTATTTCTAAAGAATAAGTATGAGAGTATACTCAAAGTCGGAGCTTTAGAATGTTTTGGCATATACTACAAAACAAAATAAAAGGTTACTTATACTACAAAACAAATGGTTATTGTCCTAAATCCATTTTGCTCCATGACCATTTTAAGTACTTAAAATCCCTATCTCATACTTAAATAATAACTTTAAATTACATTTCTTCAGTTGCATACAAAAATTTCAACATTAATGAAGTTTGATAACATTTTGTATTAAAAAAAATAAACTATCTATTAAAATACTTTCCAGAAGAAATTGCATGAAATATAGTATTTCTGAAGAATAAGTATGAGAGTATAT
>CM063509.1:19934241-19974241 GCA_032207245.1 Pardosa pseudoannulata | reverse complement strand
TAGCTTTCCGTTTTAACGAGCACCTCAAGGGTGAAAGTATGACTTCTTGCTCAAGTGGATCCTCGTCATTTTGAAGCATTTATCAAGCAGAAGACCCATAGACTTGGCCTGTTGTTAGACTTGATTTTATCTTGTGCCAATTGGTAAAACCAAGCACGATTGAGTCTACGCTACTCGTACTAAGACAAAAGGGTTAGCTTTCCGTTTTAACAAGCACCTCGAGGGTGAAAGTATGACTTCTTGCTCAAGTGGATCCTCGTCATTTTGAAGCAGGGACCAAGCAGAAGACCCAGAGACTTGGCCTGTTGTTAGATTTGATTTTATCTTGTGCCAATTGGTCAAACCAAGCACGATTCAGCATACACTACTCGTATTAAGACAAAGGGGTTAGTTTTCCGTTTTATCGAGCATCTCAAAGGTGAAAGTATGACTTCTTGCTCAAGTGGATCCTCGTCATTTTGAAGCACTAGTCAAGCAGAAGGTCCATAGACTTGGCCTGTTGCTAGACTTGATGTTATCTTGTACCACTTGGTCAAACCAAGCACGATTGAGCTGGAGGCTACTGGTATTATGACAAAGGAGTTAGCTTTCCGATTTAACGAGCACCTCAAGGGTGAAAAGACTTCTGGCTCAAGTGGATCCTCGTCATTTTGATGCAGGGACCAAGCAGAAGACCCATAGACTTGGCCTGTTAGACTTGATGTTATCTTGTGCCAATTGGTCAAATCGAACACGATTCAGCCTACGCTACTCGCATCAAGACAAAGGGGTTAGTTTTCCATTTTACCGAGCACTTCAAGCGTGAAAATATGACTTCTTGCTCAAGTAGATCCTCGTAATTTTGAAGCATTGATCAAGCAGAAGACCCATAGACTTGGCCTGCCAACCCAGAGGTACTGATTGAGAACTTGGAGGACATTTTGACTACCAACATAATTTACTTGCCCCTTTAAAGAACAGGGCGGATTTTAGTTCTGGTCGGGTTCCGAACCCTTAAGCCCTCATAAACGAGATCGTTGACTTTGCCGACTGAGGTACCGCGGATGTCCTTATATCTTCCTAACAATAATTGCACTCTATACTCTTCATTGCGGAATAGTAAGTAATATTTACTTCATTTGCTCGTATAGTTGAGCTACACATCTAACCCCCTCTTCCTCCACAAAAAAAATCTCTAATCGAATCGTCGAAAAATAACATATCTGGTGTAAAATAAAATACATTTGCAATATTTGTGTGTCATATAGATGGTTGGGTGGAATGCACTCAAAACTACTAATTATTAATTTACGAAGCTAGCGTAGAATTTTTAAATTGTGTTTTGTATAATAATGTATTAACAAATTTAACACAGATCAAAAAAGAAAAATTCATAAGAATAAGGAAAGCTCTTATTTTCCTTTAAAATTCAAATGATTTCTTTCATTCAGCATTTTAATCGAACCTAGATACCATTCTAGAAGAGAAGAATAATGAATTTTTTTAACATTTTTATTTGTATCTATACATAAACATTCGGGAAAAAAGCAATTTTGAATAATTTATTTTTTTTTATATCAAAATCTTAATAAACGAGAAATTGCAAATTATTACGTCCCGTCATAATCTATAAGTCTCGGTCTGTTAAAATATGGAAATTGAACATGAAATTAATTGAATTTTTAGAATGAAATACGCAATTTAAGAAAATAAAATGTTATTACTCTATCATGTTCAAATGAACAAAATTATTGATCAAAGTTTGAAATATATAAAATAACTACTTTACCGTTTATTTTTTATAATATTGAAAGTTTTTATGTTTATAATACCCACAAAATTATATTGTACTACTCTGAATGCATTTGTTCTTTAGTTACATATCAAAACATTACAGTAACATAGTATAAAGAAATGAACTGCAAACACAGTTGAGATGTGAACTAATGAACTCTCTCATGGTCTTTATCCCCTATATAATAATAGCCTAAGTTGACTGTCCAAGAATTTATGAAATAGTTTTACCTGGAACGGATAGGGCATCGATATTATATTTTTGACGAGTTAGGGTTAACAAAATTCGAAGCGAGTTCGAAAACGTTCGAAATCCACCTCTTACCCCTTTTCGAATGCGTAATGCCATTATTTCAAGCTCTGTTGTCCCCGGTTAGAAGAACAACATAAAATTATCAATTTATCACAAAAAAGAAGTAAAAGAAAATTTTTCTAGCATTATGACGTCATTCCTTTAATCATCTCCTTTAATCATTTCTTATTTTAAATTATTTAAAAATCGTCTGCATTATTTTCATAATTTTATCACTGAACTTAGATATTACTTAAATAATTTTTGCTTATATTTGGCTCTAATAATAGATACGGTACATATGGGATAATTTTAAATTGAATCATCGATTACTTTTTGTTCCGAAGAAAATTTTATAACCGATATTAACTACAAATTCTTTTCAAAAAGTCTAGGATATATTTGACGGACTAATAAATATCTAGCATTTAAGTTATATATATCTTTGAAAATCACTGTGATTATTTCAAGCTCTATTTTCCCAGGTTAAGAGTAGAACATTAAATTTATCAATTTATCACATAATAAATAGGTAAAAGCAAATTTTTCTAACATTATGACGTCATTCCTTTAACCATCTCATTTAACCATTTCTTATTTTAAATTATTTAAATTTCATCGGCATTATTTTCATACTTTTTATCACTAAACTTAGATATTATATAAATAATTTTCTTTTATAGGTTGCTCAAATAGTAGATTACTCACATATGTGATAATTTTAAATTTAATCATCGATTATTTTTTGTTGCAATGGAAATTTTATGACCAGTATTAACAACATATTATTTTCATTACAGTCTAGGAGTCTATTTCACGAACTCATAAATAGCTAGCTTTTGAGTTATATATTTTTGAAAATTACTGCCATTATTTCAAGCTCTGTTGTCCCCTGTTAAAAGCAGAACAGTAAAAATTTTTCCAGCATTAAGACGTCATTATCAAAACCATCTCCTTTAATCATTTCTTATTTTAAATTACTTTAATATTATCAGCATTATTTTCATACATTTCATCACTGAACTTAGGTATTACATATATAATTTCTTTTATATTTGTATTAAATAATATATTAGGTACATATGTAATAATTTTAAATTTAATCATCGATTATTTTTTGTTGCAATGGAAATTTTATCACCGGTATTAACAAGAAATTATTTTCATTACAGTCTAGGAGTCTATTTCACGAACTCATAAATAGCTAGCGTTTAAGTTATATATTTTTGAAAATTAATGCCATTATTTCAAGCTCTGTTGTCCCCGGTTAAAAGCAGAACAGTAACATTTTTTCTAGCATTATGACGTCATTATCATAACCATCTCCTTTAATCATTTCTTATTTTAAATTACTTTAATATTATCAGCATTATTTTCATACATTTCATCACTGAACTTAGGTATTACATATATAATTTCTTTTATATTTGTATTAAATAATATATTAGGTACATATGTAATAATTTTAAATTGAATCATCGATTATTTTTTGTTGCAATGAAAATTTTATGACCAGTATTAACAACATATTATTTTCATTACAGTCTAGGAGTCTATTTCACGAACTCATAAATAGCTAGCGTTTGAGTTATATATTTTTGAAAATTACTGCCATTATTTCAAGCTCTGTTGTCCCCTGTTAAAAGCAGAACAGTAAAATTTTTTCCAGCATTAAGACGTCATTATCAAAACCATCTCCTTTAATCATTTCTTATTTTAAATTACTTTAATATTATCAGCATTATTTTCATACATTTCATCACTGAACTTAGATATTACGTAAATAATTTCTTTTATATTTGTATTAAATATTATATTAGGTACATATGTAATAATTTTAAATTGAATGATCAATTATTTTTTGTTGCAATGAAAATTTTATAACCGGTATTAGCAACAAATTATTTTCATTACAGTCTAGGAGTCTATTTCACGAACTCATAAATAGCTAGCGTTTAAGTTATATATTTTTGAAAATTACTGCCATTATTTCAAGCTCTCTTGTCCCCTGTTAAAAGCAGAACAGTAAAATTTTTTCCAGCATTAAGAAAGTCTAGCATTATGACGTCATCCCTTTAACCATCTCCTTTAATCATTTCTTATTTTTAATTATTTAAATATCTTTGGAAATTTTTTCATACTTTTCATCACTGAACTTCGTATTACGTAAATAATTTTCTTTTATATTTGGATTAAATAATAAATTAGGTCCATATGTGATAATTTTAAATTTAATCATCGATTAAATTTACATCGATTTGTTGAAATGAAAATTTTATAATCGATATTAACAACAAATTCTTTTCAAAACAGTCTAGGAGTCTATTTCACGAACTCATAAATATCTAGCATTCAAGTTATATATATCTTTGAAAATTACTGCCATTATTTCAAGCTCTATTTTCCCAGGTTAAAAGCAGAACGTTAAATTTATCAATTTATCACATAATAAATAGATAAAAGAAATATTTTTCTGTAGCATTATGAAGTCATTCCTTTAAACATCTCATTTAATCATTTCTTATTTTAAATTATTTAAATATCGTCGGCATTATTTTCATACTTTTTATCACTAAACTTAGATATTACGTAAATAATTTTCTTTTATAGGTTGCTTAAATGGTAGATTACTCACATATGTGATAATTTTAAATTTAATCATTGATTATTTTTTGTTGCAATGGGAATTTTATCACCGGTATTAACAACAAATTATTTTCATTACAGTCTAGGAGTCTATTTCACGAACTCATAAATAGCTAGCGTTTAAGGTATATATCTTTAAATATTAATGCCATTATTTCAAGCTCTGTTGTCCCCGGTTAAAAGCAGAACAGTAACATTTTTCTAGCATTATGACGCCATTATCATAACCATTTCCTTTAAACATTTCTTATTTTAATTTACTTAAATATTATCAGCATTATTTTCATACATTTCATCACTGAACTTAGATATTACGTAAATAATTTCTTTTATATTTGTATTAAATATTATATTAGGTACATATGTAATAATTTTAAATTAAATGATCGATTATTTTTTGTTGCAATGAAAATTTTATAACCGGTATTAGCAACAAATTATTTTCATAAAATCTACGAGTCTATTTCACAGAATCATAAATAGCTAGCGTTTAAGTTATATATTTTTGAAAATTACTGCCATTATTTCAAGCTCTCTTGTCCCCGGTTAGAAGAACAACATAAAATTATCAATTTATCACATAATAAATAAGTAAAAGTAAATTTTTCTAGCATTATGACGTCATTCCTTTAACAATTTATCATTTAATTTAACCTTTAATCATTTCATATTTTAAATTATTTAAATATCGTCGGTATTATTTTCATACGTTTTATTACTGATTTTATATTACGTAAATAATTTTCTTTTATATTTGTATTAAATAATAGATTAGGTACATATGTGCTAATTTTAAATTTAATCGTCGATTATCTTTTGTTGCAATGAAAATTTTATCTCCAGTATTAACAATAAATTATTTTCATAAAAGTCTAGGAGTCTATTTGACGGACTAATAAATATCTAGCATTTAAGTTATACATCTTTGAAAATTAAGACGTTTGATCGTTTGTGTTTTTGTTTTTGATACATAACAAAACGGTTTGACTTAATTAATTCAACGTGAATCTAAACTGCATTCACAGTATCAGGAGATTTTAGAGGAGTATGAAGATAAACAATTTATTGAACGTGTACTAGATACTTCTCAGCAAAAAGACAAACCATTTTTTTAATCTGCTTCATAGGATACTTTATAATTCTGTAAAATTAAAAATTTTACTAATCCCGACATAGGACGGGATACATGCTAGTAAGAAATAAAAGAAGATACATTTATAAAAATTACAAATAGAAGAAATCTAAAAGATAGCACTTTCGTCATGATACTACGTGAAAATGAACATAGAGAAAACGTGTTAAAACGACTTTGTTAATATATTATTTCGAAATTAAATGAATCTTTGATGCGGATAGAATAGTTACAGGTTTTAATTAAGTACGTCACGGAAACTTTGTGAAATTGTTAGCGTGTAATTTTAATTAAAGAGACGAATGTACAGTGAATAGCTTTTCTCTCACATCTCTAATTAAATTGCTGATTTCTGTAGCACAAATAGAATAGCTATATTATTATACAGGTCTACTTTCGTGTCCATTCAACTATTCTGTAGTTGGCATACCAACCGGTTGCTTCTAGATTGTCATGTAAATAATAATCCCTTTAACTTTCCTTCTCTAACTGAATGAAAGTGTATGTGCTTAGGTATTAGTTTTATCCTGAAATCCGAAACAAAATTATATAAATTTGTACTAACAAATGTTATACCTGTAACTGCTTATATAATGTGCATAATCATATTGCTCTCAATGTAATTATCATACCATAAAACTGCCGATGGCCAAGTTAGGCTTTTCTCTTCGGAAGAATAGTTTAATCCCTTTTCGGGCATGGATGTTTTTAGCCTTTCGGAATCGGCTTTAAGCAGTTAGTCATGGTCTCATTAGCCCTCGAGTGCAAAAGAGTAGACCATAGTACTCCAAATGAAACCAAACTATGTCAATAAAAAAATAAAATCCTGACATCCTAAATATCATGAATGAAACTGCTTGATTGTTTGAATTCTCTCAAAATACTAGCAAATAATCCCCATGTAAGCTGGCAACTAACATGCGGTCAGTAAAGATAAACAAATTACTGCTAGTGTACCAGGTAATTCTCTAACTGAATGAAAGTGTATGTGCTTAGGTATTAGTTTTATAATGAAATCTGAAACAAAATTAGATAAATTTGTACTAACAAGTGTTATACCTGTAGCTTCTTATATAATGTGCATAATCATATTGCTCTCAATGTAATTATCACACCACAAAACTGCCGATGGCCAAGTTGGGCTTTTCTCTTCGGAAGAACAGTTTAATCCCTCTTCGGGCATGGATGTTTTTAGCCGTTAGGAATCGGCTTTAAGCAGTTAGTCATGGTCTCATTAGCCCTCGAGTGCAAAAGAGTAGACCATAGTACTCCAAATGAAACCAATCTATTTAAATAAAAATAATAAAATCCTGACATCTTAAATATCCTGAATGAAACTGCTTGATTGTTTGAATTCTCTCAAAATACTAGCATATAGTCCCTAGCATATTGACAACTAACATGCGGTCAGTAAAGATTAACAAATTACTGATCGTGTACCAGGTAATTGTCAGCCAAAAAGCAAACCATTATTTTACCTGCCGTATAGGGTACTTTACAATTCTAGAAAATTAAAAATTTTACTGATCCCGTCATATGACGGGCTATATACTAGTATTTTTATATCCTATAAAATTTTTAAAAAAATTATATCAACTTGTACCTCAAATGTATGCTTTCATGTGTTATAGACATATAATTCCATTATGCATAAGAATCAATCGCAGCTAATGATCCAGGTTTCGTTTCAGGTGTCTTCAAAAATAATTATTTACTTTTGAACAAATGGATATTTAATTGACATTTCATGTCATTAAGAAATCGAAAATCGCTTTGACGGTGATCACAATGAAACTTATCGATTTTTAAATCAAAACTATGATATCATCTGTGTTTCATTTAATATTTAACGACGCTGTTAACAGATAAATCTATATAAATAAGCCATTTGTATAAATTTGATTTATGACGTTCTGAAAACAGACGCGAGTGATAGTTATTTTAAAAAATAAATTGATGCCAGTTTAGTATTGAATTCTAAGGAGTGTTATTAATGGAACGAAAAAAACTTCTACTTACAAATATAGGATCTAAATTTTATGGTGATTCTTCACCTTCGGTGCATTTGATCTGGACCCAAACTTGTGATACACAACAGGAGATAAAGAATGCCAAAGTAATATCCACACTAACAGCGGATATTTTTCACTGAGTTAGGTGTTTGAACTCCTTCTCCCCTACTCACTGTAAAAGAAGACATAAATACATATTATTAAGAATTTATAAATATAAATATTTTTTTATTATACACACACACATATATATATGGGGATGTATATATATTTATATATATATATACATATATATGTATGTATGTTTATATGTATATATATATATATATATATATATATATATATATATATATATATATATATATATGTATGTATGTATATATGTATATATACATATATGTATATATATATATATATATATATATATATATATATATATATATATATATATATATATATATATATATATATATATATATATATATATATATATATATATATATATATATATATATATATATATATATATATATATATATATATATACATATATATATACATATATATATATACATATATATATATATATATACATATATATATATATATATATATATATATATATTATATATATATATATATATATATATATATATATATATATATATGTATATATATATATATATATATATATATATATATATATATATATATATATATGTGTGTGTGTGTGTGTGTGTGTGTGTGTGTGTGAGTGTGTGTGTGTGTGTGTGTGTGTGTGTGTAATATATCAAAATTATTCAACTTTAATATTTCCTTAAAAACCTTTAATATTTCTTTAAAAATTAAATAATAAATATGTTCTTCAGTTTTAAGACCCTGACCACAAATTTCAGAAAACCGATCGGCAAAACTCTATACGAGCTCTAGAATTCTTTAAATAGATGCAATCAGTACGATTAGAATCAAACAATTTAAAAATTTCTCGTTTTATTGTTTTAAAAAGATTAACAATTTATTTTTCAATCTGATTTCATTTTCCTATTTTGGCATACTATTCCCTTTCTAAACAAAATTTAAAACGAAAAGGAATAAACGTATATTTAAATAAACGTATATTAAATTTACCTTTATCTCATTTTAGTTTTAAATTTGGTCTAAACTGTATCAATCGAAAATAAAATAATATATATTTTCTTCAATTTAAGACTCTGACCACAAATTGCATAAAACGAATAGGCAAAACTCTATGCGAGCTCTAGAATTAGACGCAATGAATATGCTCAAAATCAAACAATTGCAAAATTTTTTATTTTATTGATTTAAGGAGATTAACAATTTATTTTTTAAATATGATTTCTTTTTGTAATTTCAAATGCTATTCCATTTCTAAACAAAATTTAAAACGAAACGGAATATAAATAAACGTATATTAAATTTGCTTTATTAAAGTTATTGCCAAAAACATTTCTAGAATTTGTTTGAAAGAGAATTCAATACGAAAAGCAAATTTAATAAGGTTAAACAGGTAGGTACTTCAAAAAACTGTCCATAGTTAATTACATAACTTAAAATTTAACGGAAGATTACGGAAAATAGAGAACTTTTTAAAGTTCTTCGAAATTAAATTCTTTAATCATTTTCGGCTGCATCCTGCGCATATTTGAGCACCTCATTCTTGCATTTCTAGCTGTAAAGGCATGAGACATATTGTAATTGAATTAGCACACATTCCTCTTTGATCCAAAGTTTAGGAATTTTTCTCGAACTTAAAAAGTTTCTTCTTCAAGGAGGAAAATAGTTTTAATGAGACCTTTTGAGGCATGTATTATACATCGCTTTTTGATAAGAACTTCTGAATGAGCAGTTGTTATGAGATTTTGCACTTTCATTTTGGAACTTTACAAATTCACTTTAGAATTTTCGATCTTTATTATTGTGAGGATTTTTTTTATTAACTGACAAACATTCATTTATTTCAGGTTTGCTTATTCGATTCTATTAAAAAAAGTAAAATTGCATTGCATTCTTTTGGAAAATATCATATTTAAGTCGAGTATGTCTTATTCTTAAAAGCCAAAAGCTTTTGGAGTTTCAAATTAAAAGTATTTACTGAAAAGTAAATCTATACAATTATATTTAATAACTAAAACTAAGAATTCTTTCATTATTATCAGGAAGTTTCTTTAAATTAGAATTGGAAAATAGTTTTTTTGACTTTTACATAGAAAACATTCTTGATGAATTTATCAAATTTATCAAAAGTTAATTCTTAAACTTATAATATTTTTCATTATACCATATACGTAAAAAAAACCCAATTAATGGATAAATCTGCAGCATAATATTTTTATCTCACAAATGTATATTAAATAAGGTTATAAAATATAAAGTTCATGAATTTTACATCCATTTTACAAATTGTAATATACACAAACGCCAACAATTGGCCAAAAAATTATATAATAACTATTTTCCTCAATTTTGGGACCCAGGCACCAAATTACAAAAAAAAATGAATCAAATGAAAAAAAATGAAAAAACCCTTTCTTGGGCATTTTTTTCTCACTCCACGTTTCCAAACTTTTAAAACAGAACTGCTAATTTTATTCAATCGATCGAACAATAGACGACAGAGCAAAACCGAAGAGAGAATCAGTGTTACCATCGTTCCAATTGCAAGACTAATATATTAGAATGGATTTTGCGTTTCCTACAGGTGTGTTTTGTAAGATCGTGTAGGTGGGAAATAATCTTCCCACGACCCAAGAAAGGGTTAAATAGCGCAAGCAGTCCGCTTATAATCAAACAATTGAAAAATTTCTAGTTTTATTGTTTTAAAAAGATTACCAATTTCTTTTTTCAGTGTGATTTCTTTTCCTATTTTAGTAAACTATTCTTTTTCTAAACAAAATCTAAAACGAACCGGAACATAAATAAACGTATATTAAATTTACCTTTATTAAAAGTTATTGTTAAAACATTTCTAGAATTTGTTTGAAAGAGAATTCAATACGAAAAGCAAATTTAATAAGTTTAAACAGGTAGGTACTTAAAAAAACTGTCCATACTTAATTACATAACTTAAAATTTAACGGAAGGTTACGGAGAATAGAGAACTTTTTAAAGTTCTTCGAAATTAAATTCTTTAATGATTTTCGGCTGTATCCTGCGCATATTTGAGCACCTCATTCTTGCATTTCTAGCTGTAAAGGCTTGAGACATATTGTAAGTGAATTAGCACGCATTCCTCTTTGATCCACAGTTTAGGAATTTTTCTCGAACTTAAAAAGTTTCTTCTTCAAGGAGGAAAATATTTTTAATGAGACCTTTTGAGGCATGTATTATACATCGCTTTTTGATAAGAACTTCTGAATGAGCAGTTATTATGAGATTTTGCACTTTCATTTTGGAACTTCACAAATTCACTTCAGGATTTTCGATCTTTATTATTGTCAGGATTTTTTTTATTAATTGACAAATATTCATTTATTTCAGGTTTGCTTATTCGATTTTATTAAAAGAAGTAAAACTTCAGTACATTCTTTTGGAAAATATGTTAAGTACTTAGAGTATGACTTATTCTTAAAAGGTAAAAGCTTTTGGAGTTTCAAATTAAAAGTATTTGCTGAAAAATAAATCTATACAATTATATTTAATAACTAAAATCAAATTTACCCTTAGAATTCTTTCATTATGATCAGGAAGCTTCTATAAATTCGAATTTGAAAATTGTTTCTTTGACTTTTACGCAGAAAATATTCTTCATGATTAATTTTTCCAGCTTATCAAAATTTAATCCTTAAACTTATAATATTTATCTTTATACCATAAACAAAATAAAATCCAATTAATGGATAAATCTGCAGTATAATATTTTTAGCTCAGAGTTGTATATTAAACGAGATTTTAAAATATAAAGTACATGAATATATTTATATATATATATATATATATATATATATATATATATACATATATATATATATATATATATATATATATATATATATACATATATATGCATTTTAATAATACTATTAATACAAATATTTATACAAACAAGTATCTTCTATTATACAAATATTCTACTAATACATTTTTACCTGCCACGTAGATACTTTATTATTCTAGAAAATTAAAAATTTTACTGATTTCGTCATAGGACGGGCTGCTAGTCATTATATAATCGACAGAAATGACTCAGAGTGTTAAAAATAGTTTATGTTAAAGTATACTCTTCTTGGTGTGACATCCTGCAGAATGAACTAACAAAAAATGTATCACAAACTAATAACATTTTGAAGGACTGGCTGTCATATACAAACAAAAGTTGTAGCAAAAAGTGAAATTATTTCGGAACATTTACTTATTGATTTAGCATTGTAGAACATAAAAGCAGTATGCTGAAACATGTGTCTTTGCGTTTTTATCTTATTTAAGAAAATAATCGATTGTGCCACCTGTGAGATAATTTTTTTTTTACAAATTCAGCCTTTACGCTATTATAAGTCTGATAAAGTTTCATACATATCTAGACAAGATAGTTTATTTATGGTCATTTGAATTTTTATGCTATACTTTTCTGTGCTTTTTGACATATTATTTTTTAAATAATATAATAATACAAATTACTTTCGTACATGATACATAATATTTTTCACTAATATCAAAAGCAAAATTATATAATATACAAAAATATTTAAACCTTTCTATATGTGATATATTCCACTTATTTATAAAGAAAATATTTATATGCAAATAAAAATAAAAATTTGTTAAATATAATTTATACAAATTATGATTTGGAATAATTTTAAATGATATTTAATATACTAATGTATTAATATAATGGCCTTATATACAAAAGTATAAATTTAAATTCACACAAATAATATCTGTATTTATGTAAAATAACAAAATTATTACCTCTAAATAAATATATAAAATATCCTCAATTTAACTTTCCAAATTTAGTATGCCTGATTTCCCGGACTTAAAATGTCCAGTAAAAGTTTGCTCTGCCATTTAAATTATTATTACACTTATCTTAAAGGTATAGCTAGACTAAATGCTAACTTTGTGTTCACTTATTACATTTTCATCATTAAAACAATTTCGACTGCAATAACTAAATTGCAGTATTAACAGATTTTCGAGTTAAATTAAAAGAAAACAAATTCCACTTTTTTCTCCCACACACTGTTGAACAATCTTTAATCTCATGGGAACAAAATCATGTAAATGCACTATTGGGACCTAAATTATTGAAATATATTTTACTCTGTATTGGTATTTTACTTCATCGCCTTCGTGTCTCTTTACTCAAAGCTATTGACCTGTACAGAGGATCAGTAGATTCTTATATATATATATATATATATATATATATATATATATATATATATATATATATATATATATATATATATATATATATATATATATATATATATATATATATATATATATATATATGTGTGTGTGTGTGTGTATATATATGTATATATATATATGTATATATATGTATATATATATACATATATATATATATATATATATATATATATATATATATATATATATATATATATATATATATATATATATATGTATATATATATATATGTATATATATATATATATATATATATATATATATATATATATATATATATATATATATATATATATATATATATATATATATATATATATATATATGTGTGTGTGTGTGTGTGTGTGTGTGTGTGTTCTATCCGTATTGAAGTCTAACACTTTTTGTTATATTTTGTGATGAAAAATATTTCCAATATTTAAAGAGTAATTTTAAATTAAGAGACAATTACACTGTTACAACAATTTCGGTTCTATGAAAATCTAAATGGTGATTTCTGTCACACAAATCTAAATACTCTAATCATTCATCTGGCTTCTTCCTTGTACTCTGAATAATTCTGCAGATGACAGATCAGTGAGTCGCTTTTAAAATATCAAGCAAATGATAATACATGTTGTTAACCTTGTATTACCTTGTATTAAAATTTTTGCTAACTTGTGATCTCTTGCTTCTTGTGAAATCTCATTTATTTAGTAATGTCACTAAATCCGAAGCATTAATGTCAAAAGATAAGGACAGATATCCGCGTCCTTTTGTAACATAAATAATCCCAGTACTCTTCAAGTAATTTAGACTTAGTAACATGCAAATGAAATAATTTAGACCTGGTTCCTGAATCTGTCTGCTGACAGCTAACGATGTTGCTGTAAATCGTTGTGAAATTACATATTGTTTATTTCAGGATTCCTTTCATTAAATATTTTCTCATCTAAAGTTTCTTTAGTGTTACATTCCACAATTAACACATATTTATTATTATTTAATTGAAAGGAATTCTCATAGAATTTTTGGAAGTGCTTATATTTTCGGTGTAATATAACCTACACTAATATTCATAATAGAAAAAATAAAACATACATTGGATAAATGTTATTACCTTTACCTAATTCTTGGAAGAAATTGGCAACTATAAAATAAATTAAAAATTGAAATTTGGTAACAAAATATTTTCAATATAAATGCAGTTTTTTTCAGCATGCTTAGATAAATGTTAAGATGGAATTATTACATGATTATTTGAAATTAAACGAATTTTCCATCTGTGTACAAGTCTAACACATTTGTCTATTGTTTTGCAACAATCTACTAGTACTTAAAGACACAAAGACACTATGCCGGTAGTTTATCTTGCTTTAAATTCAAATTTTTAGTAATATAGTACCTAAAACCTAATTTTAGTAATAGAATAAATATAGCATCCTGTAGGGAATTTTAATTACCTTCACCCACCATTTGGAGGTAATCGATAAATATGAAATAAATTAAAAATCTACTTTTAGCACCATAAGCAGTCTAGTATATTTGTGGTTATATTTCAGAATGATTAAATAGAATATATTCAGCTAAAACGGAATTAATATATGATCATTTTGAGATTAACGGAATGTTGTAACTGTGTTAAAGTCTAACACCTTTAATAAATTTTGTAATGGAAAATATTTCCTATGTTTAAAGAGTTCTTTTAATTTAAGAGACAAATACACTGTTACGACAATTTTGCTTCTATTAAAATCTAAATGATGATTTCTGTTACACAAATCAAAACACTCTAATCTTTCGTCGCGCTTCTTCCGTGTCTTCTGAATAATTCTGCAGATGACAAATCAAAAGGTTACTTTTAAAATATTACGCAAATACTAATCCATTTTGTTTACCTTCTATTATCCAAATGGAAAATGTTTGATTGCTTGTAAACTCTTGCTTGTTTTTAAATCCCCTCATCTATTTAGTAATGTCACTGAATCCGAAGCATTAATGTCAAAAGATAGGGACAGATAACAGCGTCCTTTTGTAACACAAATAATCCGAGTAATCTTCAAGTAATTTGGACTTAGGAACATGCAAATGAAATAATTTAGACCTGGTTCCTAAATCTGTCCACTAACAGTTAACGACTGTTGCTGGAAATCGTTGTCAAATTACATATTGTCGATTTTATAAATGCTTTCATTAAATATTTTAGCATCTTAAGTTTTTTTAATGTTAAATTCTACTATTAAAACTTATTTATTATTATTTACTTGAATAAAATTTCAATTGTATTTTCGGTACTGCTTATATTTTCAGCGCAATATCTAATATAATGACTAATTTTAATGATCGAATAAATATAACATACATTGAAGAATCTTTGTTATCCTTAACGACTACTTAGAAGAAATACGCAATGAAGAAATAAATTAAAAATAATTTTAGCAATAAAATATTTTCTATATAGTTCTAGTATTTTCCAACATGCTTAGATAGAAATATAACATACTAAAATTGAGTTATTACATGTTTATGTCGATATTAAACGAATTATTCATCCTTATAGAAGTCTAACACATTTATCTTGTGACTGCAAGAATCTACTAATAATTTATAACACAAAGACACTATACTGAAAGTTTAACTTCCTTTAAAATCTAAATAATTTTCATTGCCATAGAACCTAAAAACCAATTTTAATTATATAACAAATATAGCATCCATTTAGAATTTTTATTAACTTCACTAAAGCCTTGGCGGAAATCTGGAAGTATTAAATAAATTAAAAATATCCTTTCGCACAAAAATCAATCTAGAATACCTGCAATTATATTTCAGCATGCTTAGATAGAAATATACTTTGCTAAAATGGAATGACTACTCAATTATTCCAAGATTAACAAAATGTCCTATCCGTATTAATGTCTAACACCTTTAATATATTTTGTAAGGGAAAATATTTCCATTGTTTAACGAGTCCTTTTAATTTCAGAGATTAATACACTGTGCGACACGTTCGCTTCTATTAAAATCAAAATGGTGATTTCTGCTACACATATCAAAATACTCTAATCATTCGTACGGCTTCTTCTGTGTCTTCTGAATAATTCTGCAGATGACAGGTCAACGAGTTGCTTTTAAAATATCATGCAGATGCTAATCCATTTTGTTTTTCTTGTATTAACCAATTGGAAAATGTTTGATAACTTGTGATCTCCTGCTTCCTGTTAAATCTCCTCCTCTATTTAGTCATTCCACTAATTCCGAAGCATTAATGTCAAAAGATTGGGATAGATAACCGTGTTCTTTTGTAACACAAATAATTCCAGTACTCTTCAAGTAATTTGGACTTAGGAACATGCAAATGAAATATTTTAGACCTGGTTCCTGAATCTGTCTGCTGACAGCTAATGACGTAGCTGGAAATAATTGTGAAATTACATATTGTTTATTTCAGGATTGCTTTCATTAAATATTTTCTCATCTTAAGTTTCTTTAATATTACATTCCACTATTAACACATATTTATTATTTAAATGAATGGAATTCTCAATTGCATTTTTGTAATTGCTTTCATTTTTAAGTGTAATATAATCTAATCTAATTTTAATGGTGGAATAAATAAAACAGCCGCTGGAGAAGCTTTATTAATTCTTACCTAATTGCTTGGAAGAAAATCGGAAATTATAAAACAAATTTAAAATATAATTTAGCATCAAAATCTTTTCACTATCATTGTAATTTTTTCCACATGCTTAGATAGAAATGTAAAAAGTTTAAATAAAATTACTACATGATTATTTTCAAGATTAAACGATTTTTCATATGTATAGAAATATAATACAATTGTCTAGTGATGGAAAATTTTTGAAACAATCTACTAGTACTTAAAGACACAAAGACACTATGCCGACAATTTAGCTTTATTTGAAATCCAAATGTTCAGTGTTATAGAACATAAAACCTAATTTTTTGTAATAGAATAAATATAGCATCATTTAAGGAATCTTAATTAACTTCACCGAACGCTTAAAGTGAATAGGGAATTATGAAATAAATTAAAAATCTACTTTTAGCAATATAATCAGTCTAATATATTTGTGGTTATATTTCAGCATGCTTAGATAGAAATACACAATGATAAATTGGAATTACTACATGATTATTTCGAGATTAACCGAATGTTTCATCCGTATTGAAGTCTATGGCCTTTAATATATTTTGTGATAGAAAATATTTCCAATGGTTAACGAGTCATTTTCATTTAAGAGACAGATACACTGTGACAATATTTTCGCTTCTATTAAAATCTAAATGGTAATTTCTGTTACTCAAAACAAAATACTCTAATCTTTCTTTTGGATTCTTCCGTGTCATCTAAATAATACTGCAGATGACAGATCAAAGAGTTGCTTTTAAAATATCATGCATATGCTAATCCACTTTGTTTTCTTTGTATTACTCAAATGGGAAATGTTTGATAGCTTATGCTCTCTACTTCTTGCTAAATCTCCTCATCTATTTAGTCATGTCACTAAATCCGAAGCATTAATGTCAAAAGATGGGGACAGATAACCGTGTTCTTTTGTAACACAAATAATCCCAGTACTCTTCAAGTAATTTGGACTTAGGAACATGCAAATGAAATAATTTAGACCTGGTTCCTGAATCTGTCTGCTGACAGCTAACGACGTTGCTGGAAATACTTGTGAAATTACATATTGTTTATTTCAGGATTGCTTTCATTAAATATTTTATCATTTTCGGTTTCTTTAATGCTACATTCCACTATTAAAACTTATTTAATTGAATGAAATTTCAATTGCATTTTTGTAATTGCTTGCATTTTTGGTGTAATATAATCTAAACTAATTTTAATTATGAAATAAATAAAACAGCCGTTGGAGAAGCTTTATTATTCTTTCCGAATACTTGAAAGAAATCGGGCAATTATAAAACAAATTAAAAATATAATTTAACATCAAAATCTTTTCACTATCATTGCAATTTTTTTCCAGCATGCTTAGATAGAAATATAAAATGGAATTACTATACGTTTATTTCAAGATTAAACGATTTTCCATCCGTATAGAAATATAATACAATTGTCTGGTGACGGAAAATTTTTGAAACAATTTCCTAGTACTTTAAGACACATTGACACTATGCCGAGAGTTGAGTTTCATTTAAAATCCAAACTTTTCAGTGATATAGAACCTAAAAACTAGTTTTTGTAATATAATAAATATATCATTCAATCTGGGAATTTTAATTACCTTCACCAAACGCTTGGTGGAAATAGGGAATTATGAAATAAATTAAAAATCTACTTTTAGCAATATAATCAGTCTAATATATTTGTGGTTATATTTCAGCATGCTTAGATAGAAATACACAATGATAAATTGGAATTACTACATGATTATTTCGAGATTAACCGAATGTTTCATCCGTATTGAAGTCTAACATCTTTAATATATTTTTAGATGGAAAATATTTCAAAAGGTTAAATAGTCATTTTATTTTAAGAGACAGATACACTGTGATGCCAATATTTTCGCTTCTATTATAATCTAAATGGTGATTTCTGTTACACAAATCAAAACACTCTAATCTTTCGTGGCGCTTCTTCCTTGTCTTCTGAATAATTCTGCAGATGACAAATCAAAAGGTTACTTTTAAACTATTATGCAAATACTAATCCATTTTGTTTACCTTGTATTATCCAAATGGAAAATATTTGATTGCTTGTAAACTCTTGCTTGTTGTTAAATCTCCTCATCTATTCAGTAATGTCACTAAATGTGAAGCATTAATGTCAAAAGATAGGGATAGATAACCGTGTCATTTTGTAACACAAATAATCCTAGTACTCTTCAAGTAATTTTTGTCTTAGGACACATGCAAGTGAAATAATTTAGATCCGGTTCCTGAATCTGTCCACTAACAGTTAACGACTGTTGCTGGAAATCGTTGTCAAATTACATATTGTCGATTTATAAATGCTTTCATTAAATATTTTAGCATCTTAAGTTTTTTTAATGTTAAATTCTACTATTAAAACTTATTTATTATTATTTACTTGAATAGAATTTCAATTGTATTTTCGGTACTGCTTATATTTTCAGCGCAATATCTAATATAATGACTAGTTTTAATGATCGAATAAATATAACATACATTGAAGAATCTTTGTTATCCTTAACGACTACTTAGAAGAAATACGCAATGAAGAAATAAATTAAAAATAATTTTAGCAATCAAATATTTTCTATATAGTTCTAGTATTTTCCAACATGCTTAGATAGAAATATAACATACTGAAATTGAGTTATTACATGTTTATGTCGATATTAAACGAATTATTCATCCTTATAGAAGTCTAACACATTTATCTTGTGACTGCAAGAATCTACTAATAATTTATAACACAAAGACACTATACTGAAAGTTTAACTTCCTATAAAATCTAAATAATTTTCATTGCCATAGAACCTAAAAACCAATTTTAATTATATAACAAATATAGCATCCATTTAGAATTTTTATTAACTTCACTAAAGCCTTGGCGGAAATCTGGAAGTATTAAATAAATTAAAAATATCCTTTCGCACAAAAATCAATCTAGAATACCTGCAATTATATTTCAGCATGCTTAGATAGAAATATACTGTGCTAAAATGGAATGACTACTCAATTATTCCAAGATTAACAAAATGTCCTATCCGTATTAATGTCTAACACCTTTAATATATTTTGTAAGGGAAAATATTTCCATTGTTTAACGAGTCCTTTTAATTTCAGAGATTAATACACTGTGCGACACGTTCGCTTCTATTAAAATCAAAATGGTGATTTCTGCTACACATATCAAAATACTCTAATCTTTCGTACGACTTCTTCCGTGTCTTCTGAATAATTCTGCAGATGACAGGTCAACGAGTTGCTTTTAAAATATCATGCAGATGCTAATCCATTTTGTTTTTCTTGTATTAACCAAATGGAAAATGTTTGATAACTTGTGATCTCCTGCTTCCTGTTAAATCTCCTCCTCTATTTAGTCATTCCACTAATTCCGAAGCATTAATGTCAAAAGATTGGGATAGATAACCGTGTTCTTTTGTAACACAAATAATTCCAGTACTCTTCAAGTAATTTGGACTTAGGAACATGCAAATGAAATATTTTAGACCTGGTTCCTGAATCTGTCTGCTGACAGCTAACGATGTTACTGGAAATCGTTATGAAATTACATATTGTTTATTTCAGGATTGCTTTCATTAAATATTTCCTCATCTTAAGTTTCTTTAATATTACATTCCACTATTAACACATATTTATTATTATTTAAATGAATGGAATTCTCATTGAATTTTTGGAAGTGCTTATATTTTCGGTGTAATACAATGTAGACTAATTTTCATAATATAATAAATAAAACATACATTGGATAATTGATATTACCTTTACCTAATTCTTGGAATAAATCGGCAATTATAAAATAAATTAAAATTTGAAATTGAAAATCTTTTCAGTATAAATGCAGTTTTTTTCATCATGCTTAGATACAAATATAACATCTTAAGATGGAATTATTACATGATTAATTGAGATTAAACGAATTTTCCATTAGTAGACAAGTCTAACACGTTTGTCTTGAGACTGAAAACTTTTGCAACAATCTACTAGTACTTAAAGACACAAAGACACTATGCCGACAATTTAGCTTTATTTGAAATCCAAATGTTCAGTGTTATAGAACCTAAAACCTAATTTTAGTAATAGAATAAATATAGCATCATCTAAGGAATCTTAATTAACTTCACCGAACGCTTAAAGTGAATTGGGAATTATGAAATAAATTAAAAGTAACTTTTATCACAAACATCAGTCTAGTATATTTGCAGTTATATTTCAGCATGATTAGATAGAAATATACTAAGCTAAAATGGAATTAATACACAATTATTTCGAGATTAACGGAATGTTGTAACTGTGTTAAAGTCTAACACCTTTAATATATTTTGTAATGGAAAATATTTCCAATGTTTAAAGAGTTCTTTTAATTTAAGAGACAAATACACTGTTACGACAATTTTTCTTCTATTAAAATCTAAATGGTGATTTCTGTTACACAAATCAAAAAAATCTAATCTTTCGTCACGCTTCTTCCGTGTCTTCTGAATAATTCTGCAGATGACAAATCAAAAGGTTACTTTTAAAATATTATGCAAATACTAATCCATTTTGTTTACCTTGTATTATCCAAATGGAAAATGTTTGATTGCTTGTAAACTCTTGCTTGTTTTTAAATCCCCTCATCTATTTAGTAATGTCAATAAATCCGAAGCATTAATGTCAGAAGATAGGGACAGATAACAGCGTCCTTTTGTAACACAAATAATCCCAGTACTCTTCAAGTAATTTGGACTTAGGAACATGCAAATGAAATAATTTAGACCTGGCTCCTGAAGCTGTCCGCTGACAGATGTTGACGACTGTTGCTGGAAATCATTGTCAAATTACATATTGTTGATCTCAGAATTGCTTTCATTAAATCCTTTCTCATCTTAAGTTTCTTTAATGTTACATTCCACTATTAAAACTTATTTATTTTTATTTAATTGAATGAAATTTCAATTGCATTTTTGTAATTGCTTTCATTTTTAAGTGTAATATAATCTAAACTAATTTTAATGGTGGAATAAATAAAACAACCGTTGGAGAAGCTTTATTAATCTTACCGAATGCTTGGAAGAAATCGGGAAATTATAAAACAAATTAAAAATATAATTTAGCATCAAAATCTTTTCACTATCATTGTAATTTTTTGCAGCATGCTTAGATAGAAATGTAAAATGTTTAAATATAATTACTACATGATTATTTCAAGATTAAACGATTTTTCATATGTATAGAAATATAATACAATTGTCTAGTGATGGAAAATTTTTGAAACAATCTCCTAGTACTTTAAGAAACATTGACACTACGCCGAGAGTTCAGTTTCATTTAAAATCCAAATTTTCAGTGTTATAGAACCTAAAAATTAGTTTTTGTAATATAATAAATATAGCATACATTTGGGAATTTTAATTACCTTCACCGAACGCTTGGTGGAAATAGGGAATTATGAAATAAATTAAAAATCTACTTTTAGCAATATAATCAGTCTAATATATTTGTGGTTATATTTCAGCATGCTTAGATAGAAATACACAATGATAAATTGGAATTACTTTGTAATTAGAAAATATTTCCAATGGTTAACGAGTCATTTTCATTTAAGAGACAGATACACTGTGACAATATTTTCGCTTCAATTAAAATCTAAATGGTAATTTCTGTTACTCAAAACAAAATACTCTAATCTTTCTTTTGGATTCTTCCGTGTCATCTGAATAATACTGCAGATGACAGATCAAAGAGTTGCTTTTAAAATATCATGCATATGCTAATCCACTTTGTTTTCTTTGTATTACTCAAATGGGAAATGTTTGATAGTGTTCGGTCTTGAGTTCGGTAATAAGCTGGCCACTAGATGGCGCTGTATGCTATGTTTGTATTTTGAAATTCTGAGATGTCGTTGTAAGTCGATGCTAGTGGAATAAATTCGTTGCTGTTATGGAAATCTGTAAAGTCATTTCTTCTTGGGATTTTACTTCTTTTAATTCAAAAATTTTAGCTCCAAATTCATCTCGATGGTTACTTCAACCCAGGACAACGGTAAGTCGTTATTTTTTATTTTATTTCCCATGGTTGATCTATGTTTTCGTTTTTCCGTTGTAACGTAACCAGTGCATGCTACTTAATTTGATTTTAAAATTAAGATAATCTCATACATAAAATATGGTCCGTCGAGCAGGAGAAGAGTTGTGAGGAAAATTATCGCTTCTCTTCTAGTTTTATTTATGTTATAATTTTTTTTCTGTGTTGAATTCTGTTTTGTGTTAGTGAAATGCATTATTACTGTATTATATAAATTTAAATAATTTGTATCTCCATTAGTTTAAATTAGTAAACGTAAATTCTTTGTTTGAAAATAATGCCTCCAAAATCGAAAGAAGTACTTAATTCTGATGTAGAACGTAAATTTAAATTTACAGTTAAAGAAATCAATCGGAATCTTAATAAAGTAAACCAACTTATTTCAGATAAGAAATTTTCTCTGTTAAAGGAAATTAAATCAAATCTTAATAATCTAAACAATATATTAAGGGATTGTCTTTATGATTTAGAAGATGAAAACGATACTTATTATGATGAATACACAAATGTAGCGGATAAAGTGTTAGAAACACTGTCCATAATTCAAGATTCTTTTTCGAATCAAAATGTTAGTGCCAATGCATCTGTATCAACAGATACAAATTCAAATATTAAATTACCTAAATTTAATATTCCTTCTTTTGGTGGAAATCTAGATGATTGGCTCACTTTCAAAGAAATATTTATTTCGGCTATAGACCAAAATTCTAATTTAACGAATCTACAAAAATTCCAGTATTTAGCCGCTTCGGTAAATTCAGAAGCAATCAGGTTGATTAAGGGGTTTCCGGTTTCAGGAGAATATTATAAACAGGCTTGGGAAACCCTCGTGAATCGTTATGACAATAAAAAGGTGTTGGCATATAATCAACTAAACAAATTATTTAATCTTAAATCTATGAAATCTTGTACCTATAAAACTATTTTGGAAATTCTCGACACTTGTAATGAATCGGTGAGAAATCTAGAAACGTTAGGGTTTAATATTAATACTTTTGTTGACTTAATTCTTGTTTACATTTTACAAACTAAATTAGATGATCATCTTCGATCACAATGGGAATTGAAATGTGACACTCAGGAATTTCCCAAGTTTTCAGAATTAACTGAATTTTTGGAAAAACATGCACGAAGTATTCAAAATATTAAAGAATCAAATGTCAAAGTGGAATCGAAAGCTAGTTTTATTCCTAAACACAAAGTTTTGAGTAATGCTGCAGTTAATGATACGGTATTTAAGTCACAAAATATTTGTTTCATTTGTCAGAAAACTCATCCTATTTACAAGTGTCCAGATTTCCAAAAAATGTCATTGGATCAACGATGGGAGATTGTAAAAAATAACAGACTCTGTGTAAATTGTTTTCGTAATAATCATTTTGTTGATAACTGTTTATTAAGTGTACGTTGCAAAGAATGCAACAAAAAACACCATACACTTTTACATAAATATCCTAAAATTGATGTAAAATCCCTTGAATTTGATGAACAGAATGAAAAAGAATCTACCTGCTTAGCAAATCAAACCTCTTCTATTAAAACGCTATTGAGCACTGCTGTAGTTAAAATCAAATCGAATGAGAAGTGGTTTAACTGTCGAGCCTTAATTGATTCAGGTTCTCAGAGATGTTTAGTTTCCTCAGCATTGTGTAAAAAATTAAGTTTAAAAACTACAACTACAAATCATAAGATAAGAGGCATTAATAATTTAGTCGCTGAGACTTCATTGAGAGAAACTAAATTAACTGTAAAGCCTCATTTTAATGATGATCACTTTGACATTGACGCTTTAGTTGTAGAGAATATCACCATGAATTTACCGAACTTTGAAATAAAAGAGACTGTTTGGCCTCATTTGGAAGGTCTCAACTTAGCTGATCCGAACTTTCAAAAATCAAGACCAATCGACTTGCTTATTGCTGCTGATTTATTTTTAGAAATAATTTCAGGTGAAAAAATTCTAGGACCTAAAGGCACTCCATGTGCTATAAATTCTAAATTAGGGTGGTTGCTTTCAGGCCCAATATATTCAAACGATGAAGAATCAGGTGTAGTAAACTGCCATGCAGCAGTCGATCAACAACTCAGCTTAACTCTTCAAAGGTTTTGGCAAATAGAATCAGTTCCAGAAGTCTCCATAAGTGATCCATGCGACGAAAAATATCTCAAAACTGTAAAGCGTAATTCAAAAGGGACGATACATAGTGGACTTACCATTTAAATCTTTACCTCGCTTTGGTGATTCAAAATCTCAAGCCTTGAAGCGGTTCCAGTTCTTAGAATCAAAATTCAGAAAAAATCCAGAATTTAAAATTCGGTATAGTGAGTTTATTCAAGAATATAAATCTCTAAATCATATGGAATTGGTTCCTGCCTCAGAAGAAAACATAGAAAGTAAGTTCTATCTACCGCATCATGGAGTAGAGAGGGAAAGCGTTACGACAAATCTAAGAGTAGTATTCGATGCTTCGGCAAAAGATTCAAATGGACAATCACTAAATGACTTCTTAGAAATCGGTCCTAAGTTACTTGCCTGACATTTTCAAGGTACTGATCAATTTAGAACTTATAAGGTAGCACTCTCTGCGGATATCGAGAAAATATTCCGACAGATTTTAGTGAATCCAAATCATGCTAATTATCAAAGAATCTTGTGGAGATGATGAATCAGAACCTATAAGCACATATCGTTTACTCACAGTGACGTACGGAACTGGTTGTGCTCCGTGGTTGGCAATACGTACCTTGCGAAAATTGGCTGAAGACAGTAAGCTGGAATACCCTCATATATACAAGGTAATAATGGAAAACTTCTATATGGATGACCTACTTTGCGGTTCTAAGTCAGTTGAAGATGCCTCAAAACTTGTGGATGAAATAAATCAAGTAATGGAAAGTGGAGGCTTCTCCTTAAGAAAATGGTCTTCTAACATCCCCGAAGCTATTGCAGCTTTGCCAGAAGAGAAGAAATACAACAATCGAAATATCACTATTGAAGAAGACCAGACCGTCAAATTGTTAGGCCTGATTTGGAACTCAACTGATGATACACTTCAACTAAAAACCGCCGAGTCTATTGATGTCTTTTCAAAACGGGATTTGCTCTCTGTTATCGCCAGAACGTTTGACCCACTGGGCTTGCTTTCTCCAACCACCGTAGTACTAAAAATGATGTTCCAACAACTCTGGAAAGATGGACTTTCCTGGAATGATCCCATACCTGATGAAATTCTAAATACGTGGAAGGAGTTTGAAAGCCAGATGCCACTGCTGAAAGAAATCAAAAACCCCAGATTCTTAGGTACAGACTTTTCCTGTGAAAGTAATTTTAAAATAGCTGGTTTTGTGGATGCATCGCAAAAGGCCTACGCAGCTGTGATATATTCTTGTTAAACAAACTCCAACTGGTAACTCTGTCAATTTTCTAGCATCTAAAACAAAGGTTGCTCCATTGTCGCCAGTTACTTTGCCTCGACTTGAACTGTCCGCAGCTTTATTACTATCACAGCTGACACTGACAGTGATAGAGACTTTACCTTTAGAAATTAAAGAAATCAACCTTTGGTCTGACTCACAAATAGCCCTGAGTTGGATCAATTCACCACCTTCTAAAGGCAATCAATTTGTTACGAACAGAGTACACAGAATAAAATCTCTTGTTCCAAGAGCTCGGTGGCACCATATCAGCGGAAAAATAAACCCTGCTGACTGTGCTTCGAGAGGGATGCTTCCCACAAAGCTGCTTCATCATGAGCTTTGGTGGTCTGGACCTGTGTGGCTTAAAGAAGAAGTCGACCCAAACACTGAAATAAGTCAGTGTAGTTTTGAGGGATTAACTGAATTGGATACATCTGTATCAGAACTGTTTGCTGCTCCGGTCAGAGAAGTACCCAAGTTCATATGTAAATATTCTTCCTTTTCCAAATTGATTCATATTACTGCATTTATTCATAGATTTGTACATAAAATTCGTCACTCATCGGATAAACGAACAGGTGTTTTGACAGTAGAGGATTACTGTCAAGCTACTGAATTTATGGGGCGCACCATTCAAGCCCTTGAATTCCAACCAGAGATTTCTGCTTTAAGTCAGAATCAATCAATTCAAAAATCAACAAAAACATTGCTAGTTCGAGCCTGTAAATCTGTATTTCTCAATTTTGAAGAATTGACCACATTTTTTTGTCAAATTGAAGCTATGCTGAACTCAAGACCACTAACTCCTATGTCCTCTGATCCGTTCGATATCAGGGCATTTTTTAATTGGGACCGAAATGTTAAGCCTTTCATATTCAAAATCACCTCTGACATTAAGTGAGAGATGGCAACTCTTTCAAAGGAGGAATTCACAATTTTGGACCGTTGGTCTCATGGTTACCTTAATCAACTCCAGCAAAGACCAAAATCAAGTAGTTCTGCCAGTCTCTAGCTTGGTAATATTGTTGTTATACATGATCATTCTGCACCTCCTCTTACATGGTTTTTGGGACGAGTTTCTAAAATTTTTAAATGTTCGAGTATTCAACATTACTTTGTCAGGGGAATTAAGGAGACCCATTTCAAGGATAATTTTGCTACTGCCCGGCCCGGAGGATGTTCGGTCTTGAGTTCGGTAATAAGCTGGCCACTAGATGGCGCTGTATGCTATGTTTGTATTTTGAAATTCTGAGATGTCGTTGTAAGTCGATGCTAGTGGAATAAATTCGTTGCTGTTATGGAAATCTGTAAAGTCATTTCTTCTTGGGATTTTACTTCTTTTAATTCAAAAATTTTAGCTCCAAATTCATCTCGATGGTTACTTCAACCCAGGACAACGGTAAGTCGTTATTTTTTATTTTATTTCCCATGGTTGATCTATGTTTTCGTTTTTCCGTTGTAACGTAACCAGTGCATGCTACTTAATTTGATTTTAAAATTAAGATAATCTCATACAGATAGCTTATGCTCTCTACTTCTTGCTAAATCTCCTCATCTATTTAGTCATGTCACTAAATCCGAAGCATTAATGTTAAAAGATTGGGACAGATAACCTTGTCCTTTTGTAACACAAATAATCCCAGTACTCTTCAAGTAATTTGGACTTAGGAACATGCAGATGAAATAATTTAGACCTGGTTCCTGAATCTGTCTGCTGACAGCTAACGACGTTGCTGGAAATAATTGTGAAATTACATATTGTTTATTTCAGGATTGCTTTCGTTAAATATTTTCTCATCTTAAGTTTCTTTAAAGTAATATTCCACTTTTAAAACTTATTTATTTTTATTTAATTGAATCGAATTTCAATTCCATTTTTGTAACTGCATGCAGCTTTAGTGTAATATAATATAGACTAATTTTAATAATGGAATAAATAAAACAGCCGTTCGAGAAGCTTTATTAATCTTACCGAATGCTTGAAGGAAATCGGAAATTATAAAACAAATTAAAAATGTAATTTAACATCAAAATCTTTTCACTATCATTGTAATAATTTTCCAGCATGTTTAGATAGAAATATAAAACGAAATTACCTCAAAATCATTTCAAGATTAAACGATTTACCATCAGTACAGAAATATAATACAATTGTCTGGTGATGGAAATTTTTTTAAACAATCTCCTAATACATTAAGACATATAAACAATATGCTGAGAGTTCAGTTTCACTTTACATCCAAATTTTCAGTGTTATAGAACCTAAAAATTAGTTTTTGTAATATAATAAATATAGCATCCATTTGGGAATTTTAATTCCCTTCACCGAACGCTTGGTGGAAATTATGAAATAAATTAAATATCTACTTTTAGCAATATAATCAGTCTAATATATTTGTAGTTATATTTCGGCATGCTTAGATATAAATACGCATTGATGAAATGGAATTACTATATGAATTTTTCGAGATTAACCGAATGTTTTATCCGTATTGGAATCTAACACCTTTAATATATTTTGTGATGGAAAATATTTCCAATGGTTAATGAGTCATTTTAATTTAAGTGACAGATACACTGTGACAATATTTTCTCTTCTATTAAAATATAAATGGTGATTTCTTTTACACAAATCAAAATACCCTAATCTTTCATGGGGCTTCTTCCGTGTCATCTGAATAATTTTGCAGATGACAGATCAAAGAGTTGCTTTTAAAATGTCATTCCTATGCTAATCCACTTTGTTTTTCTTGTATTACTCAAATGGAAAATGTTGGATAGCTTATGGTCTCTACTTCTTGTTGATTCTCCTCATCTATTTAGTCATGTCACTAAATCCGAAGCATTAATGTCAAAAGACGGGGACAGATAACCTTGTCCTTTTGTAACACAAATAATCCTAGTACTCTTGAAGTAATTTGGACTTAGGAACATGCAAATGAAATAATTTAGACCTGGTTCCTGAATCTGTCTGCTGACAGCTAAAGATGTTGCTGGAAATCGTTGTGAAATTATAATATTGTTTATTTCAGGATTGCTTTCATTAAATAGTTTCTCATCTTAATTTACGTTAATGTTACATTCCACTATTAAAACTTATTTAATATAATTTAATTCAATCGGATTCTCATTGAATTTTAGGAACTGCTTATATTTTCAGTATAATATAATCTAAAGACTAATATTAATGATGGAATAAATATAAAATCCATTGTAAAATATAATTCTTACCGAAGGCGTCGAAGAAATCGCCAATGATGAAATAAATTAAAAATATAATCTTAGCAATAAAATATGTTCAGTATAGTTTCAGTTTTTTTCCAGCATGATTAGATAGAAATATAACATACTAAATTTGAGTTATTACATGTTTATGTCCAGATTAAACGAATTATTCATCCTTCTAAAAGTATAACACATTTGTGTTGTGACGGAAATATTTGCAATTATCTACTAGTACTTAAAGAAACAAAGACACTATGCCAACAGTTTAGTTTCCTATAAAATCCAAATAATTTTCATTCCCATAGAAACTAAAAAACAATTTTTGTAATAAAAATATATAACATCCATTTGGGAATGTTTATTTCCTTCACTGAACAATTTACTGAAATTTGGAATTATAAATAAATTAAAATTCTACTTTTAGCACAAAAATCAGTTTAGTATATCTGCAATTATATTTCAGCATACTTAGATATAAATATACTATGTTAAAATGGAATAACTGCTCAATTTTTCTAAGATGAACTAAATGTTCTATCCCTGTTCAAATCTAACATCTTTAATATATTTTGGAATGAAAAATATTTCCAATGTTTAATGAATATTTTTAATTTAAGAGATTAATACACTGTGACGACAGATTCGCTTCTATTAAAATTTAGATGTTGATTATTGTTACACAAATCACAATACTCTAATCTTCCGTGTCCTCCGAATTATTCTGCAGATGACAGGTCAACGAGTTGCTTTTAAAATATCATTCAAATACTAATCCACTTTGTTTTCCTTGTATTAACCAAATGGGAAATGTTTGATAGCTTGTGCTCTCTATTTCTTGTTAAATCTCCTCATCTATTTAGTCATGTCACTGAATCAGAAGCATTAATGTCGAAAGATGAGGACAGATACCGTGTCCTTATGTAACACAAATAATCCTAGTATTCTTCAAGTAATTTTGTCTTAAGACACATGCAAGTGGAATAATTTAGCACTGAATCTGTCTGTTGACAGTTAACGAATGTTGCTGGAAATCGTTGTCAAATTACATATTGTTGATTTAATAATTGTTTTCATTAAAATATTTCTCATTTTAACTTTCTGTAATGTAGCATTCTGCTATTAAAACTTTTTTATTATTATTTAATTGAATGGAAATTCAGTTGATTTTTTTACTTCTTATATTTTCAGTGTAATATTAATCTAAATATTTAATTTTATGATGAAATAAATATAACATTCATTGAAGAATCTGTATTACCCTTACCGAATACTTGGAACAAATCTGCATTTATGAAATAAAGTAAATATTATACTTTTAGTGTCAACATCTTAACAGTTTAGTTGCAGGTTTTTAAGGTATGCTTAGATAGAAATAGAACATATTAATATGGAATTACTATATTTTCATTAATTTTAAGTTTCTTTAATGTTATATTACATTATTTAAACTTATTTTTAGTATCGAAATATAATTCTTAATTGAATAAGATTCTAGTTGTATTTTCGGCGTTATTTTCAGTATAATATAATCAAGAAATATATGTATATATGTATATATATGTATATATATATATACACTCATGTCCATAAATTAAGGATAATGAAGTTCAGGCAATGAAAGAGACAAAAGCAAAACAAATTTGTAATGACTTATTTGTAAAGTCTATTTATTAAACAAAAGGTAAAGAGCGAAAAAGATGCTATATGTTTGACATAATTAATAAAAATAGCGATTTTTACTCCCTGGAGCAAATTTAAAAAAAAAACCTACTTACAGAAAACAGTATAACATGGTTATACCAGTAATGGGTTATACCAGTAAATGTAACATGGTTATAACAGTATATAATGATTAATACGGAGTATGTCTCCCGGACGATGAAATACAAGCGTTACAACGCCTACGCATGCTGAGTATCAGATTATCAATCTGATCTTGGGGAAAATTACACCACTCATCAAGCAATGCACTCCGAAGTTCCGATAGACAGTTGGGAGGGGGTTGACGGGCTGCAATTCGTCGGCCAAGCATGTCCCACACATGCTCTATTGGATTCAAGTCCGGTGAGTATGCTGGCCAATCCATACGGGTGATATCCTCCGATTGAAGGCATTCGTTTACAATGTTTGCACGGTAAGGTCAAGCGTTGTCATCCCTATACAGAAATTCAGGACCCATGGCGCCCCGAAACAAACGTACATGTTGTTCCAGAATGACATCCCGATAGATGTGGCCTGTCATCGTTACACTCTGAACATCCAGGTCAGTTCTGGAACCAAGAACAATTCCTCCCCAAACGAGCCATTCTGCACCACCGTAACGGCGTCGTTCAATGGTGCTCTCTTGGTGGTAACGGGTACCTGACACTCTCCATATGAAAGTCCGGTGAGAATTAGAATGTAAACTGAACCGAGACTCGTCGGAAAACATCACACAAGACCAATGTTGCGGTGTCCACAATGCATGCTCTCTAGCCCAGCATAATCGCAGGCGGCAGTGAGTTGTGGTAAAGGGAACACATCTGATAGGCCTACGAGCATATAGACCAATGTTTCCTAAGCGTCTGTACACGGTCTCCCTTGAAACTGTCGTACCGGTAGCTGAAGAGAGCTGACGAGACAGGTCTGATGCTGTTCTCCGTCTGTTTCTTTTGGCAGTAACTACCAAATACCGGTCATCATTCGGCGTAGTAACTCGGGGGCGACCTGTGCTGTAACATCTACTCACATTACCATCATGTTTGAATCGTTGCCAAAGCCTGAAGATGACACTCTGGGCGATTCCAAGTTTATCGGATACTTCCAGCTGGGTACGTCCACATTCCAGTCGTCCGATAATTTTACCACGTAAAAAATCATCCAAATGCTTCCTTTGTGCCATAACTATGCGGTTATTGCACTGAAAGGCTTTTAAAGTGCTTGTGAACAATTTTACTTCTTTGCTACCATTCCTTATATACCCATTTCATACACTCTCGTCATTGTGACGTACTATCCGCGCCATCTGGTGGTTTCCTGAAATTTGCATATTCTTCTTCAAGATGTGTGTGATAATTCTGCAGGTGAAATTTTTATTTTAGAGCTCAATTTCTGTGTGATTCTGAATTATCCTTAATTTATGGACATGAGTGTATATATATATATATATATATATATATATATATATATATATATATATATATATATATGTGTGTGTGTGTGTGTGTGTGTGTATGTATGTATGTATGTATGATTGTGTGCATATGACACTGATACGATAAAAATGAAAAATATATATTTTTAGCCAGATTCTAACACTTAAATGAGCATTGTTGGTAAACAATATGTAAAAGCAAAAGTATCTTGAACTTGTTAAAATATATTTATTGATAAAAGGTTTCCTAACTAACAAAACTTTGATACGGGGAGAACAAAAGTATCATTTAATTGAATTTGTGTCGCAAACTATTTGAAATAGTTAACGAAATGTTTAAAAGTTCTGAGACGAGTGTTCTATGAAAGCATTCACTCAAATATCCTTTAATTGTAAAGGAGATTTCAGTTGTAGAGGTAAAATCTCTAAAATCCTTTATGTTGCTTCTTTTGTTTTCTGTGAATAACCCTAACAAACAGTGCCTTGCAGATATTTAATAAACAGCAACCCTAATAAACAGTGCCTTATTCCTTGCAGAATAGCTTGCTAATTGCAATCTAAATTGCTATTTTTCCTACCAAAACAAAATTGCTTCATTTTTTTGTGTTTTCTTAGCACATTGCATGTTGACACGTGCTAGTAAGTTTTCTGACGTTGGATACTTGAGAGCAGTACACGTAGTACTACGTTTTCTGACGATTAACACTTGAGTGTGGGACACGTACTATAGTCCATGTAAAATCTATTGGCGCTTCAAGGTCACACTTTCTCGTATCCCCAGTCATCGGTTACTATGTTAGCGACCAAGAAGCCTGTGCATTCACACTTATTTTCAGCACTTCAGTTGAGGATTTGATTCCAATACGTTCAGACGACTTGCTTTATTATTATAAGCAAAGTCAAAATTTTCAGTTGGGCATAAATGCGTTAACTATTTACATAAAGAAAAGTTTAACAATATGTATAAAATGGTTATAATAAATCACAGATGTTTTTATAAAAATACAAAAATTCATTTTAATTTAGAATTCTTACTAAAACATTAGGAATCTCTACCTTCTAAAAAAGTTTTCACTTTCTAAAAATGTGTCAACAGACCATAAATCTTTAAATACATAATAAAATTATACAAAATATTGTTATTGCATAAGACCTCTTTCAGTTCTTGTAAAATCATAAAATAATTAATACAGTACAATTTTGGAATAGAAACTTAACTATGGTCCACATAACTTCATAATATACTTATTAACATAAACTTAAATTTAAAACTTAAATTTAATAAAAATTTTTTTACTTTTTTAGGAGAATTTTTTAAATCTTACGGATTAGAATATAACATACAATTTTTGAATTGTAATTTTATGAAATCGGATTATATCTTAAATTTACGAACTTAGAAACAGGTCTGAAATTACTCATAAAATTTTGTGTAAAGTATTATGTATTATTCAAAGTGTAATCTAAATAAACATAATTTCATCATGCACGGAGAGCCCACGCGATGCATGACACCCCTTATCACAGTGGGAAAAAAAAGTAAAATAATTCCCCAACTGTCGTTACCATAGTTACAGTTGGTCATCGGGGAAAAATCAGTGACCTTGAAGTGCCTATTGAGTTTACACCGAGTAGGGGTGAGTGTAAGAACATGGTTTGTTTATGGGTAGAAAAATAACGGTATATACAGGAAAACGAAGCCGAATGTTCTTGTCTACTACATAGATTCTGGAAATATTTAGACAAATATAAACTACTTTTTACATTATTAGTTTTATGATTGCTCTTTCTATTTTTTATAATGTAAAAATGTTTATTTATAACATAATTCGAAAAAAATAAAAAATATATACTACTATTTCTATTTGATTTTTAATATTTACGATACTATTATAAATTTATCCACTAAAAAATATAGCTTTTGGTTTACAAAAATCTTATGGCTGTTATTTACATATTTCTATTTAGATATTTGTTTATATATTTAAAAAAATACGAAACGTTTGTTTAAAAATGAAATAATTTTCTATCTATTGAGATTTAACTGATTAACTAAATTTATGCGCAAAGTGTCCGCTCCCGGTATAATTCCGCTGCCAAATGTACCTTCACAGAAGGTGTTAATATAGGATTCAGTTATACACTTGTAACAAAATCCTAGGTCGCAGTGTTAGAAAATGGGAACTAACTGGTTTGAGTCTCTTATATAACATACATAATCATAGTACTATCTAGGAGATTCTCGAACCGGGAAAGCTGTAAGAAAAATACAGAATTTTGTTTCCAAACATGAGTATTTATTACAGACTTGGCTGGAAACAGAAGGCGATGTCTTTGTTGTTAATTTAATTCATATTGAAAAAAAATAGAATCATAATATTGATAAACTTTTCCGAACACTTGAGGCAAGTATAAGTATTAATTGTTAATATTAAATAAAATTTGAAGGAGATTACTAATTTAGATTGAAATTGACTTTCGGAAATAAAACATAACACAGTTGTTTTAAATACTTAAATAAAAAGTAATACAGAGTCGCGGTAGCTCAGTAGGGAGAGGAAACGATCTCGTAACTGAGAGGTTGCGGGTTCAAAACCCGAGCCACCCTAAGATCCGGTGTGTTCATTAAAGGTTCATTAAAGGAAACGCAAAATATGTTAGTGGTTACAATGTAATGCAAGTTCTCAATCAATACATCTGGGAGACAGAACAAGTCTATGGGTCTTCTGCTTGGTGCCTGCTTCAAAATTACGAGGACTCACTTGGACAAAGTCCCTTTTTCACCTTAATGGTTGCGGGTTCAAGACTCGAGCCAACCTAAGATCAGGCATGTTCGTTACAGGTGACGAAGGAACGTAAAGAATGTTCTTGGTCACAATATTCACCAAGTTCTCAATCAATACCTCTGGAGTCGGCAGATCAAGTCTACGTGTCTTCTTCTTGGTACCTGGTTCAAGATTATGAGGACCCATTTGGGCAAAGTCCCTTTTTCACCTTAACGGTTCCGGGTTCGAGACCCGAGCCACCCTAAGATGAGGCATGTTCGTTACAGGTGACGAAGGAACGTAAAGAATGTTCTTGGTCACAATATTCACCAAGTTCTCAATCAATACCTCTGGAGTCGGCAGATCAAGTCTACGTGTCTTCTTCTTGGTATCTGGTTCAAGATTATGAGGACCCACTTGGGCAAAGTCCCTTTTTCACCTTAATGGTTGCGGTTTCGAGACTCGAGCCAACCTAAGATCAGGCATGTTCGTTAAAGGTGAAGAAGGAACGTAAAGAATGTTCTCCGTCACAATATTCACCAAGTTCTCAATCAATACCTCTGGAGTCGGCAGATCAAGTCTACGTGTCTTCTTCTTGGTACCTGGTTCAAAATTACGAGGACCCATTTGGGCAAAATCGTCAAAGTCACCTTAACGGTGCTCATTAAAAATGAAAGGCAAATTTCTATATTCTATTATAATCTTCTATTGTTCATAACTTATTTGCTTGTAAATTGGTCATACTATTTAAAATATATACTTTTAATATATTTAAAAAGGGAAGAAGATGTTTCTTTCTTTTGAGGGAAAGGGGGGGGGTGGCAATTTGCTATTAACATTAGATACACTCCCGAATTTTTCTGTGATTGATAATTTACTCAGTTTTACATATATTTAGTTTCTAAGTCCCCCGATAGTTTCTAAATAAATATTTTTTCTTGTCCAATGTATTCGGGAAACATATTATGAGAAAAAAATATATTAGTATTAATAAAAAACGTGTTTGTTTAAACGTATCTAAGATTTATTATAGGTACAAAGCTCAGATACAAAATGATTGACATGTAAATCATAATCCACTTTTCTTTCTTTATCTTAATGGAAAATACTTCATTAGTTGTGTTCTTTACCTTTCGCCAATTATTCTTTGCAGTTTAGTCTTGTTACGGTATTTGAAGCACCAATGAGAACAGTTGGAGACAATTATCCATAATATTTTGTAACACGCATAATCTAAGTAATCTAGGGGAAGTAGAAGATTTGTGCATTTAACACGTCGTTGCTTATAAGGTAATATAGTAATATAGGGCTATATAGTACTATCTGATTACAGCTTTGAAAATGTTAAACAGTTCAAATATCTATAGAATGTTATATATAGAATGTATATAGAATGTATATAGAATGAAGTAGAAATATATATAGAATGTTCTTGGTCACAATATTCACCAAGTTCTCAATCAATACCTCTGAAGTCGGCAGGTCAAGTCTATGTGTCTTCTTCTTGGTACCTGGTTCAAAATTACGAGGACCCACTTGAGCAAAATCGTCAAAGTCCCCTTAACGGTGCTCATTAAAAATGAAAGGCAAATTTCTTTGTCTCATTACTAGTAGCTTATTTTGTCCAAGTGGCATTAGAACAACAACAGAAGTAAAACGGATCAGTATTTTTATTTAAAAAAATTCTTATCATTAATTACGTGAACACAATATACTACAGTACAAAAAGTATCTCATACTATAATACATCTGATTAGAGAAATCATTAAAGATACAGATTTGCTCTGAAGAAGTCGTTGAATACAACTCAGTTGAGAAATGAGGATGGACCTTTATTTTATATGGCAATAAAACTTCCTGGTAATAGACAATTCTATAATAAACTATATACCAAGAATAGCGTAAACCATCGAAAACTTGGCTCTTTTGCTTCACTTGCAGTAAAATTCCGACAGCAAGAATTATTCTCCAGAAACTTCTTCAGCGAGTCTATTATCCCTAATATTCGCCGTGTTTGCTAAAGGTGACTGGAGCACGTAAAATATACTCGTGGTCACAATGTCCTCCAAGTTCTCAATCCATACCTCTGGGGGTGGCATTCCAAGCCTATAGGACTTCTGCTTGATCCCATCTTCAAAATTATGAGAACCCACTTGAGCAGAAGACATACTTTCACCCTTGTGGTGCTCGTTAAAAAAACGAAAGACGCAACCCTTGGCCTGAAATCGAGTAGCCTCCAGCTCAGTGGTGATTGGTTCAACCAAGTGGCATAAGACAACAACAACAAATATGCTGCATACTTGTTCCTTCGAAAAAAATACTTTAGTTCTTTTTCTTATGAATGAAATGACAGGCACTCCAATCATATTGTATAGTACTTATACGATACTTATTATATACTTATACTTACTAGTACACTTATTTTATTGTATACTTAGTATTATTATTGCACCAATACTTAATACTTATTGTATAATTAGTATTTTTACTAGTATACTTATTGTATTTTATGAATGTTATGTATGTAATATGGGCAAGACTTATTCAAAATCAGAACACAATTTATTTCTGGTAAGAAACATGAAATCCATACAACAGGCAAACATTTTTACAACCTCGTGCACATAGACAGCGTGATCCCGCACATACACTTTTCAAGTAGGGGTTCCTAAGGTAAAAAGACTACGAATAATTCCTAAGCACAATTGATCACGTGATAAAAGAGAACGCGCTAACTATTGGCTAAAGTAGTACAGACAGAGGGAAAAATCAGAATGACCGTGCAAACCCCGAATTTACTTTATGAACAAAAGTTATTAAATTAATATTAAAATATGTAAATAAGGAATTTTAATATTAAATATATTCTAAAGTGATGAAAATATTTTTTTTCTTATATAAACTATAAGCATATTTTGTTATTTAAATATCAAGTATTTTGTTATTTAAGTGTTAAGTTATATTACTCATTTATCGATATGTTAATAATTTTGAAAATAATATGTACATGAAGCTATAGTCGACATTTTAGTCTTGCAATTCCTCATTGCAGCTTCGGATTTCGTGAGACAACTAATACTGAAGCACATTTTCAGATGACAGAAGTAATCAAGATGTTTCATTTCGGTGCGAAAGGAAAGTTGAAGGGATTATTATTTGCATTACATTGAAGATGTAGTTCCTTTATGTGTCATATGCAGAGTTGTTTATAGTACACGAAATGACATGTATCGGATTATATATATTTTGTTTATGCAAGAGAAATCATCGAGAGAGCATCAGTTCAAATTAAGATAGGAGTGAAAATGACTTCTCTGTACATTCATCTTTTACACAAAATTCGCACGCTAAATATTTCTAGTAGTTCATTTCAGAAACTCACTTTATAAAGTTCTCTGTTAATTGGATAGAAAATTATATTTAAAAGTAAATTCAGTAGATACAGTATATTGTTTATCGTTTTCTTTTAGCACATTAAGGTATAATATTAGCTGTACTGATTTTTTTTTAAATTTCTACTCTGTTTTTACTGACTGATGTTTAGATATCCCCTATATAATAATAACCTAAGTTAACCGTCCTTCTGTCCTCGAATTTATGAAGCTGTTGGACCTGGAATGGATAAGGATATCTATATTGTATTCTATTGAATTCTAGGGGTATTCGATATTGGATGAGCTAAGATTAGAAAAATTAAAAGTAAGTCTTTAAAACGTTCGAAAGCCACAACGTATCCCTTTTCTAGCGTTTAATGTCTTTATATCTAGCCCTGTTTTCCATTTAAGAACATGTGATTAAGTTTATCAAATATAAAATAGGTAAAAATAATATTTTTTCTAGCATTTCATGAAATTTCTAGCTACCATCTCTTTGAATCATTTATTTTAAATTACTTAAATATTATGTGCATTATTTTCATAAGTTTTATCGCTGAACTTAAATATCACGTGAATAATTTTCTTTTATATTTGGCTTTAAAAATAGATTAGGTACATATGAGTGTAACAATAAGTTACATTCGGTCACCCCGTGTGTCTTCGAAGGTGACATGCCGGGGCAGGACCGGTTTGAATGCAGAGCGACTTCGGACTTCTCCCAGCCAATAGCGGTGTCCGTGATTTTTGGGGAATTTGGACCCTCTCCCCCCGCCGTTCTGGAGTGGACTCTTTTTTTGTCTCCGCCGTTGTAAATTTGAGCATAGAGAATCATTTCAGGAGTGTCAGGAAAATTTTTCAAAAATATGCCAAAAGCCAAACCAAAGTGTTAAGGATTTAGCAGAAGAGATTAATCTTCATGCAAAGAAATTTTGAACCCCAATAACTCCACGGATCCAAATTTGTAAAAGTTATCCGAGAACATTAAGTTAACAAAATTTTTTGATGCCCTAAGAGCAGACATCCGAATTGATTTAAAAAAGTTAGGCCCAAAAAATTTTGATCAAGCCATCGAAATGGCGACCAACATCG
>CM063509.1:19926741-19929241 GCA_032207245.1 Pardosa pseudoannulata | reverse complement strand
ATATATATATATATATATATATATATATATATATATATATATATATATATATATATATAATATATATATATATATATATATATATATATATATATATATATATATATATATATATTATATATATATATATATGTATATACCATGTTTTACATTAACAGTTTAATTTTATATTATTATTATTATATAGGGGATTGTATCGATGTATATTTAAATAAAATATGTAAGTACAAAATATTTTAAAATATATTTTCATGAATTTTCCTATATGAAAGTTAGCTTCATTTATATAAATACCATACTTTAATGCCAGATATGTGTATTTAAAAAAAAACATTGTCTAGAAAAGTTTAATAAAAACAGTATGCTTATATAAAACTGCTTCGTGAAAGAGAAACGAAATGCTCCTAACAAGTAAAAAAACCCCTTTATTTCCATTTAAAAAAATAAAGCACAAAACATAGAGCTAAATTTAATGATACCGTGTTACATTATAAAAGATTGAAGAAGCACATAAATATTAGTATAAAAATCTAGATAGAAATGATTGTGTAACGAATACATATTTAAAATATAAAGTGCTTTTAACGTAAAAAAAAATTATTTAAAATTTTAGCATTTTGTAAAAGAAAAACTAAATTCTCCTGTACTATTTATTGCTTTGATAATTTTCTTAAAATATGATGACAAAACTAGTAAAACAATGACATAATATTACTTAATGAAGATAATAATATGTAAATTTATATCTTTTACAAATCAGACTATATAATGTTAAAAATACAAAAATACTTTAGATGATTTGGTAAAATAAAAGTATTGCTGAAAACGTAAAGTGTGAATACTTTATGACTTATAATAAATAAAGAAAAATTAAAAATATCAAATTTGAAAAACCTTTTTTAACTACAAATTGTTTTGTTAATTTGAGTAAACATAACGCAAAATTTAAATTAGAAATGACGTGATTTTATGTACTGTAGTATTTAAAAGTATATTTTATCTTGTTGAACAAGAATAGCTAAAATTATCAAAATTTTAAAAGAGTTTTAGTAGAAGGTAAATTCACGAACATAATAACTGAAAGCAGAATATAGAAAGTAAATAAATGAAAACTGTTTAAAATACTTAATAATTTAATACATAATTTACAATATATATACATATATACAATTTTTTAATAAAATTTAATTTATATTCTCTTAGATATGTAACTCCTTTTATAAGCAAGTTTATTCCCATTCAGTCTAAATAATATTTGCAAGTGGTCTTTGGTATATTTATTAGAAACAATACATATTGATTCAAGTTAAAATATTCAAAGTGTTTAGAATACCGAAGTAAAAGCAATTAATTGACTGTTAAAACTTTTAATCTAATACTTTTATTGTTAAAATCTCATTTTTTAGTCCCGTGTAATCAAAGATAAAAAAGAAAGAACATTTTTTCGTGTAGAACATTATTTTTTTAATATATTTTTCACTTTTTATAATAAATTTTAAAAACATTAATTTTTTAAGTTAGATTTCAGATTTTAAATATAGAAAACATAACTCATGAGTTACCGTTTAGGGGTTCAGCTTTAAAAGAGGAAACCTCTAGGGTATGAACTGGTCACGTGATCTGATTAGCTGTCATCTCAATAAACACACAGATTGACAAAAGGGCTTAAGGCATAACAAAATTTGTCAAACGTAAAATGCATCAGCATTTCAAACACTAAAATAATTCATATGGGTGTGAAATCTATTTAAAGTTAAATTATAAACTGGAAATTCCACCTAATTAACAAAACATGAAAAGAACATGTTCGTATTTTAGTTAAAGTTTAACCCTTTAAAGTTCACAAGTGAACATTCTTTGGGATTTAATGGAGATAGGTTATAAAAGTTATCTATGAATCATATATGTGAAAAATATTAATTCTTACTCATAATTCTCACTCATAGGGGCTGTGGGTTTAAATGTAAAAACTCTCCACCCCCTTGTACAGTTCGAAAATAATATATTCTTAATATTTAATTGATATTGAAAAAATATTGCATAATAACATGTAATAGGTAAATAGCTAACTAAACAATTTAGAAGTGATATTTTGGGTAGGTATATTTATTTAGGGTCATGAGAAAGGAAAATCGAATATATTTTTTTTTTCAGGGAAATAAGTTTAAACGTTTATATTTTAAAAAGAAAAATAAACTGTGTGTTTTGCTACCATTTATTATTAGACTGGAGTGTCAAAAAGACCAAAATAAAATCATTAATATACCTTAAAAATGACGAGAAAAAGTACTTTAGCAGGTGGTTTCACTACGAAACCACTGTTCTTTAAAGGGTTAAGAAAAATCTTATTTGGTTGCTTCAAATATTCTAATATAACTAACACATAGCCGGTCATATGACAGGATCAATAAGATTTTCAATTTTCCAGAATTGTAAAGTACCCTATGACGCAGGTAAAAAAGATGATTTCTTTCTTGGTTGAGAATTATCTGGTAAGCAA
>CM063509.1:19914241-19921741 GCA_032207245.1 Pardosa pseudoannulata | reverse complement strand
TCAAGAGTCATTACATAAAGAAATGTAAATACGTAAAATTATCATTAAATGTAAAACTTTGTAAATTCACTTTTCAATAATTTATTTCTTAATCTAAACTGTCAATTCATTTATAATTATAAATCTTTTTTAAGGAATTTCAATCTGAATATTCATTATAGTATTCACTATAACTATTTGTTAGTTTCCTAAACTATTGGTACAAAATATATTTATTATTGTTATTATTAACTTATTATTATATGTGGATAGCAATATATCAGATAAATGGATAAAAGTTTAGATAGAATACTGATTATTTTAATAATCATTAATAAACAATATTTAACTAAGAAATTTAAAGAAGGTACCAAAAAATAAAAACATAAACGTTTGGAAATCCCAATCAAGTTAAAAACTATAAGCTATAAAATTGAATTTCATGTTTGCTTATAAGGCAAAAAAAAACCTTTATATTGAAAATTTGTTTATACATATATTTAGCTAAATCATGTTTATTTCATATGCACTTTTTTATTTAAAACGACATTCTCGAAAGCATGGATCCATGAGTAAACTTTGTAAGTTTATTTATTGTAAAAAAAACTCTCTAATGCAGAAATTAACATATTAAAAAGTTGAAAATGTTATAATTTTTTAAGATATTATTTAATTATAAAAAAATGCTGTATTCATGGAAACTTAATAAAAATATAATAATAATTTAATAACTATAATAATAATAATAAATATATTTTGTACCATTAGTTTAGGAAAATAACAAATAGTTATAATGAAAACTATAATGAATATTCAGATATAAATGCTTTAAAGGAGATTTATAATTATAAGTGAATTAACAGTTTAAATTAAGAAATAATTTATTGAAAAATTAATTTCCTAAGTTTTACATTTAATAAAACTTTTACGCATTTACATTTCTTTATGTAATTACTCTTGAAAAATCTGTAATATTTTATTGAATTTTATAAAGAAAGCTTAATAAAATATTTCAAAGAGAAAACCAAAAGTTATACTACTAAATCTAAAATTTATTCAAGTAATATTAAATCATTTTTTACTACTGACTCTCCATAACAGATTTTCCATGAAATCATGTAGGTTTTAAACAGATAAGCATATATACAATAATGAAATAAAACAGTTGCAAACCAAAAACCATATGATTATAAATTAAGACAAAATTAAATAAAAAAACATTTATATCTTACTGTAGTAACTTAAAGATGAATTAATGTAAGTATTTAATAGGAATTAAACATATGTATCATAATCTGCTAAATAGTTTGATAATAATTAGTGGATCAATCATGTTTTGCCTTATTTGGAATTGCACTTAAAAAATTTATTCCTGGAGAAGCTTTTATAAAATTTCTAATAAATGAAGAAAATTTAGTAAAAAAATCGGATTTTTCAAAACGTCTAATTTTTTTGATAAATTAAATTATTTTAATATTTTTTGATGCATCACATTTCTTATGCACTGAACTAGTGAATCACCTAAAATCTTTGCTTAATTTATATTTGGTAAAATATTTTCACTGAAGTATCACAGAATTTAGATATTACGTAAATAATATTCTTTTATATTTGGCTCAAATAATAGATTAAGTAGATATGTGATAATTTTACATTTAATCATCGATTATTTTTCATTGCATTGAAAATTTTATCACCGGTATTAAAACAAAATTTAGTAGTCTATTGCATGGACTAATAAATATCTAGTGTTTAAGTTATATATCTTTGAAAATTAAGAAGTTTTTTCGTTTGTGTGTTTTTTTATACATAACCACACGGTTCGCAATCGATTCACTCAATTTTGGACATCATTCATATATACTACCATATAATCCTTGTCAATATTAAAACCTCTTCTGTCCATGCTATCACGTAATATGACAAGATAAATAAAGTTGGCAACTAACATGCGATCAGTAAAGATAAACAAATTGTTGAGGGTGTACAAGATGATTCTCAGTGAAAACACAAATGATATTTTTTACCTGTCTTATAGGGTACTTTACAATTCTGGAAAATTAAAAATTTTACTGATCCCGTCATATGATAGGCTATATGTTAGTATAGTTTTAATTATTTAGTTATAATCTACATATTATAACCTGATGATATAATTTTTATCACCCTGTGATTTTATTAGATCAGTAATTTAGTACTTCACTCTTCATGTATTAGTTGAATTAATAATTACTCAAAATGACCCCATGTATGAAATATTTAAGAGGACATACAATTTCTTGCTTTTCCGCCTATATTGTTTCCATTCTCTTTCCAGCAGCGTTTCCTTCAATAAATATCTGGTATTTCGGAATTAAAAAGTTATGGCAGCAGAGCGTGAAATAATCATTCCAACCCAGCCATATTCATTTCATTAATATTGCATTAAAGCTCGCTTCACCATTGCACCTTGTTGGACGAGCAATTACAGGCACGTTACCATCTGTCATGAGTCTACGGGTTTTCGAGACATGTTTAAGGTATCCGTCTACATTCAGAGAACTTTTTCCTTCAAATGTAGAGACTAGTTCATGTTTTTACAATTTTAAATTTATTTATTTTTTATATTATCATATATAATTGCATTGAAAATCTTATTAACGGAGAGGTTTTTATAAAATTTCTAATAAATGAAGAAGATTTAGTAAAAAATTCGGGTTTTTTTTCAAAAGGTTTAATTTTTAATAAATTAAATTATTTCAATATTTTTTTATGCAACACATTTCTTATACACTGGACTAGTGAATGACAAAAGATATTTGCTTAATTTACATTTGGTAAAAAATTTTCACTGAATTACATATTAAGTAAATAATTTTCTTTTATATATGGCTTAAATAGTAGATTAGGCACATATGTGATAATTTTATATATAATCATCGATTATTTTTTATTGCAATGAAAATTTTATCACCGGTATTATCAACAATGTCTAGTAGTCAATATCATGGACTAAAATATCTAACGTTTAAGTTATATATCTTGGAAAATTTAAAAGTTTGTTCATTTGTGTATTTGTTTTTTATACATAACCACGTGATTTTCAATTTATTCGCTAAATTTTGGATATCATTCACATATACCACCAAATAATAACTCCCATTAATAAAATATCTGCAGTTCATCGCATTACCTAATATAACAAGATATATTAGAGTTGGCAACTAACATCCGTTCAGTAAAGATAAACAAATTATAGAGTATGTATCAGAAAATTCTCTGTTAAAAAAACATTTTTTTATCTGCCTTATAGTGTACTTTACAATTCTGGAAATTAAAAAATATTACTGATAACGTCATATCATGGGCTATATGTTAGTATAGTTATAATTATTTAGTTCAACCTACATATTATAACCTGATGATATAGTTTTTATCACCCTGTGACTTTATTAGATCAGTAATTTAGTACACCACTCTTCGTGTATTAGTTGAATTCTTTATTACTCAAAATGACCGAATGTATGAAATATTTAAGAGAACATACAATTTCTTGCTTTTCTGCCTGTATTCTTTCCATTATTTATCCAGAAGCATTTCTCTCATTAAAAGTCTGGCATTTCGGAATTAAAACGTTATCGCAGCAGAGCGTGAAATAATCATTCCAACCCAGCCATGTCCATTTCATTAAAATTGCATAAAAGCTCCCTTCAATACTGCACCTTTTTGGACGAGCAATTACAGACACGTTACCAGCGTACACGAGTCTACGGGTTTTAGAGAAATGTTTAAGGTATATGTCTATGTTCGAAGAACTTTTTTCTTTAAAAGTAAAAACTAGTTCATGTTTTTACATTTTTTCTTTTATTTTTTTATATTATCATAGAGAATTGCACTTAAAAAATATATTCCTCGAGCAGTTTTTATAAAATTCCTAATAAATGAAGAACATTTAGTAAAAAATTCGGGTCTTTTTTCAAACGGTCTAATTTTTTGATAAATTAAATTATTTCAATATTTTTCAATGCAACACATTTCTTATACACTGGACTAGTGAATCGCCTAAAATCTTTGCTTAATTTACTTTTGGTAAAATATTTTCACTGAATTATCACTGAATTTAGATATTACGTAAATAATTTTCTTTTATATATGGCTGAAATAATATATTAGGCACATATGTGATAATTTTATATTTAATCATCGATTATTTTTTATTGCAATGAAAATTTTATCTCCAGTATTAACAACAAAGTCTAGTAGTCTATTTCATGGACTAATAAATAACGTTTAAGTTATATATCTTGGAAAATTTAAAAGTTTGTTCATTTGTGTATTTGTTTTTTATACATAACCACGTGATTTTCAATTTATTCGCTAAATTTTGGATATCATTCACATATACCACCAAATAATAACTCCCATTAATAAAATATCTGCAGTTCATCGCATTACCTAATATAACAAGATATATTAGAGTTGGCAACTAACATCCGTTCAGTAAAGATAAACAAATTATAGAGTATGTATCAGAAAATTCTCTGTTAAAAAAACATTTTTTTATCTGCCTTAAAGCATACTTTACAATTCTGGAAAGTTAGAAATTTTACTGATCCCGTCATATGACAGGCTATATGCTAGTATAGTTATAATTATTGAGTTCAACCTACATATAATAACCTGATGATATAATTTTATCACCTTATAACTTTATTAGATCATTACTTTAGTATATCACTCTTCGCGTATTAGATGAATTCTTTATTACTCAAAATGACCTCATGTATGAAATATTTAAGGGAACATGCAATTTCCTTCTTTTCTCTATCGTTTCCATTCTCTATCCATAAGCTTTTCTCTCATTAAACGTCTGGCATTTCGGAATTAAAACGTTATCGCAGCAGAGCGTGAAATAATCATTCCAACCCAGCCATGTCCATTTCATTAATATTGCATTAAAGCTCACTTCAATACTGCACCTTGTTGGACGAGCAATTACAGACACGTTACCAGCGTACACGAGTCTACGGGTATTAGAGGAATGTTTAAGGTATATGTCTATGTTCGAAGAACTTTTTTTTTTTAAAGTAGAAACTAGTTCATGTTTTTACATTTTTACTTTTATTTTTTTATATTATCTTAGAGAATTGCACTTAAAAATATATATTCCTCGAGCAGTTTTTATAAAATTTCTAATAAATGAAGAACATTTAGTAAAAAATTCGGGTTTTTTTTCAAAAGGTTTAATTTTTAATAAATTAAATTATTTCAATATTTTTTGATGCAACACATTTCTTATACACTGGACTAGTGAATGACCTAAAATCTTTGCTTTATTTACATTTGGTAAAATATTTTCACTGAATTATCACTGAATTTAGATATTACGTAAATAATTTTCTTTTATATATGGCTGAAATAATATATTAGGCACATATGTGATAATTTTATATTTAATCATCGATTATTTTTTATTGCAATGAAAATTTTATCACCAGTATTAACAACAAAGTCTAGTAGTCTATTTCATGGACTAATAAATATCTAGCGTTTAAGTTATATATCTTTGAAAATTAAGAAGTTTGTTCGTTTGTGTATTTGTTTTTTATACATAACCACGTGGTTTTCAATTTATTCGCTAAATTTTGGATATCATTCACATATACCACCAAATAATAACTCCCATTAATAAAATATCTGCAGTTCATTGCATTACGTAATATAACAAGATATATTAGAGTTGGCAACTAACATCCGTTCAGTAAAGATAAACAAATTATAGAGTATGTATCAGAAAATTCTCAGTTAAAAAAACATTTTTTTATCTGCCTTAAAGCATACTTTACAATTATGGAAAGTTAGAAATTTTACTGATCCCGTCATATGACAGGCTATATGCTAGTATAGTTATAATTATTGAGTTCAACCTACATATAATAACCTGATGATATAATTTTATCACCTTATAACTTTATTAGATCATTACTTTAGTATATCACTCTTCGCGTATTAGATGAATTCTTTATTACTCAAAATGACCTCATGTATGAAATATTTAAGGGAACATGCAATTTCTTTCTTTTCTCTATCGTTTCCATTCTCTATCCATAAGCTTTTCTCTCATTAAACGTCTGGCATTTCGGAATTAAAACGTTATCGCAGCAGAGCGTGAAATAATCATTCCAACCCACCACGTCCATTTCATTAATATTGCATTAAAGCTCACTTCACCATTGCACCTTGTTGGACAAGCAATTACAGACGTTACCAGATGACACGAGTCTACGCGTTTTCGAGAAATGTTTAATCTCTACAGCTCAACAGCGTGATAGGGAAATTTCGTTATAATGCAAAAGCTCAAATATATAACTCTCACCTTTATATTATCTATCTTTATATATAAAATCCTTGTTTACATTTATGAATCTATGTGTATATGTATGTGTGATTCCAAATTGGCTATACACATTTTGATGTAATTTTAAATGGAGATTGAAGTAAAGAATTTAGGCAGATCAAATAGTGACTGAAAATTAAAGGGATGATCGAAATGGAACATTCTTTAATCAATTCAGCTTGACGACCCTATGTCGCATAAACTTTCTTTAAAAATAAAGTAATTAACATCTTTCATTTAACCCATCCACCCACCACCCTCCCCACCTTTTTCCCGTTCAAAACAGTCACCCTTTTCGTAAATTCCAGACGGAACTTACCGTATCATACTAGAGTTGCCGGTTTAAAAGTTATCAGGCTACTTTTAAGTTATTTTTCCTGCAAGGTAAAGGAGTTCCGTTATGCAAAATTAGTTTCTTTCGTTTATTATCGCTTTGCAATATTTTTTTCCCTCAAAAGTGTGTTATACGAGTGCGAACGAGAAGGGGTCGACAGGTCCGTTTTCGAACAAGAATTCGCTGTCTAACCCCCGTCGACGCGTCCGTTCAGTGGGTTAATTTAAATCATGATAGTGCATAAAAAAATAAGATGAAATATTATTTATGCTTTGTTACTATGATTATTTCAGTTATTTAAATTTATTTATTTATTTTTTAGAGTATTTTTAAAATTCATATTGCGTTTTTTTATTGTCCTGGGTAAGAAATCTATAGATGCCTAGCTATAGAATCTGTAACTAAAAACACCTTCTATACAATATTAATCCTGCTATGAACAATTAGAATAATTTGAGCCATATTAAGAAAATACATTTATCAAAACGTGTATTTTTTACAAAACAAAGTTATAAATGTTGCAAATTCCTTTTAACCTAGTATCATCTTAACATGAAATTTTAGAAAATTTCCTCTTGGGAATTGTTCTTCTGGCGGCATTTATTTTAAAAGAATAAAAACATGTAGGTCTAAATGATCAACAAATGAAATTTTATTTTTAAAATAAATTTAGAATCAACATTTAGTAGGCGTTATAATTGCAGTACTTCATAACAGCAATAAATAACAAAGAGTCTTTACAATTTCGTTGTTGAAATAATATTAGTTTTCTTCTATGTCACAAAGGGCTGATTGCTTGTATCCCACAAGA
>CM063509.1:19881741-19901741 GCA_032207245.1 Pardosa pseudoannulata | reverse complement strand
TCCTCTGGCAACAACATTGTCCTCCAAAAAATCCAACTGCCCCCTGAGAAAAATCAGGGTCCCTTTTCAGAACGGAGGGGTCAGAATTCTGCCAAAAAAATGGGCCTTTCTATTGGTTGGAAGAAGTCTGAAGTTTCTTCTAGTTCAAACCGGTGAAGTATTGTATGTCTTTGTCGATGGCTCACGAGAAGAGTTAAAAAGAAGCTGAACCGAATGTCATTTTTTGTTACAGACGCTACAGAAAAATATGGCCTAGACTTCAAAACTACTGTTTTCTATCCTTGAAGGAATGAAAAAATCGAATCTGAATGCCTGGCGTGTATCGTCAGTTAGTGGATAAGAACACCTATTTTCCTCTAGGTACAACTTTAGACTCCCCTTCATAAAACGGAACATATTATTAGAGAAGACCCCTGTTCCAGATATGTGGAAATAAAATTTATTTGGTATAATACAAAACTAAAATTTGGTATAACTAAAACTAAATTTAAATATCAAGGAGAGGATGTACAGGGAGAAGTTTGATTGACCGGAGAAGATGTTGCAAATGAGTGGGAACTTATGTTATAAAAGGCTTTCTAAAATACTAATTAATAAAGCGAGGAAAATTTTTTAATTAAAAATTTTATTTTTTGTATTCATTTATTTATTAACCTTTAATCTTCGGCTAACCGCTGGCTTGCTTTTCGACTACAAATCGGCAAGATTTTCGAAAATGCCTCCCCCTTCCTTCCACTTTCTCAAGAGGGAAAAATGTTTTGTCCTATTGTCACTCTCTGGTAGTGGAGAACGTTACAATGCAGGGTCGCTCTAAAACCAGTCTGAAAATTGTTATTTGACATCTCACTTTGAGAAAGACCGTTAAATTTTGAAGGCCTGATCAGATTAAATAAAAAAAATAAACAACGGAGGAAAGAAACTTTGACTCGCTTCCAAACGGATTTGGTTCGCAAGATAGAATGAATAGTTTACAAACAACTGCTGGACATGGACAAAAAGGCGCCAGTTGTTCCACATGTCGCCAAACAAAATCCCATTCTTCCTTCCCGGTACTGATGCACTCAGCAAACCTTCAACAATAGGGAGGGATTGGCCAAATGACAAGTGAGTAATGACCCCGTCCCGGCAAAAGGGGAGAAATATCTACAGTACAACTGTTGTACGCTAGCCGACTTTTGGTTTCTAAATATTTATGATACAACTACTGTACCAGCCGAAACCTAAAAGTTAATTGACACATCTACTTTGTCTGTCTTTGATTTTCATTTTTCTCGTGTCGCTCCAAAAAATGTCTATCTCGCAAGCGGCAAATGCCAGCAGTGTTCAACCTATTCTCTCCTCTGGTAACAGCCTTGTCCTCCAATATAGTCCGTTTGCCCCCTGAGAAAAATCAGGGGTCCCTTTTCAGAACGGAGGGGTCAGAATTCCACCAAACCAACGGGCCCTACTACTGGTTGTGAGATGTCTGAAGATTTTTCTAGTTTAAACCGGTCTTATATTGTATGTCTTTAACGAAGGCTTACGAGAAGGGGTAAAAAGAAGCTGAACAGAATGTAACTTATTGTTACAGTATGGTAATGAGTTCTAACTATTTTTAATTATAACTTGCTTAGCTATTAACCCCCATTTTTAAACCTGACATATATATTATAATACAGAATTATTATTATCTTAAATGCTTTTATTTTAAATTTTTTTATGCCTCTCCCATGTAGCATATATTTTACTTCAATTTTTTTTTATAAAAACGTAGTATATCATGTATTTATGTCTGTAACCATCTAAAAATTATCTTGCCGATTACGCGAAAAAGTAACCGCTATTATTTGGATTGAACGGTTTACTGACTAATCAAAATACCTAAGCATTTTGCAAACTTGCAGCCATAAAAGAAGGAAAATCCAACTTTGAGGAACTTTGAATTTATTGTGTATGAATATAATATAACTGAGGTTAATTATTATTTCTTTTCATATTCCAATTACCACTTTTCTTTAAATCTGTTAAAAACAAACCTTTAAAATTCTTAAATTATTACTAGAATTTTTGTCAAAAATTAATTAAATTTATACATCAAAATTAATTATATTTAACGATGTTTTTGTGTATAAATTAATTAGAGTCATACCTTTACTACAAGCTTGTATCACCAAATTATTGAATAACATATAAATTACTCAAATATATTAAGATGTAAGTTTTACATCAAATTACTTCTAATTCATTCACACAGTTACGTAATATATTTTTATTAATTAATTAGATACATTAAAATAACATCGAATCAATTAGAAAAGTATTTAAGGATGTTTAATATCAAATGAATGCTAAATCCTCTTTTACGGTTTATTCGCTAGCATTTAATTTTTTTTCAATTTAAATAGATTTTACACACATATAACTCGATACTTACAAAGTACGGTTTTTGATTAATGCATTGCATAATTCGCTAAAAATTTAATTTAAGCTTTCACATAGTAAATTTTTTCGTCTCCCGCGAGTATAATTAGGTTTTAATTAAACGTGTATCTACCGGAATGAATAGTGATTTTTTTTTTGGTTACGGGATGGAATATTTCGCTTTTGTTTACGCATGAAGTAATGTTTAAAATATTGAAAATTTTAAAAAGAACAGGATTTAGTTATCGGCCTGCGCCATACTTAAGTTGATAAAGGTATCCTTAATAGCACTAAAACTCCTTATCTACCCCATGCCTGCAGGATATTTTAAATCGATAAATTTTGACTCCCAGCTCAGAGATATAAAAGAATGTTAGCAGTCTAAAAGAATTTAGAATTTACGTAGAACGCCATCATTTATTTAAGAAATAGTTAGATAGTAAGGAACAGTAAACTATGGTAATGTAAAATAAACAGCTTTTGATCTTTTAGAAAATACAAATTATTTATAATATTATTTATATTTGTTTTGAGATGCTTCACATATACATATATACATAAATGTTTCAATATAACTATTAAAATAGTGTAAGTTTAATAAAAATTTAGATTATTAGAGAGTTCTCAAACTCCAAAGGCGAGTTTTATAGTTCGATTTTAAAAACAGTGTACACATTGTAAATTACATTCACACCAATGAAAAAAAATCAAACACAATTCAAAGATTTTCTTGAAAAAATAAAGGACGAAGAATTTTCAAATGACATTTAATAAATATAATTTATGTAAAAAAAACTGTTTAATACCTCTTTTGCATACCTTTTAAGTATGTTTTTCATTACGAATCGGAAAAATTTCAAATTTTGAAAAATGGTTGGGCCGAACGATATCCGATTGGTTAGGGTGCTGGCCTTCGGTAGTGGAGTTCGTGGGTTCGGATCCCGCAGTGGCATGGATGTTCGTAGCCATTCGGAATCGGCTTTAAACTGTAGATCGCGGTCTTATTAGTCCTCGTGTTGTAAAAAGTAGGTCTTTGTACTGCTAAAACCAAACCAAAAATGGTTAGTGTGAGAGTGCAGCTATGTTTGACATAAGGTTTGCGAAACTGATTTGCTCGCCGCACTCACACGTTGTGGGTTGAATGCCCAAGTTTTTTTCGCGACTCCAGGAAGCGTGTGGTGTGGCCAGTGAAAACGATTGCACTTAAACTTCACCAAATTTTGGAGAGTTGTGATTGGTCTCCAGGAGGCGATTCAGGACCATCCTTGGAGTCCCGGTCCTTCTGGGCAGAGCCGGGAAAGGACGCATTGTGCAAAAGGACAATGGAACAACGAACGCATCAGCACAGGATAATGGAAAAAGTATAGGGTTGTCTGAGTAGAAAGAAGGAAGAAAAAGAATGCAGCGTTCTCTTGACATTGGCATTTTTGTTTTGAGGCGTAGCACGTGGAGTGCTTCTTTTACTTATATATATATATATATATATATATATATATATATATATATATATATATATATATATATATATATATATATATATATATATATATATATAAATATATATATATATATATAAATATATTATATATATATATATATTATATATATATATATATATATATACATACATATATATAAATATATATATATTTACATAATATATATAATATATATACATATATATATATATGTATATATATATATATATATATATATATATATATATATATATATATATATATATATATATATATACATATATATATATATATATATATATATATACATATATATTTATATATATATATATATATTTATATATATATTTATATTATATATATATATATATATATATACATAATTTATATATATATATATATATATATTTATATATATATATATATATATTTATATATATATATATATGTATATATAATTATAACATATATATATATGTATATATATTTATATATATATATATATATATATTTATATATATATATTATGTATATACATATTATATAAAATATTTATATATATATATATGTATAAGATATGTATATATATATATATATATATTTAAAATATATATATATATATATATATATATATATATATATATATATATATATTATATATATATATATTATATATATATATATATATATATATATATATATATATATATATATTTATATATATATATATATTATATAGAATATATATATATATATATATATATGCTCTTATCCTTGTCATGTGTTCTATATTTGAACATTGTAATATAGATCAGTGGTGTTATACTATAATTAAAGACGATATAAAGCAACTTTGGGTTATAAATGACTTTGAAATACCAACAGCAATGTACTACACCACACTAGTTTGGACTATCAAGGAGCTTGGCCACCCCTGCTATAAAGTATTCATTGTACCATTTATTCAACATATTTTTGTTGTACAAAATATTTTTGTGTCAACAATTTGAAAATTATTAAATTTCTGCTTGATATTTTAGCAGGATTCTTTTTGGTGTGTAATCATTTGACAAAGTAAAACATTAATTCTATTATGGCTCGTTAAAAGTATAAAATAGAATGCATTAGCAAAAACTTAAGATACTTTGAATATACCATAAATAATTCGTAGTTCCCTTTTAAGGAAAATCTCTTGTGGGTTTAAGTTGAATTTTTATTGGTGTTGTTTGACTCGAAAATGAGTTACTGTGTGCAGAGCTTGTTAAATAATAAATTACGAGATGCTTTCCAATTCCAAATAATGGATGCACTTCACGTGCAAAAGAAACCCAATATTTCATACAAATAAAATAAAACGGTTTAAGTACATGCAAACGATTTGGACGCAGATCAAAAGTTTTAATGACTGTGTAAACAATTTGGATGGAGACCAAAACTGAAATACAGGAACAATAACTTCCGAAGACTATTTGGCGTCAGTTCTGAGAATCTACTGAATAATATTCTAATGAATCCAGGAGTGTAAAGGTAAAGGTTTTAAATTTACCTTTTATTTCACAATGATATATAATCTTGTCAATGTAATGTTCATTAAAATATTCCGATGAAATATTGTTTCAGCATATTATTGCGAAAAAAGGTAAGACTATTCCACTTTGAAACATTAAGTAATATTTTGCTTTAAGTTAAATAGAATGTTATAAATAGCATACCGAAACAAATTACTTTAAAGGTTTATATAAATATTAGTTCTAAGTAATGATTTAAATATTATTCATAAAACTTTTTGATTCTTTATATATATATATATATATATATATATATATATATATATATTATATATATATATATATATATATTTATATATATATATATATATATTATTATATTATTTTATTATATATGTACAAATATATATTATATGTAATATATATATATATATATATATATATATATATATATATATAGATATATATATATATATATTATATATTATAATATATATATATATGTATATATATATATATATATATATATACTTTTTTCTTTCAAAGATCAGATTTAGTCCAACGTCACAGTCCAGAATAGAATTCCTAGTTTGTTTGTTTTTTTAATTCCTTTGCCACTGTCATCTTTCTTCAGTGAACACAGGTCTTTGGGTTTTTTCTGTAGGGGGAAATAACTCTATAAAGACTCTCTCGGTAAGTTTCTCAAAACATAAAGGGAAAGTAAAGCTAAAAACTCAAAAATAAAAACTCACGGAGTAATGCAGTACCTACCAGAAAGCCCGTACTTTTAAACCAAACAGAATTCATTTCGAAAAGTAACATCTTGTGGACATCTATAAGACTAATTTGATATTAAAAATGCTAAATACTAAATTAAAAACTAAAAAATAATACTAAATACTAAATACTGCTAAAACAGTGAGAACGACAAAAAAAAATCAGATTCTCCGTATGCCGTACGGGCTAATCATTAAAAGCACGGTAACCGCGCCCGTACTGTGTACCTGTAAAACAAGCAAGGGGTTAAGAACTTCCTCACTTAAATCATTTCTTCACAAATATTCCTATCAATCTTCAGTCCAATATTACATGTTATCCCTATTTTTTAGAAATATAAAATTGCTAATTTAATAATAATCGTTTTGTAAGCTTTGCTTTACGGGATGTTTGTACACACAAGACAGACATCGGTTATTGAATAGTTACATCATTAAAAATAACCATAGAAAACGTAACCAGATAATGATACTCACCAAATTTTTAGATATGCTGCTCACATGTTACCCGATGTTTTTAACAACTGCAAAATAAAAAGCTAAATGAGTTCTTGTAAAATAATTTATTATTTACAAATATATAAAGAGAAATATGACTATACTTTACAATAGTTATCACGTATAAGAGTTAAAATGCGAACTTCAATTCTGAGTTATATGTATTTAATAAATTATTTACTGTAATGCATGTAAATACACAACAATAACATATTATACACACACATATATATATATATATATATATAATATATATATATATATATATATATATATATATACAATACACATATATTATAATATATATATATATATATATATATATATATATATATTTATATATATTATATATATATATATATATATATTTATATATATATATATATATATATATATATATATATAGTGATAAAATTTTTAATGAGTCAAATTGGCTCGGTCCGTAAAACTAGCGTTAATTCAGTTGTTACAATTCCTAAGAATATTGCACTGTACGCAGTCATTTAACTATGTAATTTTCTATTACATCTAGATTAAATCGTTATTTCAAGTTACTTGTCACCATTTGATATTAAAAGACACTGTGCAAATATCATAAACACTCATTAGAGAACTTTTTGCCACCATGAAATTTTTACAAGCAAAACCTTCAACCTTAATGTTGTAATGCAAATATATGTATATATAAACTGTAGGTCCCGGTCTCATTAGCCCTCGTGTGCAAAACAATAGATAGTAGCTTTCCAAACTAAACCAAACCTGAAGCATACTGCGCTATTTTATATGGCAAAAGAAATTGTAGTAGAGAGATCCACAGTCCATACTTTATATCTAGCGCTGAAAAACACCACTATGTCATTTTATCACTAATGTGCTAGTGAAATAATTACAGTCCTAAAGTGCATTATAATTTACAAAGCCATTTAATTATTTAATTATTAAATACAGTTTGGTTCAAATTCGTTACTGCCGTGTGGGGATTTACCTCTGGAGAATATTGGGGTAATGTAATAAACACTCATTAGAGCGGTTTCTGCCGGAATGAATCTTTTACAACACAGAACTTTTATTTTACTTAACTAAATTTCGTCACAAAAAGGTCCTTTTTATTTAATTACTTCTCCCAGATTGTTTATGAGAAATATTACGCTCTGATATGGCCATCCGCCGTAAAATAGAATCCGGTCTCACTTTAATATTTGACTTATTTTATGCACGAAATTAGATTTTTGCTGCTATTAATCTGTTCTGCCTGTAGGGAAATCATTAAGATTCATGGTTTAATTAAAACGACGAAAATCCTATTTTGTTTAGATGTCTGCCAATAAAGTCGTTTATAACGCCGCAAAGCTAAAACAAATATTGGAAATGATTTCCCGTTTCTTTAATGAAGATTTCATTTAATTACATAAGGGTAAAATAACTCTAGTTCTTTATATTTGAAATTTGTCAATAAAATTAGGCAAAATGGACTATCATTACACATGGAATTTATTAGTGTATATTACTTTAATGCAGACAGAATTCATTTAAATTTTCTCAATAAAATTAAGCAAAATGGACTGTATTATTACGCATCGAATTCATTAGTGTATAATATTTTAAAACGAACTGAATTCATTTAAAATTTTTGACTTTTGAAATTTCTCAATAAAATTAGGCAAACTGTTTTTAATGAAAATTTCATTTAATTGCACTATTTTAAAACAACTCTAGTTCTTTATATTTCAAATTTCTTACTGAAAATTGTTTGTATGATTCTTTATTTAAAGATTCTTTATATTTGACTTTTGAAATTTCTCAATAAAATTAGGCAAACTGTTCTTTAATGAAAATTTCATTTAATTGCACTAGGGTAAAAATAAATCTTCTTTATATTTGAAATTTGTCAATTAATTAGCAAAAGGGATATCATTACACATCGAATTTATTAGTATAATACTTTAATACGAATTCATTTTTTGACTTTTGATATTTGTCAATAAAATTAGGCAAAATGGACAGTATCATTACACATCGAATTTATTAGTGTATAATATTTTAATACAAAATGAATTCATTTGAAATTTTTGACTTTTGAAATTTCTCAGTAAAATTAGGCCTGTTTTTAATGAAAATTTCATTTATTGTGTACACTATAACAACTCTAGTTCTTTATATTTCAAATTTCTTACTGAAAATTGTTTGTATGATTCTTTATTTAAAGATTCTTTATATTTGACTTTTGAAATTTCTCAATAAAATTAGGCAAACTGTTCTTTATTGAAAATTTCATTTAATTGCACTAGAGTAAAACAACTCTAGTTCTTCTTTATGTTCGAAATTTGTCAATAAAATTAGGCAAAATGGACTGTATTATTACACATCGATTTTATTAGTGTATAATACTTTAGTACAAATTGAATTCATTTAAAATTTTTGACTTTTGAAATTTGTCAATAAAATTAGGCAAAATGGACTGTATCATTACACATCGAATTTATTAGTGTATAATATTTTAATACAAACTGAATTCATTTAAAATTTTTGACTTTTGAAATTTGTCAATAATATTAGGCAAAATGGACTGTATCATTACACATCGAATTTATTAGTGTATAATATTTTAATACAAACTCAATTCATTTAAATTTTTTTTAATTTTAAAATTTCTCAATAAAATTAGGCACACTGTTCTTTAATGAAAATTTCATTTAATTTCACTAGGGTAAAACAACTCTAGTTCTTCTTTATTCTTGAAATTTCTTATTGAAAATTCTTTGTATGATTCTTTATTTGAAAATTCTTTATATTTGACTTTTGAAATTTCTCAATAAAATTAGGCAAACTGTTCTTTATTGAAAATTTCATTTAATTGCACTAGGGTAAAACAACTCTAGTACTTCTTTATATTTGAAATTTGTCAATAAAATTAGGCAAACTGGATTGTATTATTACACATCGAATTTATTAGTATATAATACTTTAATACAAACTGAATTCATTTAAAATTTTTGATTTTGGAATTTGTCAAAAAAATTAGGCAAAACGGACTGTATCATTACACATTGAATTTATTCATGTATAATACTTTAATACAAACTGAATAGATTTAAAATTTTTAATTTTGAAAATTTCTCAATAAAATTAGGCACACTGTTCTTTATATGTATTTTTTTTCGTTGTACCTAAAATTCTCTATTCTTATTTATTTCTCTGTATATTATGTTCTTTTAAATTATCTTAATGTTCAACTATTTTTACAAATGTTAATTCTTAATTTATACTATAAACATATCTATTTTATATATATATTTATAATATATAATATTTATATTAAATATATTTTTATATTTATCATATTTGTTTTTATATATATATATATAATATATATATATATTATATATATTTATATATATTTATACATATATATTTTATATATATATATATATATATATATTTATCTGTGTGTGTGTGTGTGTGCGTTAGAGAAAGACGTGGATACCTAAGTCTATTAACATTAATTATAAATATTTAATTCATGTTACATTTGTTTCTGCCTTCACATGGTTGAATCCTTTGACACTTTTAAAAAATAATATCCAGGATCATTACAAGCTGGAAAATTTCATAAATGCCAAAGTTCATCCGATTAAAAGACTTATAGAGAATCAATACTGCAGAATTTCGTGGTCTGCAAGACATTAGACGAGTGATAAAATACCCTATTTTTCTGCATGAGGGGATATTATGATTTATATCATCAGATGCACGTACCTTAATAATCATTTCTAAATTGCTATATTTTGCGGATAATAAGTACGTATTGGAAGTGCTGAGAAAAGAAGCTATTTTTAGTCGTAATGTCAAGGATAAGAAAAAGATGATTTTTCCCAATAAAATAGCTGAACCAATAAGACATCTAATTTATTACGGGTTACGTATTTCTGATATTATCTTCGCTCAAAATGAAAAAAAAATAGTTAATTACAATTTCTAAAAATATAAGGCAAATGTCTGATAAATGAACACTTCTTTAGCATCTATCCCGAATATTGTAGATCTAATATTAGAAGCTAAATACCTTCCTTGATGAGCTTATTGATGATCGGCACGTAGCGTTTTCACTTTATTTTGAATTATGTCTATAATGAATCCTCGATTAAATTTTTCTTCTATGATGTTAGTAAAAATTTGGTATATTTTATAAATATACTTGTAACCCTGGTAACCATAAATTTATTTAAAAAATATATGTTGTTATGTATGCTTTTATACACGTAAATGTCTATAGGATTTCTGACAAAATTCGTAAATCAACTAACATAAATGAGATGAACCAATAATATAACTAATTTATTATGGGCTATGTATTTCTGATTTTATATTCTTTCAAAATGAAAAAAAAATAGTTAATTACAGTTTCTAAAAATATAACTGAATATGTTAAAATAATATACTTTAGCATATACCCCGAATATTGTAGATCTAATATGACAAGCTAAATACCTTCCTTTATGAGTATATTGAGGTATTGGCACATAGTGTTTTCACTTTATTTTGAATTATATCTATAATGAATCCTCGATTAAAATTTTCTTCTATGATATTAGTAAAAATTTGGTATATTTTATAAAGATACTTGTAACCCTGGTAACCATACCTTTATTTTAAAAACATATGTTGTTATGTATGCTTTTATACACGTAAATGTCTATAGGATTTCTGACAAAATTCGTAAATCAACGAACATAAATGAGATGAACCAATAATCTATCTAATTTATTATGGGCTATGTATTTCTGATATTATCTTCTCTCAAAATGAAAAAAATATAGTTAACTACAGTTTCTAAAAATATAACTGAATATGATAAAAAAATATTCTTTAGTATCTTTCACGAATATTGTAGATCTAATATTAGAAGCTAAATACTTGCCTTGATGAGTATATTGATGATCGGCATAAAGTGTTTTCATTTTATTATGAATTATATCTATAATGAATCCTCGATTAAATTTTTCTTCTGTGATCTTAAGAAAATTTTGGTATATATTATATACATACTTGTATTACTGGTAATCATAGCTTTATTTTAAAATCATATGTTATTATGTATACTTTTATACACGTAAATTTCTATAGAAGTTCTGATAAAATTCGTAAATGACCGAATATAAAACAGATGAACCAATAAGATATCTAATTTATTACGGGCTATGTATTTCTGATATTATCTTCTCTCTCAAAATGAAAAAAATAGTTAATTACAGTTTCTAAAAATATAACTGAATATGATAAAACAATATTCTTTAGCATCTATCCCGAATATTGTAGATCTAATATTAGAAGCTAAATACCTTCCTATACGAGACTATTAATGTATCGGCACATAGCGTTTTCACTTTATTTTGAATTATATCTATAATGAATCCTCGATTAATTTTGTCTTCTGTGATATAAGTAAAAATTTGGTATATTATTATATAAATACTTGTAACCCTGGTAACCATAGCTTTATTTTAAAAACATATGTTGTTAAGTATACTCTTTTGCACGTGAATTTGCATAGGATTTCTGACAAAATTCGTAAATCATATTTTAAAATATCATCATATTCAATAAGTTTGACTATATATTGCAAAGTATTGATATTAACCAAATTGTATTCCATATATTAGAACTTTCCATTGAAATTTCCTTAGTGAAAATTATAATCTTTATATACTGACGTATCTCAATAGAAAGCATGATATATAATACATAAAATCACGTATTTCAATAGGAAGCACGATGTATATAACATAAAATGCATAATGTAGGCATATGTAAACATGCCTGGCTATAAACAGCACAACTTACAGGCATGAAATTTTAATACGAGTTATTAAAATAGCGATCAAAACTCCAAAAAGCCTTTTATTTATGTTTGATATTAGATTGTTCATTTATTTATTTGAATTGCTTAATGTTAATTTAGTAATATGGTTTCCTACTTAGTAACACGAATTGTGGTCAATGAATGCGGGGATTTTCTTTCCTGCTTTGTACACCTTTTTAAAACTAATTTTAAACTGCTGCATTCATATAAAATTTGCATTATAATATATTTCATTTTTAAAGCTTAATTTATTATAGTTTTAATTTATTAAGAGTGTCCCAAAAGTAACACAAGATTTAATTTAATAGTAGAGTTTTTGATACCATTATGATGAAAACTATAATGATTCTTAATATAAATTACAATAAATGAATATCCTTTTTAAAGAGGAGAAATTCAACTATTAAACATATGATTTAAATGAGTATTGAATCATGGGTTGAATGAGTATTTTATGGTTTAAGAACATATTAAAGAATTCAATTCTAAAGTAGACTTTTTGATACTAATATGATGAAAAATATTAATGGTTCTTAATATAAATTACATTAAATAAATATCCTTTTTAAAGAGGAGAAATGAAGCTATTGATCATGTGATTTAATAAAGATCATATTAAAGAATTCGACTCTAAAGTAGGTTTTTTGATATTATTATGATAAAATATACTAATGATTCTTAATATAAACTACATTAAATGAATATCATATTTAAAGAGGAGAAATGCAGCTATTGAACATATGATTTAAATGAGTATTGAATCATGTGTTGAATAAGTATTTTATGGTTCCAGATCATATTAAAGAATTCGATTCTAAAGTAGACTTTTTGATACTAATATGATGAAAAATATTAATAATTCTTAACATAAATTACATTAAATGAATATCATTTTTAAAGAGGAGAAATGCAACTATTGAACATATGATTTAAATGATTATTGAATCCTGGGTTGAATGAGTATTTTACTGTTTAAGAGCATATTAAAGAATTAAATTCTAAAGTAGACTTTTTGATACTATTATGATGAAAAATATTAATGATTTTTAACACAAATTACATTAAATAAATATCCCTTTTAAAGAGGAGAAATTCAACTATTGGACACATAATTTAAATGAGTATTGAATCATGGGCTGAAAGAGTATTTTATGGTTCAAGAGCATATTAAGGAATTATATTCTAAAGTAGATTTTTGATACTATTATATTAAAAAATATTAATGATTCATAATATAAACTACATTAAATGAATTTCCTATTTAAAGAGGAGAGATCCAACTATAGAACATATGATCTAAATGAGTATTGAATCATGAGTTGAATGAATAGTTTATGGTTCAAGATCATATTAAAGAATTCAATTCTAAAGTAGATTTTTTTATACTAATATGATGAAAAATATTAATGATTCTTAACATAAATTACATTAAATGAATATCCTTTTAAAGAGGAGAAATGCAACTATTGAACATATGATTTAAATGAGTATTGAATCATGGGTTGAATGAATATTTTATGGTTTAAGAGCATATTAAAGAATTTGATTCTAAAGTAGACTTTTTGATACAATTATGATGAAAAATATTAATGATTCTTAATATAGATTACATTAAATGAATATCCTTTTTAAAGAGGATAAATTCAACTATTGAATATATGATTTAAGTGAGTATTGAATCAAAAGTTAAATAAGTATTTTATAACAATGAATGTCTTACAAAAAACGAATCAAAAGAAATACGATAGTGCTACTTTATTTATTATATGAAATTTTATATTTTTTAGAAACATAATAAATATGAATGTTTACAGTCATTGTGTTAAATAATACCTGTATCATGGTAGCGCACTCCTTAGGCCTATTACAATATATTTTAATGTTTAGTATCATAAAATCATTGTACGTATGTGATTTGCTCTAAACCTTGGAGGCATTAAACCACATTAGAACACGATACATAATTTGTTGAAGGTTGTATCCCTGTTTCAATGAAGAAATAGGGCACACAAAATAAAGTAAAACAATAAATAAAACTAAATAATGAAAAACAATTTTTAAAAATCTTATATTTGTGCTATTATAATTATTTAATATAAAAATTCATTAAAATTGTTTCATATTCACGTATTCTTTTTTATTTAAAAATGTATATTAAAGATGTATATTAAATTATAACAATGTCTAAGAAAAGCAGGCATATTTATATAAATATACATTAAAGTTATATTTTCTATTATTTACTTTAGAAAAATCATCATTCTTAATCATACCTTTAAAAGCAAATTGTGTTGATTAAAAAAACAAAACAGTTAAAGAATTCTTTCAAAGATTTTCTTAAATTACAGGTTTCAATAATGATAATGAACATTCACAAAAAGATGTGTTATAGACAAAGCTATGTATATTCACAATAATATAGCTATATTTGGAAATTCATTTATTCATTATATGCATTTACAGACAGAAAATTAATTTCTCTTTTTTAAAATTCGAAATTTCAAAATAACACTTTGACCAGATCTTTTATAAAACCACGTCTAGACATTTGTCTAGCTTTCTGTAATCCGTCCCTATCCTCTATCTTATCTAGAAAAGATAAGTCTAAGCAATATATAAAAAACGGATTTAAATCTTAAAAAAGGAACATACAATATTAGACCCACATTTACTGGATGTGATTCTAGACATAAAAACTTTAGACAAAAACATAAATATTCGTAGCTATTTAATAGCAATAAAAAGAGTAGAAACTTTAAATGGTCATACCTATTGCAGAAATTGTAAATGGTAAATGAAATTAAAATTAAATTATTTTTGATTATATAGATCTTTGTTGAGTCCCACACGACATTTTTTTTTTCAAATCCAAACATTAAGTTTAAGCAATCAACTTAATCAATGCTAATTTATTTTGAGTTAAAATTAATTTTTTTCTAAATTCTATTGACCCTTTTCACTCCCTTGTTGAGTGTAACTCGGCACTAATTTTTATGTCACGAGCTCCTTTTTAAATCTTACTCGAACTGTTTTTTCAAATCCAGACATTAAGTTTAAGCAATCAACTTAATCAATGCTAAGTTACTTTGAGTTAAAATTAAATTTTTTTTTAATTCTATTGACCCTTTGCGCTTCTTTGTAAAGTGTGACTCGGAATCAGGTTTTATGTCAGGAGCTCCTTTGTTGAGTCTTACTCGACAGCTTTTTTCAAATCCAAAGAGTAAGTTTAAGCAATCAACTTAATCACTGTTAAGTTACTTCGAGTTAAAATTAAATTATTTTTCATTTTATTGACCCTTTGCTCTTCCTCGTTGAGTGTGACTCGGCATCATTTTTTATGTCAGGAGCTCCTTTGTTGAGTCTTACTCGACATTTTTTTAAAATTCAAACCTTAAGTTTAAGCAATCAACTTAATCAATGCTAAGTTACTTTAAGTTTTGTAAGGATTATAATCAGCTTCTAAGTAAATTAAAATTAAATGAAATTAAATTATTTTTTATTCTATTGGCCCTTTGCTCTCCCTTATTGAGTGTGACTCGGCATCTATTTTTAAGTCAGAAGCTCCTTTGTTGAGTCTCACTCGAAATTTTTTTTTCAAATCGAAACATTAAGTTTAACCAATCAACTTAATCCGTGCTAAGCTATTTTGAGTTTTGTAAGGATTATAATAAGCTTCTATGTAAATTAAAATTGAGTTATTTTTTATTCTATTAACCCTTTTCTTTCCCTTGTTGAGTGTAACTCGGCATCAGTTTTTAGGTCAGGAACTCATTTGTTGAGTCTCACTCGACATTTTGTTTAAAATCCAAACATTAAGTTTAAGCAATCAACTTAATCAATGCTAAGTCACTTTGAGTTTTGTAAGGATTATAATCAGCTTCTAATTTAATTAAAATTAAACTAAAATTAAATTATTTTTTATTCTACTGTCCCTTTTCTCCCCCTTATTGAGTGTGACTCAGTATCAATTTTTATGTCAGAAGCTCCTTTGCTAAGACTCACTCGACATTTTATTCAAATCCAAACATTAAGTTTAAGCAATGAACTTAATTCTGAGTTACTTTGAGTTTTCTAAGCATTATAATCAGCTTCTAAGTAATTCTAAAATTATCGGAGAAAACAATGGTTCGACATTGTTATACATTGTTATACATTGTCAAGAAAGTGAAAAAAATCCATATTGTAAAAAAAGAAATACACTGGTGTGCAAAACGCAAGCAACAGTTGGTTTTTTTCTATAACTCTACAAGAAATCATCTGAGAGACAAGAAATTCTGAAATGAGGGGGAGTATTATGTACGTAAAGAATGACGAAAGCATCGGAGCTGAAAAAGGAATACAATGCACACGGTATGGAGTCAAACAAAAACAAGCTTTATTGAATGCATAGTATCGTGGCTCATGATTGTCTAACTAAGAGGAAGAACAACAAGATGTTCCTTAATATATAATATGCCCTCCCCTAACTGCAATGGTTGTTTCGCACCGTCTCCTCCTACTCAGAACCAGCTGGTCCAACATTTCTTGCGATAGGCGTGCCCATTCCGCATTCAACATCTGTTTGAATTGCTGGGTGTTCTCCGGAGGATGTAAGCGTGTTGCAATGCGTCACCTCAAAGCATCCCACACATGTTCGATTTGATTTAAATCAGGGGAGTACGCTTTCTACATAATTCTCTCCCTCATTTCTGAATTGCATGACTCTCAGATGATTTCTCTTGCAGTTATGGCAAAAATCTACCTGTTGCTTAAATTTACCAAGTGTAGCAGTAATGCCAAGCGAAATTTAAGATAATTATTTTTGTTCCGCTATAATAATATACCTTAATAATGCTGATATATCTTACAGGCTTGTTACGAATATAAAAAATTTCCAGCAATATAGTTTTTACTTTCTTTAATCAATATGATAAGACATTCCAGATGATAAATAAAATAATTTTTTGCCAGAATGTAACAAAATGACAATTATCCCAAAGATAAGAAAGTAAATCAAAATTAAATTTATTTATATCTTAATTCCGCCTGATTTAGAATCTACCACATGTTTCATAATAAATAAAGAATTATAGCCTCAAATAAAATATTGCTTCTCAATAAATATATAAATTTTAATTGAGAAAATGATATTACTTATTTTGACAATGATTCAAAACATAACAAAATGTAACTATCCATACCCGTCGCAAAAAATGTAAATAATAAGTGAAGATAAAATAAACTTTGTTTCGATTCTGCTAATCAATAGTAAATTATAACTTTAAATTATGTTATGTTTAAAGATTCTAAACAAATCCAAGCGAAATGTAACTAAATATTATCTCAATCAAGAAACTGAAATAAATGAAAAAATATCTATCCATATTGTAATAGAAAATAATGGTTAAAATGTTTTTGACCCAATGAGTTTAGCAATCAACTTAATAAATGGTAAAATATCTGAAAGTCGTGAAATTATTGTAATCAGCCTGTACGATAATCTGAATAAACAATGCGTACGCATTGTTTCCCTGTCAAAAAGGTGGAAAAATAAAAAAAATACAATTTCTATTTAGTAAAATAACGTTACAAGAACCAAATGAATTTTAAAATAATTATATTTTGTTTGTTTCATTAATAAATAATATACTTAAATAAATTATAAACAATTTTTAACAATATCGTTATTTATTGTTTTCAAACTCATGACAAAACAAAATTAATTTTCGCGAGATTGTAATAAATTTTTTTTTTCGAAACTTAACAAATGAAATCAAAAAAGTAAATTTATTTTCATCTTGACTTTGTATCATTTGAAATCGACCACAGGTATCATAATAAATCAAAATTTATCACAATAAAAAAACATTGTCCTTAAATAAGTAAATATTAATGAGGAGAATGTTTCATAATTACGTTTTGTTCAAAATTCCTTTAACTGCATTGGTCATTTTCATTAGTTGTAAAAACTATAAATTTAAAATTTTAAAATATTTAGATGCTTTAAAATATTGAAATTGCATATTCATGCATAAGTAACTTGCATGTACTTGTATGTGTATGCTTGAACATATTATGTATGTGTGTAGGAAGGCATTTATAACAAATGTATGCAATAAAATAACAAATATAAATTTTATTTTAATAAATAAATAATGTTGAAAAATGAATATTTTGTGAATAATCTGTAATTGAGTTATTGTATATTTTATTATATATTATTGTCTTTTATTTATAACAATCTGATTAAAATACAAAATACTTTTATTTTAAAGCTTAAATATAATATGTTTAAAATATTGAAATTGCATATTCATGCATAAGTAACTTGCATGTACTTGTATGTGTATGCTTGAACATATTATGTATGTGTGTAGGAAGGCATTTATAACAAATGTATGCAATAAAATAACAAATATAAATTTTATTTTAAGGCTTAGAAATATAACGAATGTTAAGAAAAGTAGAATATTTGCTGAATAATGCATAAGTAACTTGCACGTACTTGTATATGTATGCTTATGCATATTATGTTTGTGTGTAACAAATGTATAAAATAAAATAACAAACATATATTTTATTTTAAAGCTTAGATATGTAATGAATATTAAGGAAACTGGAATATTTGCTGAATAATGCATAAGTAACTAGCACGCATATGTATGCTTATGCATATTATGTCTGTATATAGGAAGGCATTTATAACAAATGCATGCAATAATGTAAAAAACATATATTTTAAAGCTTAGAAATATAACGAATGTTAAAAAGTAAATATTTGCTAAATAATGCATAAGTAATTGCACTTTTGTATATATGCTTATGTATATTATGTTTGTGTATAACAAATGTATAATAAAATAAAAACATTTATTTTTATTTTAAAGCTTAGAAATATAGCAAATGTTAATTAAACTAGAATATTTGCTGAATAATGCATAAGTAACTAGCACGCATATGTATGCTTATGCATATTATGTCTGTATATAGGAAGGCATTTATAACAAATGCATGCAATAATGTAAAAAACATATATTTTAAAGCTTAGAAATATAACGAATGTTAAGGAAACTAAAATATTTGCTAAATAATGCATAAGTAACTTGCACGTGCTTGTATACCTATGCTTATGTATATTATGTCTGTGTGTAGGAAGGCATTTGTAACAAATGTATGCAATAAAATAAGAAACATATATTTTATTTTAAAGCTTAGAAATAAAACGAAATGTTAAGGAAACTAGAATATTTGCTCAATAATGCATAAGTAACTTGCACGTACTTGTATATGTATACTTATGCATATTATGTCTGTGTGTAGGAAGGCATTTATAACAAATGCATGCAATAAAATAACAAACATATGTTTTATTTTAAAGCTTAGAAATATAACTAATGTTAAGGAAACTAGAATATTTGCTGAATAATGCATAAGTAATTTGCACGTACTTGTATATGTATGTTTATGCATATTATGTCTGTGTGCAGGAAGGCATTTATAA
>CM063509.1:19849241-19876741 GCA_032207245.1 Pardosa pseudoannulata | reverse complement strand
TAATTTTTATTTAATGTTATTTATACAAAAATTCATAAAGCAGCGCAAAAACATATGTAAAGATTTGATATAATCATTTACAACAATATACCAGTTTAATAACGAATTTAAAAGTAATTTTATGCATAAAAAGTTTTCTTCATTACAAATGAGTTTTAAAGTTTTCGCAGAATATAAACGTTTTATTGATATTAAATTTTTACAAAAATAGGTTTTTTTAAATAGAAAGAGAAAAGTTCTATTTCGTCTTATGTACAAATTATATACAGATATCAGAGCTTGGAGAAAATATTTTCTCATTTTTTTAACACATTTAAATTTTATCGGTGCAAATGTAGTATTGTTAGTGAAACACAAATATTTAAAAACATACGGGACTAAATATGTTACGCTAAATCTGTAAGTAATTTTTTTCAAAATAAACTTTACATTTTAGTAATTTCTCTGGAATATATAAATAACTAAACAAATTAAACTTATTACATAGATCTGAAATATATAATTTAGAATAGAATTTAAAAAAAATATCAAATATTTTTTACATATTATTGAGATATTTTGTATTGTTTAACAAAAATTATGAAAAAATATAAAATTCATTTTTTAAATATTTTTTCGTATTGAAAATTGCAAAAGAAAAATTCATATTATTTGAGTGATGACGTAACCAAGATTTTAAAGTACTTAAATGTTAGTATTGTATTAAAATTAAAGTTAATGATCTGTTTTAATATCTGAACTAAAAGTCTAAACATCTCAAAATATTAACTTAATTTTTAAAAGTTAGAAAATTAAATAAAAGGTATGTTCTCTGGAATAATATATAACTGAACAAAATTTTTATACTTACTACATGACATATGTAGTGATATGCACATTTAGAAAGCATGAATTTAATAATTGTTAAGAAATATTTTTTGATATTATTTAGTTATTTTTCATTGTTTCAGAAAAATTATTAAAAAATATAAATTGCATTTTTAATATATTTTTTGTATTAAAATTTGTGAGAGGAAAATTCATATTATTTAATTAAGGACGTAACCAAGATATTAAAGTAGTTAAATATTAGCTTTATATGAAATTAAGGTTAAACATCTGTTTTAATATCTGAACTAAAATTTTAAACATCTGAAAATATTAACTTAATTTTTAAAAATTAGAAAATTGAAAAAAGAATGATATATTTCATAACGCTATAAAAATATGTATTGTACGTAATAATAAAACTGAATCGTAAAACATAGATGAAAAATAGAATTTTCTTAATATTAAATAAGATTATAATTTTTAAATTTTAAAAGTTTTTTGTGGCTAAGTGTGTGTTAATTTTATTTTAGGAGAAATTATAATCTGAAAAAAGTAGAAAATTTTATTTTAAATTGAATCACATATAGTTTGTTTTAATAAAGATATTTCAATCTGACATGAACAATATTTTCTTAAAAGTCCTGGTAAAGATTTATCAGTTGTTATAGAATTTAACGATAATGATTAGAAAAAAATAAATGTTTCATTTTTAACTGTAATTCACTACACCTAAGTCATCACAGAAGAACAAGGAACAAATGATTGTATTGATATTGAAGAAACAATTATTATCGTACAAAATACCAGATATTAATATTGAAGTTCTTAAAGAAAATAATTGTGTATATAGCTGGGAATAAGTTTCCTTCATTACAAAGGAGTTTTCGAAAGTTTCCTCCAAACTAGTGAGACGCGTTTCTGTCTCCATGCGGCTTATTAAAATTTACTGACAAAACGTAGTCGTGGGTGGAAATAGAAAGAACGAAAGTTCTGGGTATTTCGTCTTATGTACATACATATATGACAGATAGCAGTAGCTTCGAGAAAATATTTTCAAAGTGGTTTTGGGAACACCATTTTAATTTTATGCCCGTGCAACCGTGTATTATTCATTAATGAAACACAAATCATTTAAACATTTCATTGCGAGTCTAAGAATTATGTTTACCCCAAATGTGCAAGTAAACCGCTTTTAAAGTATACCCAATAATAATAAAATTTTATATTCCTAAAAAAATTTCTATTGTATAATAAATAACTGAACAAAATTTTTATACTTATTACATGACATCTGAAGTGAAATCCAACTTTTATAAACATGGAGAATTTAATATTTTTTAATAAATATTTTTTAGATATTATTGAGTTATTTTATATTTTTTATCAAAAATTATGAAAAAAATCTAAAATACAATTTTTAAATATATTTTCGTATTAAAAATTGTGAAAGGAAAATTCATATTATTTGAGTGATGAAGTAAACAAGATTTTAAAGTACTTATATGTTAGCATTATAAGAAAGTAAAGTTAAACATCTATTTTTATATCTGGACTAAAAGTTTAAACATCTAAAAATATTCACTTAATTTTTAAAATTTAGAAAATTGATAAAAAAGGTATATTTTATAATGCTATAAAAATATGTATTGTAAGTAACAATATAATTGAAACATAAAACATAAATGAAAAATAGAATATTCTTGATACTAAATAAGATTCTAATTTAGAAATCTTAAAAGTTTTTTGTGGCTAACTGTGTGTTCAGTTTATTGTTGGAAACATTATAGTATGAAAAGAATAGAAAATTTTATTTTAGATTGAATCATATATAGGTTGTTTTAATGAAGATATTTCAATCTGAAGTAAACAATATTTTCTTAAAAGTCCTCAGAAAACGTTTTCTGTTTTTATAGAATTTAACTATAATAATTAGAAAAAAATTAATGATTTATTTTTAACAATAATTCACCACACATAAGTCAGCAGAGGAGACCAAGGAACAAATGATTGTATTGATATTGAAGAAATAATTATTATCACACAAAATACCAGATATTAGTTGTGAAGTTCGTAAGGGAAGTAATTGTGTATAAAGCTGGAAATAAGTTTCCTTCATTACAAATGAGTTTTTGAAAGTTTCCGCGCAACTAGTGAGACACGTTTCTGGCTCCATCCGGCTTATTAAAATTTACTGACAGAATGTAGGGTCGTGGGTGGAAATAGAAAGAGAGAAAGTTCTGGGTATTTCGTCGTAGGTACATACATGTATGACAGATATCAGTAGCTTCGACAAAATATTTTCTCAGTGGTTTTGGGAACACCAATTAGATATTGTTACCGTGCAACCATGTAGTATTTATTAATGAAACAGAAATAATTTAAGCATTTCATTACAAGTCTAAAAATAATTATGTTTACGCCAACTCTGCAAGTAAACCCCTTTTAGAATATACCCAATAATAATGAAACTTTGCATTCCTAAAATAATTACTCTGGAATAATAAATAACTGAACAAAACTTTTATATATATTACATGAGTTCTAAAGTGATATATACCTTTTGAAAGCATGGAGAATATAATAAATTTTATCAAAAAATGAGCTATTTTATATTGTTTAACAAAAATTATGAAAAAATCTAAAATAAAATTTTTAAATATATTTTCGTTTTAAAAATTGTGAAAGGAAAATTCATATTATTTGAGTGATGACTTAACCAAGATTTCAAAGTATTTAAATGTTAGCCTTACATGAAATTAAAGTTAAACATCTGTTTTAAAATCTGAACTAAAAGTTTAAATATCTGAAAATATAAATTTAATTTTGAAAATTTAGAAAATTGAAAAAAAAAGATATATTTCATAATGCTGTAAAAATATGTATTGCAAGTAACAATATAATTGAATCATAAAACATAATTAAAAAATAGAATTTTCTTGATATTAATAAGATTCTAATTTACAAATTTTAAAAGTTTTCTTTTGGCTAAGTGTGAGTTCATTTTATTGTAGGAAAAATTATATTCTGAAAAAAGTAGAAATATTTATTTTAGTTTGAATCATATATAGGTTGTTTTAATGAAAATATTTCAACCTGACGTGAACAATATTTTCTTAAAAGTCCTGAAAATGCTTTATCTGTTTTTATAGAATTTAGGGATAATGATTTGAAAAAATTAATTACTTTTATTTTTATATGTCATTTACTACAACTAAATCAATAAAGCAGAACAAGGAGAAAATGATTGTAAAGTTTAGAAGAAATAATTATTATCGCACAAAATACCAGATATTAATAATGAAGTTCTTAAGGAAAGTAATTGTGTATGCAGCTGGAAATAAGTTTCCTTCATTACAAATGAGTTTTCGAAAGTTTCTGCGCAACTAGTGAGACACGTTTCTGGCTCCATCCGGCTTATTAAAATTTACTGACAGAACGTAGGATCGTGGGTGGAAATAGAAAGAGAGAAAGTTCTGGGTATTTCGTCTTATGTACATACATATATGACAGATAGCAGTAGCTTCGAGAAAATATTTTCTCAGTGGTTTTGGGAACACCAATTTAATATTGTTACCATGCAGTCGTGTAGTATTTATGAAAGAAACACAAATAATTTAAACATTTCATTACCAGTCTAAAACTTATGTTTACTCTAAATCTGCAAGTAAATCCCTTTTAAAGTAAACCCAATAATAATGAAACTTTACGTTCCTAAAATAATGTTTCTGGAATAATAAATAAGTGAAAAAAAAATTTATACTTATTTCATGAGATCTGAAGTGATATGCACATTTTGAAAGCATGGCGAATTTTAAAAAAAAATTATCAAATATTTTTTAGATGTTATTGAGATATTTTTTATTGTTTAACAAAAATTATGAAAAAATCTATAATTCATTTTTTAATTATTTTTGGTATTGAAAATTGTGAAAGTAAAATTCATATTATTTGAGTGATGACGTAACCAAGATTTTAAAGTACTTAAATGTTAACATCATATGAAATTAAAGTTAATCATCTGTTTTAATATCTGAACTAAAAGTTAAAACATCTCAAAATATTAACTTAATTTTTAAAAGTTAGAAAATTGAAGAAAAGATAAGTTCTCTGTAATAATATATAACTAAACAAAATTTTTATACTTATTACATGACATATGAAGAGATATTCACATTTAGAAAGCATGAATTTAATAATAGTTATGAAATATTTTTTTATATTATTTAGTTATTTTTCATTGTTTCAGAAAATTTATGAAAAAATCTAAATTACATTTTAAATATATTTTTTGTATTAATATTTGTGAGAGGAAAATTAATATTATTTACTTAAGGACGTAACCGAGATTTTAAAGTACTTAAATCTTAGCTTTATATAAAATTAAGATTAAACATCTGTTTTAATATCTGAACTAAAATTTTAAACATGGCAACTGAAATTTAGAAACAAAGCCCCGTTAGTAAATTTTCCCCCTCATTGTGACGTAGTACCTTCTAGAATTAACAAGAAGCAATTAAAGTAAAGTGGTTGGTTTCCGGAATGATATTCCTCGCGCCAAGCCCTGCCAGTACTTAAAAAAAGGCCTATCACACAGATTTCATGACTTTTTACTTTCCGAACGCGATATAATATATCATCAAATATTTTATTTGTTTGTGCTCTTTTTCCCTACGGGGAATTTTGTGTTACCTAATGTTCTAGATAAAAGATGTTTTTGTAAGTCTGCATTAATATACTCGGCTACTACAATTAATAATAATCATGATACAATGAGTACTACAGTGTTTTAAATTATGTCGATGTTATAATAAGCTAATTCAAATCATATATATATATATATATATATATATATATATATATATATATATATATATATATATATATATATATATATATATATTAAAGAATATATTGCCTTAAATAACTAAATTTTTAAAATTTAGTCTCTTGATAATAATCCAGAAAAAATTATATTCTGAACAGAACAGACATTTTATTTTAGATGGAATCATATATAGGTTGTTTTAATGAAGGTATTTCAATCTGACGGGAACAATATTTTCTTGAATGTCCTGAAAAAGCTTTATCTCTACTTATAGAATTTAACGATAATGATTAGAAAAAAATTAATGTTTCATTTTTATCTGTAATTCATTACACCTAAGTCTGTAGAGCAGAATAAGGAACAAATGATTGTATTGATATTGAAGAAATAATTATTATCACATAAAATACCAGATATTAATAATGAAGTTCGTAAGGAAAGTAATTGTGTATGCAGCTGGAAATAATTTTCTTTTCTTGCAAATGAGTTTTCGAAAGTTTCCGCTGAACTAGTGAGACACGTTATGCAGCTTATTAAAATTTACTGACAGAACGTTGAGTCGTGGGTGGAAATAGAAAGGAAGAAAGTTCTGGGTATTTAGAATTAGGTTCATACATATATGACAGATAGCATTAGCTTTGAGAAGATATTTTCTCTTTGGTTTTGGGAACATTATTTAATCTTGTTCCCATGCAACCGCGTAGTATTTATTAATGAAACACATAGACTTTAAACATTACATTACGATTATAAAACTTATGTTAACACCAACTCTGAAAGTAAACCGCTTTTGAAGTACACCTAAAAATATTGAAGCTTAATATTCTTAAAATATTTTCTCTGGAATACTAAATAACCGAACAAAACATTCATACTTATTTCAGGAGATCTAAAGAGATACACACCTTTTGAAAGCTTAGAGAATTTAGTAGTTATTAGCATTTTCTGTTTTAGAAATTATAAGGAACATATAGAATATTTAGTTTTTAAAAGTTAGAAAATTGAAAATATGATGTGTACTAATATGTACAATATTTTCTTAAAAGTATTAAAAATGCCTTATCTGCATTTACAGAATTTAATGATGCTGATTTGAAAAACAAATAAAGTTTTATATTTAACTGTTATTCACTACAAATAAGTCAGTAAAGCAGGGCAAGAAGCAAAGGATGTAAAGATTCCGAAGAAATAATCATTATCGCACAAAATACCAGATATTAATATTGAAGTTCTTAAGGAAAGTAATTGTGTATGCGGCTGGAAATACATTTCCTTCCTTACAAATGAGTTTTCGAAAGTTTCCGCTAAACTAGTGAGACACGTTCCTGACTCCATCCGGCTTATTAAAATTTACTGACGGAACGTAGGGTCGTGGGTGGAAATAGAAAGGGAGAAAGTTGTGGGTGTTTCGTCTTAGGAAAATATATAAATGACAGAAAGCAGTAGTTTGGAGTAGACATTTTCTCAGTGGTTTTGGGAACACCATTTTAATTTTGTTCCATTTGAACCTCGCAGAATTGCAACCTCGTAATATTTATTAATGAAACACAAATCATTTAAACATTTCATTACGAGTCTAAAATTTATTTATAAAAAACATAGGGAAGTAAACAAGTTTTAAAGTATACCCAATAATACTGAAATTTTATATTTTTAAAATAATTCTTCTGAAATAATAAATAACAGAACAAAACATTCATATTTATTAAATGAGATCTAAAGTGATATGCACCTATTGAAAACAAGGAGAATTTAATACGTCTTATCCTCTATTTTCTAAAAATTATTTGGTTATTTTACATTGTTTGACAATAATAATGACAAAAATCAAAAATATATTTTTCATAATCGTTGTTCAGATTAAATATTGTAACAGGAAAATAAATATTTTTAATATTGACGTAACCAAGATTTTAAATTTAGTAAATATCGTTATTATATGAAATTATAATTAATCTTCTCTTCCAGTTTCTGAATAAAACTTTAAACATCTATAAATATTAATTTAACTTTTAAAATTTATAAAATTTATAAAATGATATATTACAAAAGACTGTAAAAACTGGTATTGTGAGTAATAATATAATTGATTCATAAAGCATAAGTGTAAAATAGAATCTTCTTAATAATAAATATGTTTCTGATTTCAAAATTTCAAATGTTTTTATGGGTGAGATTATTTTTAATATATTCATTACACTAATATGATTTATAAGAAATTTATTTCTTTATATAATACACCTAAGCAAATTCTATAAAAAAACACTTTCTAATTATCTAGGAACAATTATATTTTAATTACAGAGCAGAAAATTTTATTTTACAGCAAAACATATATAGAATTTTTAATCAAATTGTTAAGTATAACATGTACAATTCTTTCTTAAAAGTCTTGAAAAAGCAGTATCTGCTGTTATAGAATTTAATGATGCTCACTTGAACAAAAAAATAAAGTTTCATATTTAACTGTCTTTCACTAGAAATAAGTCAGTAAAGCAGAGCAAGGAGCAAATGACTGTAAAGTTTTCGAAGAAATAATTATTATCGCACAAAATACCAGATATTAATAACGAAGTTGGTAAGGAAAGTAATTGTGTATGCAGATGGAAATAAGTTTCCTTCCTTACAAATGAGTTTTCGAAAGTTTCCGCTAAACTAGTGAGACACGTTCCTGACTCCATCCGGCGTCAAAGATAAACAGAACAGGAGCGGTTTGGGATAGAAAGAGATTTCGGACTTCTCCCAACCAATTGAAGGGCTCATTGGTTAGGCAGGATCTGACCCCTCCGTTCTCAAGCTGACCCCTGTTTTTCCCCCGCGGTTACAGGCTGATAGATTCAGTACGAAGTTGTTAACAGAAGAAAGAAGAGAGTGAACGCTGCTGGCATTCATTGCTTGTCGGAATAGATATTTGGAACGACACGAGACAAAGAAAAAGTGATACCATTTTTTGGAGACCGACGTCGAATCCAGAGGTGTCTTCCCCATTTACAAATGATGAGTTGTATTGTTGTTGTATTCCTTAAAAATTTAATTGTATAAAATTATTTAATCATGACATATTAATCAAGGTGTGTTTAATTTATAAGTTTAAATTTCTTCTTCTTAAACACTAACTCAACATAACATTATTCCCACAACTTTTTAGTATAAAACACTTATTATATAAAAAAATATGTTTTATTTTGATATTACAATTAATATTCAAAAACCACTTATGTTGCATACACCAAAGGAAATAATTTACTGTTAGTATTCACGTATTTTATTTACTAGCATGATGAATATCATTTTTTTAAAACCTTTTCATTATTGTATTTTAGAAGCTTAAGTACGAGGCTCATATAGAAAGTAAGTTTCCCGATATTTTCACCTTTAAAGTAAACGTAATTAGCCGTGTCAATTGCAAGTGCAAAACAGATCTATGACGTATTAATCATACGCTAGCTGGGCAAGTCCCGATTCTTGCCAGTAGCGGGGTAGTAGTGGTCCGAAATGGAAACTTTGATTCCTTCTCCAGCTCCATGCAATGTTCGGCCGGTGATCTGAATGCACAAAGTATTGCACCAATTGAAATTCATCTTCAGTTTTGTCAGGTCTATGAGCCGAACACAAAATTCAACTCTTAGGAGGAGCACTGAGATTTCTGCTACGGTATCACGATGACAGCGACGAGTTCCTCGACAGGATCTTCACTGGCAATGATGCTTGGATTTCACAATTTACCCCCAAAACCAAGCAGCAGTCAATGAATTGACATCATAGTGAATCTTCGGTCAGGACCAAATTCAAATAAACGTTGTCGGTACGGAAAGGGAAATGCACGGTATTCTGGGACAGGAAGACTGGTTCCATTCACAGGCGGCAGAGTTCTACGACAGAGGTATACAAAAGTTGATCCCATAATACGACAAGTGTCTCAATTCTGGTAGTGGCTATGTTGAAAAATAGCTGAAACATTGCTGTACTTGTTGCCAATAAATATGTCGATGAAAGTGTGAGTTCCTTTTTTTTTGTTCTTGTGAATAGGGAAACTTACTTTCTGGATTCACCTCGTATATTAAAGGATAATTGTTAACATAAAAAAATAAAATTTAATATTCGTCTTTACGCATTTCAATATTTACTTTTTCATATATTTTATTTTCAATTTTATCATTTAGTGCAGTGGTTCTTAACCTTTTTAAGCCGCGACCCAAATTTGAGAAATATGTTCATGTCGCGACCCAAAAAAAGTCAAAACTTTTTCATTGCTTTATTTTAGAGCTTATTTTTTTAAAAAATCTTCAATCCTACGATGATGATTTTTTTTAACTTTCAAATTTTTTTATTTATTTTTTTAATAATAAAGACAAACAAATGTACTTTTCGATCCAAGGAAAATTTAATTAATAATCAAGTGTTTTTAATAATTTTTATTGACCAAATTAAAATATATTTATAACTTTTTGAAAATAATTGACATTTTAACTTATTCCTAAAAAAAAGAAATATCAATACATATGTTAAGTTTTTTAAATTTTAAATGCAAGTCATACAGTTTTAATGAGAACCTTATGCTTGAATACATTTTGAAAGATCTTCAAACCTCGGTTGAATGCTTGTCAAGGAGCACCTTATATCTATTTCAGGATTTAACTTGTTCTAGGAGGTGTTGGTATTACTTATTATTTGGTGTATTACTAACTTTTTTGGTTCGACTCAGCGAGACCCAAGAAATATGCTTCGCGACCCAATTTTGGGTCGCGACCCATAGGTTAAGAACCGCTGATTTAGTGTAAATATTCCGTGTCTTTCCTCAGTTTAAATAATTCTATATAAAATGTCTTAATTTACTAAAATTAAAGATCTATTAAAGAATTTGTAAACATTTTATTTTAACGGAAAATATCGCTTGAAAGAAGAGCACTTTGTAATATATATAATCAATACCAGTAACCGTACTTTGAATATAGAATTCCGATCTCTCTGTACTCTTGTGGATCAATAATATCAACTTGGCCACAATCTAAAGTATCTATATCAAGAACATTGGGAAGAGTAAAGAATAGATGGGGCAGTTTTATCAAAATATTTCTTACAAATTATGTTCTACTGGTACAGCAATATAAATTTCAGAATAATAATTTGAAATAATTTAAAATTTTACGTAAATAATTTTCTTTTATATTTGGCCTAAATAGTAGATTAGGTACATATGTGATAGTTTTTAATTTAATCATCGATTATTTTTTGATGCAATGAGAATTTTATTACCAGTATTAACATCTAATTCTTTTTTCTAAAAATCTATTTATTTCACGGACTAATAAGTATCCAGCGTTTAAGTAATATATCTTTAAAAATTAAGAAGTCTTAAATTTTACTGATCCCGTCATATGACGGGCTATATGCTAGTTGACATATTGTTAATATATGAAAAAAACAGCAATTGTTATAGTGATTAGTGGTTTTTCAACACTAAAATGATTATTAATTCATATTGAACAACATTGTTATTTCTACCGATGTATGACTTCAGTTTAACATTTTCGTTAAAACAATTCTACAATGTAATAGAAAAAAATATACTTTACTATAAAAGTTTTTGCTCTCTGAAAATTTAGTCGTTTAATTATTTCTATATTTCTTAAAATAAAAATTAAATTCTATAATTCAAATATTATTCATGTAGCTGAAAATTATTTTTTTTTTCATCTCGATTTTAAAATCACACTTTACCAGTCACTTGGTTGTGTTTCTTCAAAGAAATTAAATACAAAATATTAATTTATAGGAAGGTTTTTATTTTAAGTTATTGTTAGACTAAAGGAAACAGATCGAACAGGTAAAATTAAATCGTTAATTATTTTATGTAACAGAATTCCAAACATTCAATAGATTTTAATAATTATAATCATATTTTTCATGTAATATTATATAGAAAATATAGAAAATATAATATTATATAAAATAATATTATATCATAATATTATTATATAATATTATGTTAATATTATATGATATAATATTATGTATAAAATGCAGAAAATATAATATTATATAATATTATGTACAAAATATAGAAAATATAATATTATATTATATTATGTACAAAATATAGAGAATACAATATTATATAATATTATGTAGAAAATATAGAAAATATAATATTATATAATATTATACAGAAAATATAGAAAATACAATATTATATAATATTGTGTAGAAAATATACAAAATATAATATTATATAATATTATATAGAAAATATAGAAAATATACTATTATTTAATATTATTAAGAAAATATAGAAAATATAATATTACTTAATATTATTAAGAAAATATAAAAAATATATTATATAAAAAATATAGAAAATATAATATTATATAATATTATATAATATTATTTAGAAAATATAGAAAATACAATATTATATAATATTATGTAGAAAATGTAGAAAATATAATATATAATATTACGTAGAAAAAATAGAAAATATAATATGATATAATATTATTAAGAAAATATAGAAAATATAATATTATTTAATATTATTAAGAAAATATAAAAAATCTATTATATTAAAAAATATAGAAAATACAATATTATATAATATTATATAGAAAATATAGAAAATACAATATTATATAATATTATTTAGAAAATGTAGAAACTATAATAATATATAATAATATGTAGAAAATATAGAAAATACAATATTATATAATATTATGTAGAAAATATAGAAAATACAATATTATATAATATTATGTAGAAAATATAATATTATATAATATTATGTAGAAAATGTAGAAAATATAATATATAATATTACGTAGAAAAAATAGAAAATATAATATGATATAATATTATTAAGAAAATATAGAATATAGAAAACAATCATATCTTTCTATATTCTTAATTTATTATAAATGGAAATTTTACATAGGTTTATAGATCATGGAAAGTTATAAAATCTTCATATGAAGGAATGCAAGTGTGTTGAAGTACTGTAAATATCGCAAACATAATTTCTAATTTTCAATTCCCAATTTTCTTGGTTTCTACAGAGTATGGAAATTAGCACTCGTTTGGATTTAGTTTAGCTTGCAACGTCTTGTCAATATTTCTTCAAAAAGGGTTTATTAGACATAAACATACAACTTAAATACCAAATGAATATCCATACCTCCGAACGCGGGAAATTTTATACCTAAAGACAAAGAATTTAGAATTATATCGTCATCAAACTGGGTACGTATTAAGCACTTACAATGGCTGTTTCTTTTTAATGGTACTCAGGTAATACAGACCTTTTGCTAAGAAAAATGTATCACTATTTGTTAGAATAATCTATTTCTAACTTTTCTAATCGTTAATTAATAGTCATTTTTAGTATATGGCTTTCATTGGCAGAACAGAAGTTAGTCTAATTAAGATTATGTATTGAAAAAAAATTCTTCTAATCCATTTATAATTAGAGCCTCTTTTTCTCTAAAATTCCCATTGAAGATATTTTATTATAATGATTTGGATTAAAGTAAATGAATTGTAATAGATCACTGTTTAATAACGTTTAGGTACAACAGGGATTGTATGAATAATCAATAAATCGTACATGGTACATACTATTAAAGACTGAATTATGAATTAATTATTTTCTATAAAATTCTCATTGAATATATTATATTATAATGATTTGGATTAAAGTAAATGAATCGTAATAATTTACTACCTAATAACATTTAGATACAACACGGATAAATGAATAGTCCATAAATCGTGCATGATACATACTATTAAGTGCTGAATTATGAATTAATTCTTGAATTATTGATATTTATAGCAAATTCAAGCTTAGTTTGGTTTTAAACAAAACAGACTCATTGCAGTTTTTTAAGTAGCAGGGCTGTTTTTATGCATGGCACATTTAATAATCAATAAATCGTACATGGTACATACTATTAAAGACTGAATTATGAATTAATTATTTTCTATAAAATTCTCATTGAAGATATTATATTATAATGATTTGGATTAAAGTAAATGAATTGTAATAGATCACTGTTTAATAACGTTTAGGTACAACAGGGATTGTATGAATAATCAATAAATCGTACATGGTACATACTATTAAAGACTGAATTATGAATTAATTATTTTCTATAAAATTCTCATTGAAGGTATTGTAATACAAAGATTTGGATTTAAAAAAATGAATCGTAATAATTTGCTTTTTAATAACATTTAAGTACAACGTGGATTATATGAATAATCGATAAATCGTACCTGGTACATACTATTAAATGCTGAATTATTAATTAATTCGTGAATCATTGATATTTATAGCAGATTCAAACTTAGTTTGGACTTAAACAAACAAACTCATTGCAGTTTTTTAAAGTAACATGGCTGTTTTTATGTATGACGCCTTTAATAATCGAGAAATCAAGCATGGTACATACTATTAAATGCTGAATTATTAATTAATTATTTTCTCTAAAATTCCCATTGAAGATATTTTATTATAATGATTTGGATTAAAGTAAATGAATTGTAATAGATCACTGTTTAATAACGTTTAGGTACAACAGGGATTGTATGAATAATCAATAAATCGTACATGGTACATACTATTAAAGACTGAATTATGAATTAATTATTTTCTATAAAATTCTCATTGAAGATATTATATTATAACAATTTCGATTAAAGTAAATAAATCGTAATTAATTTACTGTCTAATAGCATTTAGATACAGCACGGATTATATGAATAATTTATAAATCATATATGGTACATACTATTAACTACTGAATTATGAATTAATTCGTGAATCATTGTTACTTATAACATAATCAAACTTAGTTTGGATTTACACAAAACAAACTTATTGCAACTTTTAAAGTAACAGGGCTGTTTTTACGCATGACGCCTTTAATAATCAATAAATCGTACATGGTACATACTATTAAAGACTGAATTATGAATTAATTATTTTCTATAAAATTCTCATTGAAGATATTATATTATAATAATTTAGATTAAAGTAAATAAATCGTAATAGTTTATTGTCTAATAACATTTAGGTATAACACGGATATATGAATAATCGATAAATCATGCATGGTACATACTATTAAATGCTGAATTATGAATTAATTAATTATTGTCCCTAAAATTCTCATTGAATATATTATGTTATAATGATTTGGATTAAAATAAATGAATCGTAATAATTTACTTTCTAATAACGTTTAGTTACAACATGGATAATATGAATAATGTATAAATCGTACATGCTACATACTGTTAAATGCTGAATTATGAATTAATTCGTGAATTATTGATATTTATAGCATATTCAAACTTAGTTTGGATTTAAACAAAACAAACTCATTGCAGTTTTTAAAGTAACATTGCTGTTTTTATGCATGGTACCTTTAATAATCGATAAACCATACATGATACATACTATTAACTGCTGAATTATGAATTAATTAATTATTTTCTCTAAAATTCTCATTGAATATATTATATTATAATGATTTGGATTAAATCAATGAATCGTAATAATTTACTGTCTAATAACAGTCAGTACAACATGGATTATATGAGTAATCGATAAATCGTACCTGGTACACACTATTAATAACTGAATTATGAATTAATTAATTATTGTATCTAAAATTCTCATTGAAGATATTATATTATAATGATTTGGATTACAGTAAATGGATCGTAATAATTTACTGTCTAATAACGTTTAGGTACACCACAAATTATATGAATAATCGATAAATCGCACATGCTACATACTGTTAAATGCTGAATTATGAATTAATTCATGAATTATTGATATTTATAGAAGATGAAAACTTAGTTTGGATTTAAACAAAACAAACTCACTGCAGTTTTTAAAGTAACAGGGCTGTTTTTATGCATGGCACCTTTAATAATCGATAAATCATACATGGTACATACTATTAACTGCTGAATTGTGAATTAATTCGTGAATCATTGTTATTTATAACAGAATAAAACTTAGTTTGGATTTACACAAAACAAACTCATTGCAGTTTTTAAAGTAACAGGGCTATTTTTATGCATGGCATCTTTAATAATCGATATATCATACATGGTACCAGCGCGTACGCAAGGGGATTAGGGGTTTACTAAGTTAAGACAAAATTGCAAAAATAAAAATTTTAGTTGAAATTATACGAGCTTTTATTTTTTTAGAATTATGAACCTCTCCCTTGAAGTAATTCTGCGTATTCCAATGCATGATACATACTATTAACTGCTAAATTATGAATTAATTCGTTAATCATTGTTATTTATAACAGATTGAAACTTAGTTTGGATTTAAACAAAACAAACTCATTGCAATTTTCAAAGTAACAGGGCTGTTTTTATGCATGACACTTTTATTGGATTTAACTGTTATTTTAACTTCCCCGAAATAATATTAATTTGTAGTTGATTTTAGAAAACTTTTTTTTTGTTGTTTTAAGCCTTAGTTTAAGTATTTTTACCTGCATGGGTTTATAAACCAGCTTTTAACACCATCTAATTTAATCTACAGTAGCAGATGACTGTCAATTGTGATTTTAACCAACCAAAGTCTCATTTTTTAAAATAACAGGATTGGTTCAATGCACTTCAGTTTTCAATAGATTAAACTGTTTAGTATAAATAAGGCAAAATATAAAACTATTTTCAGTATAATTCAACTAAACTTTATGCAACAATTAGTTACTGTCTTACTATTCTGCTAATAGATTTTCAAAATATTTCATAATTTTGCTAAGAATCAACGTCTATCAATTTTACTATTCAGGCTGTGTAATATTTTATTTTCCCTTCCTGCCTAGATAAAAGAGTTAATGAAATATTCATAAACTTATCCATTAATAAAATGCATTTCTCCACCGCCATACGTTTTTGAAATAAGTGTACACTCTAAAAATCTATTTATAAAAGAGCTTTTAAAGGGGTTGAACAGATTCTAATTTACTTTAAAATGCAAAATATTTGTATTGCGCCAAAGAGAAGAAAATTTTGTTTCCGATCGGAATATTTTATATTCTATAAATTTTAAAAAGATCTCGATGTTTCAGTTTTCTTACTTATCAGACTACACGGATGTTTTTTAAAGCGTTGGGATAAAACAAATTGTTGTTATGTAATCTGATCATCTCGTATGGAATCTGAAAATAAATATTAGTGTTAGTTTTTACTGACTACACGGATATTTTTTAAAGCGTTGGGATAAAACAAATTGTTGTTATGTAATCTGATCTTCTCGTATGGAATCTGAAAATAAATATTAGTGTTAGTTTTTTACTGACTACACGGATATTTTTTAAAGCGTTGGGATAAAACAAATTGTTGTTATGTAATCTGATCTTCTCGTATGGAATCTGAAAATAAATATTAGTGTTAGTTTTTTACTGACTACACGGATATTTTTTAAAGCGTTGGGATAAAACAAATTGTTGTTATGTAATCTGATCTTCTCGTATGGAATCTGAAAATAAATATTAGTGTTAGTTTTTTACTGACTACACGGATATTTTTTAAAGCGTTGGGATAAAACAAATTGTTGTTATGTAATCTGATCTTCTCGTATGGAATCTGAAAATAAATATTAGTGTTATATAACGTTAAGAAAATGTTGAGTGAAACAAAATGATATATATGGATCTGAACATTAAACCAGCTAAATCAATATGAGGAAAAAATCACTACCCAATCTGTTGCATGAAAAGGAATAAAAATTGTAGGTTAACTGTATTTTTGAGAGTTTATTACAGTAACTATCATATAGTCCGTCATATGACGAGATAGAAAAATATTTTAATTTTCCAGAATTGTAAAGTACCCTATGAGACAGATAAAAAAATGGTTTGTTTTTTTGGTTGAGAATAATCTGCTACACTCTCAATAATTTTTTTATCTTCATACTAATCTAAAGTATCCATATGCTGTGAATACAGTTTAGAATCACGTTGCATTCATTTAGTCGAACTGTGTGGTTGTGTATAAAAAATGATTTCTTTCTTGGTTGAGAATTATCTGGTACGCCCTCAATAATTTGTTTATCTTTACTCACCGCATGTTAGTTTCCAAATTTAAATTATGTTGTCATATTACCTGATAGGATGTACAGCAGAGCTTTTAATGATGACAGTGATTATTTGGTGGTATACATGAATGATGTCCAAAATTTAGCGAATCAATTGAAGCCGTGTGGTTATGTATGAAAAACAAACACACAAACAAACAAACTTCTTAGTTTTCAAAGACATATAACTTAAATACTTGAGATTTATTAATCTGTGAAACAGACTCTAGACTTTTATGAAAAGAATTTGTTGTTAATACCGATGATAAAATTTTTATTGCAACAAAAAATAATCGATGATTAAATTTAAAATTCTCAAATATGTACCTAATCAAATATTTAAGCCGAATATAAAAGAAAATTATTTGCGTAATATCTAAATTCAGTGATCAAATGTATGAAAATTATGCGGACGATATTCAAATAATATAAAAAAGAAATGGTTTAATGAGATATTTAAAGGAAAGAAGTCATAATTCTAGAAAAATGTTATTTATATCTATTTATTAGGTGAAAAATTGATAAATTTAATCACTTACTCTTAACCGGGGAAAATAGGGCTTGAAATATGGTTGGTTTTGGAGCTATACGGTCTACTTTTTGCAACACGAGGGCTAATGAAACCGGGACCTACTGCGTAAAGCCGATTCCGAACGGCTACGAACATCCATGGCAGAGTGGGATTCGAACCCACGAACTCCGGTTCCGAAGGCCAGCACCCTAACCATTCGACCATCCTTCAGCCTTGAAATAATGGCATCAAAAGCTAGAAAAGGAGGAAGGGGTGTATTTCGATAGCTGCTAACCCTAACTCATGAAGAACCAAATATGGATGCCTCTATCCTTTCCAGATCAAAACTCTTCATAAATTTGATGACGGGCGGACAGATAACTTAGGCTATTATTATATAGGGAGCATGTCCATGGTTTTAAATTTGGACATGTTATGTATCTATTTCCACAGGTTTTGTCTTCGTTTTGTAAAAACGGATCGTACAATTCAACAACAAAACAAACCCAAAATAAATTTTATTTTGCTTTTACCACATAAATAGAAAAAATATTTCAAAAGTAGTAAAAATATATTATCACTCGAAATCAAATTTATTGTTCGTTATATTTTATTTATTCTATTCTTCATATATATAACACTTTAATAACAGTTAGTTACATTTGAAGTTGTAATTTATTTGTATTCAGCGGAAGAATACTATATCTAATATATTACTTGAAATATTACTCAATGAATTCTTCTAAAAATTCCACCAAACTTCTATATATAAGAATCGCTGCATTAATTTTGCGTTCTAGCAGTTCTTATCGATCTTGTAGCCATACATCTGTAGAACACAATGAAGATCTATATGTAATGTTAACAGTCTTCTTATTGACGCCTTTTCAGTTTCCATGCAAAAGATTAAATTTGAAAACCATGTTTAAAAGTAATACATGCAAGTAAATGTTCTGGAGACTTTTTAACCGCTTCCCTAAAAAAAATTTTTGAAAAAAATAGCAAAAATCATCACATATTTTGTATTTTATTATTATTTAATACGAGGAAACAAAACAAAACAAAATATGTAGGTTTTAAGATGAAGTATTAATTTTTACAGGTGTAAAAGCATTTAGTTTCAATATTAGTTTACTATCTCGAATGATGGAAAAAAACTTGACTATTTGTCTTCGTATGATATTTTTTTAAATAAGGGAAAACACAAAGAGATTCCTGACATTCTGCACACTGTATCTTGTACACTGTTTCTTTTCTTACTAACTACCTCTAGAATCTTTTTTATAGGAGCGCATAGTACACTGTCTCGTTGGATTTGATTGTAAGGCAGTACCAGGTATAACATCTGGAAAATGCCATAAGGTTTACTTCAGTGGTGAAGTACTAGTGTTGGGTCTTCATGATGTGGTAGAAAACTCTTCACGATGATTTCTCGTACCTATCCTTCTTTATATACTACTAATCCACGAGCAGACGTATACTATACAATAGGGCAGAGGTAGGCAAAATCCGGCCCTTTTGCTTACTTTATCCGACCCGTCTAAAAACCATGCATGCAATTTTTTTAATCTCTTATATGCGATTTGGTTGAAATCAACAGTATTTGTATGCGTAGTGTACATATATATAATGAAAAATATATAAATAATAGAGAGTATTATAATTTGAACAGCTGTAACCATATAACTACTTTAATGTATGCGACGTACATGCTCTCATAAAGCGCGTGGTCGGTTTACTACATAGAATTGAACGTGCATTCCTCTCAATCTTCAAGGGACGACAAACCGCAGCACGCGTACTGTTTATTTTGATTCAGCACTAGTAGCATATTCACCATATCTTTTGAGACTAATGCTTGTTATTTTGCAAATATAATAATAAATTGAAATGTGGACTTTTTGTAGTTAAAATTTTAAAACATTGGTTTTATTTGTTCGCATATACACCTAAGTAAGACAATTTATTATTATTTTTATCTTTTATTAACTATCAAATATCTCTGTCTAAATGCTTTCAAATGATACTTATAGTGTTTTTGTCAAAATAATTTCTTGGGTAGGGAAAAAACTCCACCCTAAACATTCGCAAACAACCGCGTGCGCACAACGTTAGCGGTATAGTCCTCCGGCCCGGGAGGCGTTTTGAAAATTTCATTTTGGCTCGAGCTTAAAAGTATTTGCCCACCCCTGAAAATAGGTAAAACAAGCGGTTAGTCTCTCCAAAAGAACCACGAAACCAACAAAACTTGACAGCTGTTAATCAAAGCTGTATACTTCCTTTTGTTTCCATTCCAGATCCAACCGCTTTATAAATTCAAGGACAGGCGGATAGATAACTTAGGCTATTATTATATAGGGGACTTCCAAACATGTCCATGGTTTTAAATTTGACATGTTATGTATCTATTTCCGTAAGTTTTGTATTCGTTTTGTAAAAATTGATCGTCCAACTCAACAACAAAGCTAGTCCAAACTAATTTTTCTTGCTTTTAACAAGTGAATAGAACAATATTTTAACAATAATAAAGATATATATTATCTCTCGAAATTCAATTTATTCTTCTTAATATTTTATTTATTCGATTTTTCATATATATACCACTTTAATCACAGTTATTTACATTTGTAGTTGTAATTTATTTGTATTCAGCGGGAGAATACTATATCTATTATATTACTTGAAATATTACTTAATGAAATCTTCTAAAAATTCCAGCAAACTTCTATCTATAAGAAGCGCTGCATTAATTTTGCGTTCCAGCAGTTCTTATCGATCTTATAGCCATGCATCTGTAGAACAAAACGGAGAAATATCTGTAATGTTAACAGTCTTCTTATTGACGCTTTTTGAGTTTCCATGCAAGGGATTAAATTCTAAAACCATGTAATGCCTGCAAGTAAATGTTCTGGAGACTTTTTAACTGCTTACTTTAAATTCTTTTTGAAAAAACTTTCAAAAAATTATCAATTTTTTAATTTTATTATTAAATACGAGGAAACAAAATAAAATATGTAGGTTTTATAAAGAATTTTTAATTTTTTACAGGTGTAAAAGCATTTAGTTTTAATATTAGTCTACTACCCCGAGATATCTCGGGCAAATGAAAAAGTTTGAATATTAGTCTCTGTAAGATAGTTTTTGAGATAAGGGACAACACAAAGTGATACCTGACATCCTATACACTGTATCTCTTTTCTTTTCTTTATTGGCTTACATCTGGAAACTTTTTTATGAGAGCACACAGTACAGTGTCTTGTTGGATTTGATTGTTTTGCAGTAGCAGGTATAACATTTGGAAAATGCCATAAGATTAACCTGAATGGGGAAGGACTAATGCTGGGTCTTCCTGATGTCACAGAAAACTCTTCACGATGATTTTCCGCAACTATTCTTCTTTACATACTACTAGCAAGTGTGCCCCGCTTTGCTACAGTGAACTTAATGTATTACTTTTCGTACATAACTCTCTAAATAAATCACAGTACAGTTCGAGTCGTTGGCATATTTATATATTGATATTATAAGCGTATTATAACAATATTCAGTTTTTATACTACTGTATTACTACTGTACCTTGATTAGCAACGTTGATACATCTTGACATATTACGTGGTAGAATAGGAAGCAGAGGTTTTGACAACAACAGTTCTAATTTTGGTGGTATTAATAAACGTTGTCCTAAATTAAAAAAAATTATGACAAACCGCATGATTTTTGCAACCACATTCAAATTGACAACCATATGAATATAAAGATAACTATATAAAATGATAGGGTTTTTTTTTTTTTTTTTTTTTTTTTGTCTATGAGAGTCACTGAAATGTGTACTTTTTGTGGTTAGAATATTGTTGATAAACATTTCATTGTAACTCTTAAAAATTAATCAAAAATTAAATTTAAAATTAGTTCTTATATAAAATTGCTATAATTTGCGTCACATAGAAGTCAAAGTTAATCACTTTCCAGATCAAATCGGATTGATACTACGCAGACTAAGGCTGCTACCATATTACAGTCGACATATGTCACTGGTGACTTCGTCATAATGACGTCAGAAATAGCCAGAAAGGGGAATTTGGTACCATAAATTTCCCTCTCTGACATCATTATGACGTAGAAGTCACCAGTGACATATGTCGACTGTATTATGGTAGCAGCCGATGTTTAAATAATTTAAAAGAATGACGTCATAATGATATCATGAAAATATCATTTTCATCTATTTATTATGCGATAAATTGAAAATTTAAATCTCTTCCTTTTAACAGGGAAAACTGCGGTTAAAACAATTACATGGGATTAACGGAATGACGTCACATTGCTGGAAATTATTGCTTCTTTCGCTTAGTTATGATGAGATAAAATAAAAAGTTAATCGCTTTTGTTTAACCGGGGAAAATAATGGAATAATGACATGAAACACTCGAAAAAGGAGGAAGGAATGGATTTCGAACGTTAAAATTTTTCAAAAACCTTCCTATGGATATACCGAATAATTTCCCAAATTTCCATGGCGATTGGATGTATGGTTTTTGAGTTTATCGAGTACAGACAGGCACAAATTCATTTATATAGAGAGAGACTAGCTGCTTCGCACCCAGCTTTCGGTCTGGGTTTTAAAATATTTCGACGAAAGGTTTAGAACCACTATAAAAGATAATAAGACGTATTAATATAAATGCTGAACAAATCTCGTATATTTCAGATTGTTGACGATTATAACAGTTTATTTTAATAGCTCCAGTAAGTGCATTGTGTAGCCCGTGAGCCGCTGCATAATAATTCCCAATTCCACGACTTTTTTTAATGTAGGAGTCAAATTTAAAAATAATGTGGAGAGTAATATATATGTGCTGCTCTGAATGGGATAATTCATTTCCGAGATTGGATACCTTTTAGTACTAATGTTTTACATACATAAAAATTAAATTTTAAACAACAAAACCTATGACGATAAAATTTTCTTTAAAAAATGGCAATTGTGAAATAAAAACAAATTTGACAGAACATGGCGATGGTTAAGGAATGACGTCATAATGATAAAAAAAAATGTTATTTCAACTTATTTATAAATTGATACTTTTATTCGTCTGCTGTTAACCTTGAAAAATAATGCTTGGAATAATGATATGAAATGCTCGAAAAAGGGGGAAGGAATGGATTTCGAACGTTAAAAATTTACAAAACCCTTCCCAGGGATATACCTAAACATTTCCCAAATTTTCACAGTGATTAGATGTATGGTTTTAAGTCTATTGTGAGTACATACAGGCAGACACAAATTCATTTATATATATATAGACTAATCCACGAGACGGCTTATAGAATAAAGAAAACAAGCGATAAGTCCCGCCAAAACAACCGGGAAACCAACTAAACTTGGCAAACTGTTAATCAAAGTTGAATGTTTAATTTAATTTCCTCCAGGCCGAGTAAAACCGTGATAAAACAAATCATAAGAAAAATTCTGTTTCGCCCGAGTTTTCTCGTGATAATAATTAACTGCAATATATATGAACCCGTGATTACTCGCTAATCAGGCAAGCGGTTAAGAGCTAAGACAGTAAGGAAACATATTTTAAATATAATAGAACACAAAGAAGCCGATATTTCAACCTCTTAATTATGGAAAATATTTGAGAGAAAGTCCCAAAAATGGAAAAAAAGTTATATTAATTTTGTTCGGTTTTATCATCAAAATGTATGGTATAGATTATTTTTGAGAAAAAATATTTTTAAAAGAAGTAACTACTATTTTCAATATTTTCATATAAATGTGAAATGTTAATGTATTGCAGTAATTTTTGATGAAATTAGAGGAATATAAATCAAATGACATAAAATGACATTTTTGGATAAATATAATAAACTAATACAACAATATTATTATTTACATCAACTGTCATGAATTCCAATTCAACCAGATTCCTTTGAATTTCACAAGCGTTTCACAAAAAAGTATCTCTACCTTTAGGTAAAATTTGCAAATTAAATATTATGCAATGGACGAACCGAATTCGGGCTTCTCGGAATTGAAATACCGTTTTTTCTTTTGTCTCATCATGTCACAAAATAAAATAAACTGTACTGATAAGTATAACTGAATAATACAGAAAAAAACATAATAACTTGATTCTATTGCTTTTTTTAAATCTATAATTAATATAGAAAAACTAGATTTTAAAATTTTAAACCATTATTTATAAAACATTATAATCTAAACAGAATGAACATAAAACTATATCAAAAATAATTTGTTATAATGAAGAATTTTTTTTTTCTGGAAACGTATTTTTACACTTAAAAAATTCATTTATCATTTGTTATATAAATTTTTAAATATTATTTGCTGTCATTAAATAGTAGAAAAATTTGTTTCAACATTTTGAGAAAAGTCTAAATATGTTTTTATTGGGAGCATTCAATAATATTTAATAGATTCTATATCTAAATATATATCTAAATTACATTTCTATCTATGCAAAATAAATTAATATATAATTCTGATAATATAAAATAGTCAATAATTAATAACATTTATTATAAAGTAATTAAAATTTATTTGAAAATCAATGCTCTGTAAACTGCTTTTAAGAAATTCGTTTAGCCTTTAAATCCTTAAAAAAATGGTGAATGTCATTAAAAGATACCTGACCTGTTTCATAAATTTCTAAAAAGCTGAAAAAATAATTTTTAATGACTTAAAAAGTGTATTTAATTGATGGATTTCTTTTTATCTTGGCATAGAAAAATTGTATAAAGTTTTGATGCAATAGAGTAGTCAGTGAATCAGAAGATTCTGTAAAAACTAATTGAAATATATATGCAAAAAGAAGACTTAATGATATCTTTAAAACATTCGTTCATCTTTTGATATTTTAATTTGGCAAAAAGCTATCAAATGTCATTAAAGGATAGCATAACATATTTTAGCAATTTGTAGAAAAGCTGACTAAAAATAAGTTTTGAAAAAAGTCTAATATATTTTTATTGGGGACATTAAACAATATTTAATAGATTCTATATCTAAATTTATATCTAAATTACATTTCTATCTATGCATACAAAAGAAATATACAGTTTTGATAATATAAAATAGTCAATAAGTAATAACATTTATTATAAAGTAAATAACACTTATTTGAAAATCAATGCTATCTAAACTGCTTTTAAGAAATTCGTTTAGCTTTTGAATCCTTAATATGAAAAAAAATCATGGATGTCATTAAAAGATATGTTAACCTGTTTCATGAATTTCTAAAAAACTGAAAAAATAATTTTTAATGACTTAAAAGGTGTATTTAATTGATGGATTTCTTTTTATTTTGGCATAGTAAAATTGTATAAAGTTTTGATGCTATAAAGTAGTCAGTGAATCAGAAGATTCTAAAAAAACTAATTGAAATGTATTTGCAAAAACGAAACTTAATAATATCTTTAAAACTTTTATTCATCTTTTGATATTTTAATTTGGGGGAAAAAGCTATTGAATATCATTAAATGATATCATAACCTATTTCAACAATTTGTAGATAAACCGACTAAAAATAAGTTTTGAAAACAGTCTACATATATTTTATTAGTGGCATTAAACAATATTTAATAGATTCTATACCTAAATCTATATATAAGTTGCATTTATATCTATGCATACAAAAGTAATATATAGTTTTGATAATATAAAAAGTCAATAAGTAATAAGATTTATTATAAAGTGAATAAAATTTATTTAAAAATCAGTGCTATGTAAACTGCTTTTAAGAAATTCGTCAAGCTTTTGAATCCTTAATTTGAAAATAAAAAATGGTGAATGTCTTTAAAACATATCTAAACCTGTTTCATGAATTTCTAAAGAGCTGAAAAATAATTTTAATGACTTAAAAAGTGTATTTAATTGATGGATTTCTTTTTATCTTGGCATAGAAAACTTGTATATAGTTTTGACGCTATAAAGTAGTCAATGAATCAGAAGATTCTATAAAAACTAATTGAAATGTATATGCAAAAACGAGATTCAATGATATCTTTAAAACATTCCTTCATCTTTTGATATTTTAATTTGAAAAAAGCTATTGAATGTCATTAAATGATATCATAACCTATATTAGCAATTTGTAGAAAGGCTGACTAAATATGAGTTTTTAAAAAAATCAAATTATATTTTTATTTGAGGCATTAAACAATATTTAATAGATTCTATATCTAAATTACATTTCTATCTATGCATACAAAGTAATATATATTTTGATAATATAAAATAGTCAATAAGTAATAAGATTTATTATAAAGTAAATAAAATTTACTTGAAATCAGTGCTATGTAAACTGTTTTTAAGAAATTCGTTTAGCTTTTGAATCCTTAATTTGAAAAAAAAAATGGTGAATATCATTAAAAGATATCTAAACCTGTTTCATGAATTTCTAAAAAGCAGAAAAAAAATTTTAATGACTTAAAAAGTGTATTTAATTGATGGATTTCTTTTTATCTTGGCATAGAAAAGCTGTATATAGCTTTGATGCTATAGAGTAGTCAGTGAATCAGAAGATTCTGTAAAAACTAATAAAAATGTACATGCAAAAACGATATTCAACGATATCTTTAAAAAAATTGTTCATGTTTTGATATTTTAACTTGGCAAAAAGCTATTGATTGTCATTAAATGATATCATAACCTATTTCGACAATTTGTAGAAAAGCTGATTAAAAATAAGTTTTGAAAAAAGTCTAAATATATTTTATTAGGGGCATTAAAAATATTTAATAGATTCTATATCTAAATCTATATCTAAATTACATTTGTAACTATTAATGCAAATGTAATATATAGTTTTGTAAATATGAAAAAGTTAAAAAGTAATAAGATTTTTATAAAGTAAATAAAATTTATTTGAAAATCACTGCTATGTAAACTGTTTTTAAAAAATTCGTTTAGCTATTGAATCCTTAATTTAAAAAAAAAATGGTGAATGTCATTAAAAGATATCTAAACCTCTTTCATTAATTTCTAAAATGTCGAAAAAATAATTTTAATGACTTAAAAAGTATATTTAATTGATGGATTTCTTTTTATCTTGGCATAGAAAAATTGTATAAAGTTTTGATGCTATAAAGTAGTTAGTGAATCAGAAGATTCTATAAAAAAGTAATTGAAATGTATATGCAAAAACGAGATTCAACGATATCTTTAAAAAATTTGTTCCTCTTTGAATTTTAATTTGGCAAAAAGATATTGAATA
>CM063509.1:19841741-19844241 GCA_032207245.1 Pardosa pseudoannulata | reverse complement strand
ATATATATATATATATATATATACATATATATATATATATATATATATAATATATATATATATATATATATATATATATATATATATATATATATATATATATATATATATATATATATATATATATATATATATATATATATATATATATATATATATATATATATATATATATATATATATATATATATATATATATATATATATATATATATATATATATATATATATATATATATATATATATATATATATATATATATATATATATATATATATATATATATATATATATATATATATATATATATATATATATATATATATATATATATATATATATATATATATATATATATATATATATATATATATATATATATATATATATATATATATATATATATATATATTTGAACTATGCAACAAAAAAATACGCACTTTTAAAAGAGATCTCGGTTTACAAATTGAGCAGTCCGAGGGTTAATGAAAAATAAATAAGTAATATAAAAATAAAAAACCAACCAATAATAGTCTTATATCTTTAAAGGCATAACAACGACTAAAAACTTAACCTTGGTTCTTTTTTAATATGATTTGTGTCAGCTGATGCATGTATTTTCATCAGTAGTTTCATTTTTATCTATGTTTTATTAGTTTTCTGAAGTTTTTGTTACTAAATGTATGATAGTTTGATATCTTAAGCGGATGAGAGTGATTAAACGGACGGCGAAATGTGTCTCACCAACTTTTGGTCTCACTCCCTCGAGATCACAGTCAAACCAAGCACGAATGAGCTGGAAGCTATTCGTATTAAGGCAAAGGCTCGCACCTCAAGAGTGAAAGTGCCACTTAAGCTCAAGTAGGTCCTCATAATGTTGAAGCATTGACCAAGCAGAAGACCCAAGATGTATTAATTAACCCTCCGAGAGTATTAATTAAGAAAAAAACTCAAGGACAATGTGACCACGAACGTATTATTGTGTCAGTGACCAAAGTGTTCTATGATTTTTTACTTCACCCTTTGTCGACTAGATTGGAATACGGGAAACCCACCCTCGTTATTGTCCCTTTACTTCCGGTTATAAATAGATATATAAATAGACATTATAGATTGTTAATTTTTAATACACATAAAGCTCGTCAAGTCTCGAAGATCATCCCATAAGAAATAATGGATTCTAAAAGTACAAATAAAAATATTCTTTAAGAGAATGATTTATATTTTTTTTACAAAAGTCATCCAAGCTATTTAAGTGGTGCAATTAGAGATACATCTGTTACCGCAAACGAAATACTTCGAAATAGAGATTTACAAAGCCATGAAAAGTTATCAGCGTCTTTGTGCCTCAGGGAGTAGGGGTGCAGTTCCTAAACAATCGACCTGACCCTCCTACCTCAAAACTCCATGGGGAAAACACTGGCAGAAATGTACAATACATCCATTTTCGGAACGTTTTTGGAGGTCGAAAATTGTACGTGAAAAGAGCAATAAAAAAAACTGAAAATTAATGGCAACCTAGTTTTTATTATTCACTAAAATTTGTTCCCAGAATCTATGATTCATGTAGTAGATCAAGAACATTTTTGCGGTACATTTCCCAACGGAATTGTACCGGGAGCGGGAGTTTTGCGCATAAATTGAATTCAGCTGAATTTCAATAGATCGAAAATTATTTCATTTTTAAACCAATTTCTTAATTTTATATTGAAATATATAAACAAATATGTAATTAGAAATATATAAATGAGAACTATAAGATTTTTGTAAACAAAAAATATATTTTTTAGTGGATGAATTTATATTAGTATCGTAAATATGAAAAATCAAATAAAAACAGTAGTATATAGTTTTAATTTTTCGAATTATGTTATATATAAACATTTTTACATTATACAAAAATGAAAAGAGCAATAATAAAACTAATAATGCTAAAACTAGTTTATATTCATCTAAATTTTTCCAGAATCTATGTACTAAACAAGAACATTCGGCTTCGTTTTATATTATATATATATATATTATATATAATATATATATATATATTATATATATATATATATATATATATATATATATATATATATAATATATATATATATTACTGGACACTATTTTTTACAGAAATTTAAATTGGTTAAAAGTCGATTATTATTAATTAATCCTTAATATATTTTTGTTTTGATATTTTTAACTTTAAAACTGCTTATACCTTTTAAAAATCTTTTAAAAATTTCTTCCAACGAATTTAGGGTAGCATTCATAATTTTAAAAAAATCTTAAAATATTTCTAAAAGTTTTACCTCTGATCGTTAGAGACTGTAATTAACGACTGCATTTTATCCTAGATCTTTTCGGTATTAAAGTAGTTAGTTTTTAGTTAATGTATAATTATCTATATACGGTACTTTAAAATTGAATAAAAAAGGAGTTTCATAAAATATACAGCTTTAAATTTTTGGTAATCAGCTGGTTTAGAAGCAAAACTGAAACTTTTTA
>CM063509.1:19831741-19836741 GCA_032207245.1 Pardosa pseudoannulata | reverse complement strand
GATAAATTGATAAATTTAATCGCCTGCACTTAACCGGGGAAAATAGGGATTGAAATAATGGCATTAAACAATGGAAAATGGGTGATGAAGTTGATTTCGAACGTTTTAAAGAGTACAGTATTTTTCGCTGTGATATTGAAGCATATTTATAACAATTTATTTTAGAACATGATCGATAGTTTAGGAGAAGATAAACTTTACTATCTTGAATTTTGCCAACCCTAACACATCAAGAATACAATATGGATGCGTCTATCCATTCCAGGCTTCATAAATTCGAGAACAGACGGATTGATAACTTAGGCTATTATTATATAGGGGTGCTTATAATTAATGTTTATAATAGATTTACTATAAATAATCTTTCAATCTGCAATAATTAATGTGATCTTTTGACTATTATTGGTGACTTATTAGTGGTTTTAAATGTTTACCTATCCTAATCAGAGCTAAAGTATGGCTAGGAACATTTATATTTAAATGTCATTAGATAACTAGTATAAAGCCTGTCATATGACGGGATCAGTAAAATTTTTAATTTTCTAGAATTGTAAAGTACCGTATGGGACTGGTAAACAAATGGGTTTTCTTTTTGGCTGAGAATTATCTTGCAACAAAAAATAACCGATGATTAAATTTAGAGTTATCACATATGCACCTAACCTATTATTTAAGTCATATATAAAAAATTATTTACTTATATCTAAGTTCAGTGATAAAACGTATGAAATTAATGCAGACAATATTTAAATAATTTAAAATAAGAAATGATTAAATGAGATTGTTAGAGGAATGACGCCATAATGCTAGAAAAAATATGTTACTTTTGCCTATTTATTATGTGATAAATGGACAAATTTAACCACCTGCTCTTAAACGGTGAAAATAGAGCTTGAAATAATGGCATTATACTCTTCAAATAGGGACGAAAAGGATAGATTTCCAACGCTTTCGAACTTTCAAAATATGTTATTTCTACCTGTGTTTTTGGGGGGTAATTCGATGAATTTAATCGCCTGCTGTTACCGGGGAATATAGGGATAGACATAATGGCATTAAACACTGAAAAAGTGGTGAAGGATTGGATTTCGAACGTTTTAACGACGACAGTATTTTTCGCTGTGATATGAATCATTTATACCAATTTATTCTAGAATCTGATCGATAGTTTAGGAGAAGATAAATTTTACTCGCTTTGAAATTTGCTAATCCTAACTTATCAAAAATCCAATATGGATGCCTCTATCCATTTCAGGTCCAACCGCTTCAGAAATTCGAGGACAGACGGACTGCACTACCTTAGGGTATTATTATATAGGTAATGCTTATAATAGATTTACTGTAAATAATCCTACAATTTGCAATAATTAATGTGATCTTTTGACTTACGTAAAATGGTTTTATTACTGGTTTTCATTGCTTACCTATCCTAAAGAGAGCTAAAATATGGCTAGGAATACATATACTTAAATGCTATTAAATAACTAGTATAAAATCTGTCATATAAAACGATCAATAAAATTTTTAATTTCCTAGAATTGTAAAGTAACCTATGAGACTGGTAAACAAATGGTTTCTTTTTAGCTGAGAATTATCTTGCAACAAAAAATTAACCGATGATTAAATTTAAAATTATCACATACGTACCTAATTTATTATTTAATACAACTATAATTTTTTTTTTACTTTATCTAATATCAGTGTTAAAACGTATGCAAATAATACAAACGATATTTAAATAATTTGGTTTGGCTTGGAGTGCTGCGGTCTAATCTTTTGCAACACGAGGGCTAATGAGACCGGGACCTACAGCTTAAAGCCAAATCCGAAGGCTACGAACACCCATGCCACAGTGGGATTCGAACCCACGAAGTCCGGTACCGAAGGCCAGCACCATAACCAATCGCCCATCGTTCGACAAGTTTAAATAATTTAAAATAAGTCGATTTCATACGCTAGGGCACATCTGAATTTATGACAATTCTGGCATTAGTTTCAAACGGAAGGACAGTTTGTTGTTTGTCTATTGGCTGTAGTAAACATGAAAATGAATTCGAAGGTCTTTATAGTAGTTCGTGACGTTGCGAAAAATTGCTCTATAAGAAATTATTAAATTAGATGATTTAATGAATGACGTCATAATGCTAGAAAATATGTTATTTTTACCTGTTTAATTATGTGATAAATTGATAAATTTAATCGGATGCTCTTAACCGGGGAAAATAGTGCTTGTGAAATAATGGCATTAAAAGCTGGGAAAGGGGGGAAGTATTGGATATCGAACGTTTTAAAGACGACAGTATTTTTAGCTGTGATATGAATCATATTTATACCAATTTATTCTAGAATCGGATAGATAGTTTAGAAAAAGATAATTTTTACTCGTTTTGAAATTTGGACAGACGGACTGATAACTTATGGTATTATTATGTACGGAATGTTTATAATAGATTTACTATAAATAATCCTACAATTTGCAATAATTAATGTAGGGCCTTACTCTGGGAGTTGCGGTTCGTACCGCAAGTGCGGTATGACGTCATGTTGACGTCAGCTCGCGGAAATTTTGAGAGCAAACGATACTTCGGTACTCTGGGGTTACATGCGGAAAGTTACCGATAGCTGCAGGTTGCGGAAACTTTCCGGCAGCAAATTTGGTAGAGAGAACTTCTCGATAGTAAGAAAACATGGCGGCTTATTTGAGTTACGAATATATAGCTCAGTTAGGAAAAGTATGCCTGTTTTGCCAAAATGTAGAAAATTCCATGCCATCTCCACGGATACCACTGATATTAAAAGTATGAACTAAAAAGTTGTTTTTAAATATATTAATGCTGAATTTAGAGCAGTATAAAAGTATGATGTAAATATTGTGTATCTTCAGTTTTGATCTTATATTTTATGTTTTTCATACTAGTAGAAATCTTGTTAACAATGCTAAGTAATAAAAAGATCGAAGCCTTTATAACTTTCGACTTTTATTTTACATATTTTAAGCACAAAATTTACAATCTTCATGGATACCTGTGATGTTAGTCTGAACCCAAAATTTGTGTTTACATATAATAAAACTGTTTTTAAAATACTATCAATGTATGATTTAAATATTATTTATCTTTAATTTTCATCATATTTATATCTTTTATTTTCATCATAACCATAATTTTCATATCGTGATTTTCAAATTTTAATTTCTTGCATTTTATATATTTTAATAACTGTGTTCAAAACAAAACATTGATGTTTAGATTTTAGGTATTGATATATAGTAGTAATATGATAAATTTTAATGGAATAACTATCATTTTACAGTTTTTTTCAGTACAAATATAACTTTTATCAAGTTTTTTATCAAAGATCTCAATGCAGTAATATTTACATCATAATATTCATCAGTTACATCATTTTTATGCATTCCATCATAATTGTAATGTATAAAATATATCTGTAAGAGAATGTAACTTGCAGAAACCCAGAAAATTCAACTGCAGGTCAATTAAGCTGCAGGTCCCGGTCTCATTAGCACTCGTGTTGCAAAAAGTAGACCGTAGCACTCCAAACCAAACCTATGGAAAGCGCCTCTATATGCTTAATAAAATTCCATACTGTATATAATAATGCTCCATAAAACTAATCATGGGTAAAAGTTTCCGTGAGGCAATCTCTTCGATTTAAACTCTTGAGATTTGGATGTCCTTTTATCAATACCGTACGCATGCAAAGAAAAATGCGAATTATTTATTTATTTATTTATATTTACAAACATTGCTGTTGCCGAAACTGAAAATCAGAATTATAATTCTAAATTTCTGATTGGTTTAAATGGTGCAAAGTAGAAGATCCCATTAAACTCCGCCTCTAAAATAAGCCCAGCCCAAAGGCGGGATTTATTTCTCAAACTCGATAGTAAGCTAGTTCCCGCACCTTCGTTTCCGTGCTCCCAGAGTACGGTTTGAGCTTAGTTGCGGCAACTAGGTATCGTTAGGCCAAGTTTCCGCGACTACATCATACCGCACTTGCGGTACGAACCGCAACTCCCAGAGTAAGGGCCGTGATCTTTTGACTTACTTAAAATGGTTTTATTAGTGGGTTTAACTGTTTACCTATCCTAACGAGAGCTAAAGTATGGCTAGGAATACATATACTTAAATGCTATTAAATAACTAGTATAAAGCGTGTCATATAAAATGATCAGTAAAACTTTTAATTTTCTAGAATCGTAAAGTACCGTATGAGACTGGTAAACAAATGGGTTTTCTTTTTGGCTGAGAATTATCTTGCAACAAAAAATAACAAATGATTAAATTTAAAATTATCACATATGTACCTAATCTATTATTTAAGCTAAATATAAAAACAATTATTTACTTTATCTAATTTCAGTGTTAAAACGTATGAAAATAATGCAAACGATATATAATAATTTGGTTTGGTTTGGAGTGTTACAGTCTACTCTTTTGCAACATGAGGGCTAATGAGACCGGGACCTACAGCTTAAAGCCGATTCCAAACAGCTATGAACATCCATGCAACAGTGGGATTCGAACCCACGAACTTCGGTACCGAAGGCCAGCACCCTAACCAATGGGCCATCGTTCGACACATTTAAATAATTTAAAATAAGGCGATTTCACACGGTAGGGCAAATTCTCAATTTATGACAATTCTGTGATTAGTTTCAAACGAAAGGGCAGTTTCTTGTTGGCAGTTTATTCTTTGGTTCTTGTAAACATAAAAATGAATACGAAGAGCATTATAGTAGTTCGTGACGTTATGACAAACTGCTCTATAAGGAATCGATTAAATGAGATGGTTAAAGTAATGTCGTCATAATGCTAGAAAAAATATGTTATTTTTACCTGTTTATTTGATAAATTGATAAATTTAATCGTCTGTTCTTAACCGGGGAAAATAGGCTTTCAAATAATGGCATTAAACGCTTGAAAAGAGGAGAAGGGATGAATTTCGAACGTTTTAAAGACACAGTATTTTTCGCTGGG
>CM063509.1:19804241-19826741 GCA_032207245.1 Pardosa pseudoannulata | reverse complement strand
TTTAATCGGTGTGTTCCACTCGGAGGGTTAAAGAAATTTAATACATCAGCATAAAGAAATTAATGTTGTCTAACAACTATATATGCGTGGTAGGGTAAAAAAAAAAGTAGACGGAATAGGACGATTATAAATTATTAAAAAATAGTCTTTATTTTATTGCTATAATTACAATAATTTTACTATTTTCACCTTTAAAATACTGCTTTACAGCATTCACTCATTGCTTTCATTTAGGTGGTCAACCACTGCAGAATTAAGCATTTTATGAGGGCCATCGAACAACTGTCTGTGCGGTTTGGAATTGTTTCCATAAACGTGAAGTTACAGAATGATGAACTCCGTAGGAAAGAGCAACACCTGAGATATACTGACCTTCTTCAATGATCCCCACAGCACGCCAGCACTCAGAATCGTCCATTTGTCTTCTGGAAGTCATAAAAACACGTATGTCATGAAAACAAATTGTACGAAAGTTTTAAACACCTTCTATCTGCACTTACAATCAACTTCTGTAACCTTTCATAAAGCTGACATCTTATAAGACTGACCTTTTTCCATATTTCTTGACACGAGAGCGCGATGGGCTGTTAATAACATATTTGCACACTTCCATCTACCTCTGCAGCGAATTGCATCCTCTTCAAGTCTGATTGTCTTTCGGAAACTAGCAATTTCATCTTGACAATCATACACAGCAGTGTTTTTCAATCCATGTTTCTGTATGTTTTCTTCAGCAATTCAAGCATACAAAAAGCTGATTTATCAAGCAAAACGCAGAATATTGTGTTAACACGCTACTCTAAAGCTGACATTTAAAAATTCGAAGAATGAAAAATTAACTTTGCTTAACTTTGCAGTGAATGCAGCAGTGCTTAACATTTGGAAGTGAGTGTATATTATAAAAATAATTTTTATCAGTGTTTTAAATATGTAATCATATTACTTATAGGTTCATTTTACAGTAATTGATAACAAATTAATACAGATTAAACTAAAATACTAGAAAAGACTACATATTACAAAGACTATACGCAATTATTCTTGATGTAGCCAAAAATATATTTTAGCAAATATAATATTCCAGTTCTCTAAAAATCCAATAAATCAGTTCTGAATCTTTAATTAGTTTCCAAAAACGAACACAGATAGAAATATAAAGTTATCTTCATGTTAAAAGTAATATTAATAACAGTGATTCTTATCTATATACCCTAAATTTAAAATCAACAGTTTAAATAAAAAAATAACATACACATATTTCTATACAGTTCTGAAATCTTCAAATAAACGGTGGGGACACGGAATCTTTAGATCAGGAATAAGCGGTTTTGAGCGAAAAGGAGAAACTGATGATGGAATTTCGTGTACCGCTAGGCGTGTACTGATACCTCGATATCTGTTGATATATAAGAAATTTTTTAAAAAAATGTATTCATTGTTCCTTCCAAAGAAAAACTTTAACAGGAAATTTGAGAAGGTAGTCTCTCAGGAAGAACTTCCAACAAGGATTTTCTTCGGAGACAAGGTGGGAAAGGTTGTTGTTGTTGGGAAGCACTACGGTCTACTTTTTTGCAACACGCGGGCTAATGAGACCGGGACCTACTGCTTAAAGCCGATTCCGAACGGCTACGAACATCCATGCCCCAGGGGGACTCGAACCCACGAACTCCGGTTTCGAAGGTCATGCCCTGAACAATCGGCCATCGTTCGGCAGGTGGGAAACGAATGACATATTAAGATATTCTGAAATGGATAATCTTCTTATTCTGTATTCAGAAATAAAAAATCAAATTTTCACAATAAGACGTATTTTTATTTAATGTATTGATTGGACATTAATTATAATACACATTTCCATCACATTTTAGTAAAATTCTTGCATTCAAATATTGATTGCAGACTATGTTTAGAGAATGAAAATCACTGAGAACGAGTTTAACCTTACTGTAACGCTAAAATGATAAAAAAAATAAATGACTTATATATTTTCCAAGTATTTTAATGTACTATAGTACAAAATAAACTTTAAGCATTATATATAGGATACAAACGGCCAAGAGAAGTTGTCCCCTCCCCTTGTAAAAACTAAATAAAACTTGAATCATTTCTGTATTTATAGAACTCATTTTATTTCCGTCATTCGAATTATTCTTTTTAGTATAGAATTCTGGAAATACAAAAGGAATTTATGAATAGCGCTGAATAATAATAACAAAACTAGCTGCTTCGCACCCAGCCTTCGATCTGGGTAGAAAAAAAAATTCTTAATAACTATCTATAATAAATATATTTTCTAAATAATTATCTATAGTATAGATGAACAAGTGTATAAAAATATTAAATAAACTAGTATGCGGCAGATTATTAACCCTCCGAGTAGAACACACCGAGGACAAAAAGTCTCCAAAAATACGCTAAAGTTTCATTGTGTCAGTGACCAAAGTGTTCTATGATTTTTTACTTCACCCTTTGTCGACTAGATTGGAATAGGGGAAACCCACCCTCGTTACTGTCCCTTTACTTCCGGTTATAAATAGATATATAAATACACATTATAGATTGTTAATTTTTAATACACATAAAGCTCGTCAAGTCTCGAAGATCATCAAATAAGAAATAATGGGTTCTAGAAGTACAAATAAAAATATTCTTTAAGAGAATGATTTCTATCTTTTTTATGAAAGTCATCCAAGCTATTTAAGTGGTACAATTAGAGTTACATCTGTTACTGCAAACGAAATACTTCGAAATAGAGATTTACAAAGCAATGAAAAGCTATCAACGTCTTTGTGCATCAGAGAGTAGGTGTGCAGTTCCTAAACAATCGACCTGACCCTCCTACCTCAAAACTCCATTGGAGAAAACAGTGGCAGAAATGTACATTACATCCATTTTCAGAACGTTTTGAAGGTCGAAAATTGTACGTGACAACCGCTTTGAAGACATCATCGGTTTGACGGAATTGTACGTGGGAACCACATAGAGGATTAAGAAATATGATAGTTTATTAACAATATATAATCCTAATTATAAACATGTACATGAATAGTATTTCCAGGACACCGCAGCTTAATAAAGCTAAATTCAAAGACTTATTTCTAGAAAAAAATTTTTTAATAACTATCTATAATAAATATCTTTCCTTAATAATTCCTATTGTACAGATAAACAAACTTATAACAATATTAAATAAACTCATATGCATCAGATCGTTGACAAATACAGTGGACTATACTTAATGTGATCAGTTTGGGACACCGTGATCTTGATAACAATAACCGATTGATAACAATAAACGATATGAAAAATTAGATAAATTTACTCCCCTTCCCTTTAATTCACAAGTACTAAATTTCAAAACAAAATGGAAAAACACACCTTATATTTATATACTGTATATTATCCTTTAAAACACAAGAATTGTGTACATAATTAAAAAATTGGATCAATAGTTAATTGTCTACAATTTTTCTAAGAGGCTCATTGAAAAATTGTTCGTAATCATAATCAACTTGTCATAGCGATTTAAAATTTCGATCTTTTGCTTCAATGTTAAATCATTTCGCTTTCTGGCTTCCATATCGACACGCTGCATGTATTTGAACAATGCATAAAATGTGAATACGCTTTTTCTCAGTTCCGATAAGGATGTGTTGCCTTCTGCTTATCTAACCATTGACCACCAGCAGGGTGTGCTTATTTCTGAAAAATTCCATGAACGTGTTATCCGCACTCATTTGTTCGTTCCCCTTTTTCATAGGTAGAGGTGGAGGATTATCAGAAATTTGAAAAGAATGGGCTCCTACTGAATATATAGTGAATATTCTTTTGCCAGTTAAAATGAGGTTCGAAAATTGACAACATTAACCGATGTAACGATTATATAAACGGTAATTTTAACATTCAAATGAATAGAGAAAATCGGGACCAAGTCATATCGATAACAATAAGAGATTAATGCCATTAACTCGATCACATTAAGTAGAGTCCAATGTATGATAGTTTATTAACAACAGAGAATCCCAATTATAAATATGTACTTGAATAGTATTGTCCGGACACCACAGCTTAATAAAGCTAAATTCTAAGACTTCTTTGTGGAAAAATATTTCTTAATAACTATCTATAATAAACATCTTTCCTTAATAATTACCTATAGTATAGATAAACAAATTTATAAAAATATTAAATAAACTCGTATGCAGCAGATTGTGGAAAAATATAGTTGATTCCACCTAATGTTATCAAATTGGGACACCGGGATTTTACCGTGATCCGCGAATAGCCGATTGATGACAATAAACTATTGATAACAATAAACGCAAAATTAGATAAATTTACCCCCCTCCCCTTTAATTCACAAGTACTAAATTTCAATACAAAATGAAAAAACACACTATATATTTATATACTATATAATATCCTTTAAAATATGAGAATTGTATGCATAATTAAAAAATTTGATCAATTGTTGACTGTCTACAATTTTTTCTAAGAACTCATTGATAAATTGTTCGTAATCATAATCAACTTGTCATAAATATTTAAACTTTTGATTTTTCTGTTTTAATGTTAAATCATATCGCTTTATGGCTTCCATATCGACAAGCTGCATGTAAGCGAGCAAGGTATAAAATCTGAATACACTTCTTAATTCCGATAAGAACGTGTTGCCTTCAGCTTACCTAACCACTGATCATCAGCAGAGTGTGAGGTTTTCTCAAAAATTCCATCAACATGTAATGCCCCACTTCTTTGTTCGCTCCCCTTTTCATTACGGGGAAGTGGAGATTTCTCGGAAATTTGAAAAGAATGAGTTCCTACTGAATATATTGTGAATATGCTTTTGCCAGTTAAAATAAAGTTCGAAAACTGATAACATTAAACGCCATGTGAACGTCAGGAACGCCAAGTGACGCTCCTGGTATGTGTGATGTCATCTGTTTGAGTATCCAGAGCTGCTTATGCAATCAAAAAAATAGGTTTTTTTCGACTTACCAAACTGATGATTGTTAGCATAGCTGGAAAGTTACAAACAGGGAACTTTAAGGGAAGCTTATAGAATTAAACTAAACTAAATGGAACAGAATTGAAATTAACTAAATGGAACGTTATGACACTATTGATAACATTAACCGCGATCACAATAAGCGGAGTAAACTGCATGATAGTTTATTAACAACAGAGAATCCAAATTATAAATATGTACATGAATAGTATAGCATAAACACCTCATCGTAATGAAACTAATTTCCAAGACTTTTTTTTTTTTTTTTTTTTTTTGTAGTATATCAGTCAATTTTCAACGCGTTATGAATATTTCTGCATGTATGTCTTTACTGTGTTGAGTTATTTGATTGATTGTTACACACGTTCTTAAAATTGGATTACGTTGATATAATTTCACAATTTACAACCACCAAACAATGATTCCCGTATGTACTTCCAAGATCCCGCAATTAATGTTTACTCCATAAAGACCAGAAAAAAAAACTCTACATTGTTATCTTGAAAATCTGCATTGTTCTCTTCAGAGGACAATTAGGAGTTTATTTTGTTTCGAGTCAAACTTTTAGAAGAATGTGTTTTCTTTGGGAAAATATCCATTGTTCTCTTCAAAGGACTATTAGGAATTTATTTATCAATTTATTTTGTTACGACGGAAATTTTTAGAAATATATTTTTTCTCTGAGGAAAAATTGGGTGTTGCTATAGCATAAAAGAAAAGCTGAAAAACCACAAATGTTTGCCAGATTGTAGAAAGGGAAATTTCCCAAATTACGATGTTTTGTGTTTTAACCCCTTCCCTGTTTTCCCGTACGTCATACGGGTACAGCTTTCGGGTTTTTACTGATTTTCCCGTACAGCTTACGGGCAATCTGATTTCTATTTCACTTGCACTGTTTCGGCCGTATTTTTTATAATTTTAGTAACAAATTATTCGTACAGATGTCCAGTAAATGATAGTTTGTAGTTTATTGTATTTTCTACTCTAATTAATTCAAAAACGCACGTTTTTGCACATGTTTTGTATCTGAAGACGAATTGTAATCTTTCAGTGTATAGCTTTCTGGTTATAATTTACTAAAGGCCTGATAATTTTATTGATGTAAGAGTTGACTAATACATTTTTACATTTAAATAATATATAATTCAGAGAGTATGGAGATAATTTCTTATGATTCGAACTGTCACTCGGAATCAGAAACTGAATTATCTGTAAATGATAGTAGCGAAAGTTTAATAGATGACCTGGATAGTACTGACTCTGATAGTAGTACAGATGGAATCATTCAAGCAAGACAATTTTTTAAAATTAATTGTGATAATTCTTCGTATCGCCTTCTAGATTAGCTTTCACTGGAATTCCAAAAATTAACTTGGATATCGATGAGACTAAAGATAAACTTTAGTTCTATGATGCTTTCATAGAAAGAAAAAAATAATAAATGCCTAAAAATATTAGAAATGTTAATTTTAATAACATATCTATACTTAAAAATGCAAAATTAACAAAAAAATGCAATAAACAAATGTGACATTTTTCTGACCGAATCATGGAAAAAAAGGAAACTGTCAAAGGGTTAAGGATGGATATAACATCATGAATACTATACTTTTCAATTATATATATTTCAATAACTGATTGCACTCTCGTTATACTTTCTTAAAATTTATTTTATTTTAGTTCACAGAATGTATATTGATTTATTCGAACATCTTTGCTTGAAAAATTTAAACGTTTCCCAGACACTTTCAAGTTCCAAAATTTGCCATGTAGAAAAAAATAACTTACTTTAACACTTGTCTCATTTAAACATAAAAATCAAGACTGTATTTTAAATTTTATTCTAAAAAGTGTTTAATACGACCTATAAACAAATATAATTAATAAAATATAAACTTAAGTTCTTGATAACTTTATTAGAATGCATAATTTATACAAAATATTCTCTAAAAATTTAATAAAATTGAATACAGTGGATTGCGCTCAATGTGATCGCGCTTAATGTTATCAATCGCTATATGTTATCGAAATCATTTGGTCCCGAATTTCTCTATTCATTTGTATGTTAAAATTATCGATTTATGTGACCGTTACATCAGTTAATGTTATCATTTGATCGCTTACATGCAGCTTGTCGATATTGAAGCCAGAAAGCGAAATGAATTAACATCAAAACAAAAGATTGAAAATATTTTCTGATCGCTTACATGCAGTTTGTCGATATGGAAGCCAGAGAGCGAAAATGAATTAACATCAAAACAAATGATTGAAATTTTAAATCGTTATGACAGGTTGATTATGATTTTGGAACAATTTATCAAATAGTTTTCTTAGAAAAAAGAAGAAGCGTATTCACATTTTATTTTCTGATCGCTTACAATGCAGCTTGTCGATATGGAAGCCAGAAAGCGAAATGATTTAACATCAAAACAAATGATTGAAACTTTAAATCGTTATGACAGGTTGATTATGATTTTGAACAATTTATCAATGAGTTTCTTAGAAAAAGAAGAAGCGTATTTCACATTTTATTTTGTGATCGCTTACATGCAGCTTGTCGATATGGGAAGCCAGAAATGCGAAATGAATTAACATCAAAACAAATGATTGAAATTTTAAATTCGTTATGACAGGTTGATTATGATTTTGAACAATTTTATCAATGGTTTCTTAGAAAAAGAAGAAGCGTATTCACATTTTTATTTTCTGATCGCTTACATGCAGCTTGTCGATATGGAAGCCAGAAAGCGAAAAATGAATTAACATCAAAACAAATGATTGAAATTTTAAATCGTTATGACAGGTTGATTATGATTTTGAACAATTTTAGATTGAGTTTCTTAGAAAAGAAGAAGTGTATTCACATTTTATGCCTTGCTCGCTTAAATGCAGCTTGTCGATATGGAAGCCAGAAAGCGAAATGATTTAACATCAAAACAAATGATTGAAACTTTAAATCGTTATGACAGGTTGATTATGATTTTGAACAATTTATCAATGAGTTTCTTAGAAAAAGAAGAAGCGTATTTCACATTTTATTTTCTGATCGCTTAAATGCAGCTTGTCGATATGGAAGCCAGAAAGCGAAATGATTTAACATCAAAACAAATGATTGAAACTTTAAATCGTTATGACAGGTTGATTATGATTTTGAACAATTTATCAATGAGTTTCTTACAAAAAATTGTAGACAGTCAACAACTAATCCCTTTTTTTTAATTATGTATACAATTCTTATTTTTCAAAGGATAATAAACAGTACATAAATATTAGGTGGGCTTTTTCATTTTGTTTGGAATTTTAGTACGTGTGAATTAAAGGGGGTAAATTTATCTAATTTAGCATATCGTGTAATGTTAATATTCGGTTATTGTTATCAAAATCACGGTGTTCCAAACTGATCACATTAAGCGGAGTCCAATGTAGATCTATTTCGCCACATCTTCTTTCTAAGGTTTTGAAAAGAGATAAAATGAGGAAAAACAAAACTTCTAATCAGAACCATGAAGTTTGGAGCAAAAATGGAAACTAATGATTGATTTCCTTTTGCAGCTACATGTGTACTGACACCGCAATTCCTGTTTGCCCCATAAAAAGGAAAAAAAATTCTCTCTTATTCTATCCAAAGAAATATTTAACACTAAACTCCTAGAAAGGAGTTTACTTTGTTTTGAAACAAATTTTTCATAGAATTAGGGGAAGACTCATGGTATGAAAATATCCTCCAAATCAAAAACTGCCGAATTTTTGTATGTAAAGAAATATATTTTACTTAAAGACAGTAGGCGATAGAGTGGATAAAATTTGCGTCAAAATTATTTTTTTACTTTGATTGAAGAAAACAGGGTGCTCCGTCCAAATTCATGATTTACGTCTGAGCATGGTAACCTAAAACTTTTTTGGTAACCCTTTTCTCTTGATCTCCCCTTGTCCAAACAATCTGTATCTATATTTTAATGTATACTATATTAATATAAAGCTCTCCTTATTGTACCTTGTACCCATTAATTATATATTAACCCCTTGAATTACAAATAAAATGGAATCTCATGTGTCCGAGAAATGCTCTTTAGTTTTCATTCATCTAAACAATTTTGTGCAAGTTGAGAAAGAAAACGTTTTATTTTAAAATTTACATTGCTATGTAACATTTAATGAAGTTTATATAGGATTATAATGTACCAATAATTTAATAACAGTAGATAATTCTGGTTAATTATAGTGATGCACGAAGTCTGTCAGAGACAGATTTTGACGTCTCGGAGGACGTCAAATTAATCTTTGGCAAATGAATGACTGACGTCTCCCAGACATCATTGTATGTCAAATGGTTAAATGTGTGTAATCCTTAAAATAATTAGATATAAAAACCATTTAATGGTTCACTATGACCAATTTTTAATAATTCGGATCTATTGGCCTCGTATGCTGTTAAAAAAATTAATTTCCCGTAAATATAATGACAGATTTCGAAATATCGGCTTTGGTTATAATTATTTGGTTAAAGGTATATAATTCTATTACAATAGCGCACTTTAAATAAAATTAAAGTTTCCCCCAAAAGGAAACGGATGCAGTGTTTGGAAGGAATACCTTTGTGTTATTGTTAAATATCGCCAAAAATTTCGCCAAATTTGCCAAGAGGCACACTATTCTTCAGTATTAACCAATTTTTGTAAATCATTGAAGTGAGAAATTAAGAATAATAATTTAAGAGAACTGTTATGAGATGTTTTTTTATAATATGCAACATCTAATAACTAATAATAACGAATAATTATTACGTGAATAGTGAAAAAAAAGTTTGGTATGAAAATATTATCCCACTGAAAGCGAAAAACTATCAAGTATTTGTTTATAGTTAATTATTCCTCGTTGAGAGTACATAAAACTACCAAAAGAAGCGTTAATGTACGATCCATAGTTTACGAGAAAAATGCGATAAACAAAGAATGACGTCACTGCCGGTGTAAGAAAAAAACCCTTTATTGGACATATCACCAACAGTATTTACATATCAATCCAGACGATAAATGTTTAAAACGTCCGTCACGCATATCGCGTCATACATGCCGTGTGAAATGACGTTAAGAGCCACCGTTGAACTGGCATTTAAAAGTTTTGAATCCTGTAGCTACCGGTAGTCTTCAAATGGTGGCCATGTATTCTGTTCGTGACTAGAGCATCATGTACCTGATGTACGGCCGATGGAATGGAAATGCCTTACGAACTGTTAGGGAGTATGCCCGTGCATATACTGCTGTTGATATGGCCAATAAAGTGTTTTTTCTTGCACCGGAAGTGACGTCATACTTTATTATTTATAATTTTCTCGTAAACTATGGATCGTACGGAAACGATTCTTTGAGCAATTTTTATGTACCCCCAACGAGGAATCTAACTGTGCAGAGTTTATGCGGTCGTTTTGGAACACCCTGTATATTAATCGAGTATTATGCTTAAAACAATTAGATATAAAAACCATTAATGGTTCACTATGGCTAATTGTTAATAATTTGGAGCTATCGGCTTTGAAAAATTAATTGCCCATTAATATAAATGACAGTCTTCTAAGTGTTTTTGTTATAATTATTAGGTAAAAAAGTATATAATTCTATTACAATAACGAAATATACTTAAATTAATGTCCCCCAAAATGCAACGGATACAATGTTTGGAAGGAATACCTTTGTGTTGTTGCAAATATCGCCAATAATTTCGCTAAATTTACCAAGGGCCACGCTATTCTTTAGTATTACCCAATTTTTCTAAATCATTGAAGTGAGAAATTAAGAATACTAAACAAAGAGACTGTTATGAATTTTGTTATAATTTGCAACATGTAATAATTAATATAAGAAATAATTAGTACGTGAATAGTGGAAAAAAGTTTGGTATGAAAATGTTATCTCACTGAAAGCGAAAGCTATATATTTTTGTTTATAGATAAAGAATAAAATTTTCAGAGTTAAGGATATATTAGACAATTAAGGTCCTAGAATTCAGATATAAAGGGTATCCCAAGACGACCATATAAACTCTGCACAGCATAATTCCTCGTTGGCAGTACATAAAAACTACCTAAAGAAGAGTTCCTGTACGATCCACAGTTTACGAGAAAAATGCGAAAAACAAAGTATGACGTCACTACCGGTGCAAGAAAAAAAAACATTTTATTCGACATATCAACAACAGTATTTGCATATCTATCCATATGATAATGTTTAAAACGTTCGTCGTGCATATCGCGTCATGCATGTACGCACACCATGGAATGACATTAAACCACCGTTGAGCTGGTATTTCAGAGGCTGCATCTTGCAGCGTCCGGTAGTCTTCGTATGGTGAATATGTATTCTGTTCATCACTACTTTGACATGTACCTGATGTACGGCAGATGTAATGGAAATGCTTTACGATCTGTTACGTAGTATACCCGTGCATATGTTGCTGTAGATATGTTAAATAAGGTGTTTTTTCTTGCACCGGAAGTGACGTCATACTTTGTGTTTCTTATTTTTCTCGTAAACTATTAATCGTACAAGAAAACTTCATTGGGTAGTTTTTATTTACTCCCAACGATGAATCGAGCTGTGCACTCTAGCTTATTCGGTCTTTTTGGGACACCCTGTATAAATAAGAAAGGAATAATAGTGTTTTAAATCCAAAAACCTAATAATTAATTTAACATTTGAATTATTATCCAAATAGGCAACAAAATGAGAAAAAAGGGCTTGTTTTGGTTTTGTTTTCGAGTGCTATGGTCTACTTTTTGCAACACAAGGGTTAATGAGACCGGGACTTACTCCTTAAAGCCAATTCCGAACGGCTACGAACCCACAAACTCCGGTTCTGAAGGCCAGCATCATAACCATTCGACCATCGTTCGAAAAAAGGGAGGTATGAACATATACTCCAGATAAAAGTAACAAGTACGACTTTTCTCTAAATTTAAACACGTCTATTAAATTATATAGAACAGAAAAATATTTCTTTCATGAGATTCTGTACCACTCCTTATATTTTAAATAAATTTTTGGCAGCACGATAACTTCCAATCAGCAACAGGAGATTTGGAGCAAAAAAAATGCTAACTGATGATAGATTTCCGTGTACAACTACATGTGTACTGACACCGCGATTCTTATTTGCTCCATAAAAATCAGAAAAAAAGGGCTCTCTCTCTTTTGTTCTGTTCAAAGAACAATTTTCCCCTGGATTCTACGAGAGTTTGTTTTCTTTCGAGGGAAACTTCTAGAAGAATCTGTTTTCCTTGGGGGAAGAAAGAGGGTTTAGGTCTGCCGAGTTTTTGTTCCTAGATAGAGAAGGAAAGTTTCGGGTAAAGGCGAATTTTTTTGTTACAGATGAATTGCTCATTGAAAAAAGTTTGCACATTTTTATTTAATATAATTTTTCTAATTGGTTAAAACCTATATGTACTTCTGATATATATATATATATATATATATATATATATATATGTATACATATATATATATATATATATATATATATATATGTATGTATCTATATGTATATATATATATATATATATATATATATATATATATATATATATATATATTATATATATAATATATATATATATATATATATATATATATATATATATATATATATATATATATATATATATATATATATATATATATATATATATATACCTATATCTATACATATTTATATATATACATATATATATCTATATGTATATATATATATATATATATACATATATATATATACATGTATATATATATATATATATGTATATATATATATATATATATATATATATATATATATATATATATATATATATATATATATATATATATATATATATATATATATATATATATATATATATATTTTATATATATATATATATATATATATATATATATATATATATATATATATATATATATATATATATATATATATATATATATATATATATATATATATATATATATATATATATATATATATATATATATTATATATAGATAGATAGATAGATAGATAGATAGATAGATAGATAGATAGATAGATGGATAGATAGAATATGTGTATATATATACATATATATATATGTATATATATATATATATATATATATATATATATATATATATATATATATATATATATATATATATATATATATATATATATATATACATATATATATGTATATATATATATATATATATATATATATATATATGTGTGTGTGTGTGTGTGTGTCATGCATAATGTGTATGTGTGTATGTATATATACACTGTCTACCAATAAGTATTTGGATACCTATGCAAATGAAGATATCTGCAGTCCTGAGGTACGTCATGGTCTCTGTCGGTATACATCGTGTAGGAAACAACAACGGCATTAGTCGCATGCAAGATGCCACTCAGTTCGGAGCTCTCTGATTTCGAGAAAGGTATAATTATCAGGTATCACAAAGGTGGCCGATACTTAAAGGACATATCTAGCAATCTCAAGTACCCAAAATCTATAGTACCTATGTAATTAAGAAGTGGAAGGTGAGCGTTGATTGTAAGAGTGTGCCCCGTGTCGGCAGACCAACGAAACTGCAAAATAGAGACCGATGAGTGAGGTCCAGAGAAATTTGGAATAATGACACCCAATCGATGGCCACGAGAAGTTTCAACAGGCATCCGGAAGTATTGTTACAATGAATACCATCCGTAAGGAAGCACATATGCGAGTTTTCATGGTCGTGTTGCTGCCCATAAGTCTTTGATCCCAAAGTCCAACCGCGCTGCTGGGTTAATGTGGTACAAAGCACATCGAAATTGGACCGTAGATTATTCGAAACGGGTTCTTTAAGCGACGAACCAATGTTCAGCCTTCACCATTCGGATGGCACGTTCTGGTTCTGGCGTCTGCCTGGAGAACGTCTCCTGCCAGAATACATTGTGCCAACAGTCAAGTTCGGCGGAGGTGGAATTATGGTCTGGGGGTGTTTCTCCTGGTATGAACTGTTACCTTTGTTTTGGCATTTATGGTAAGCTCAACGTCGAAGCCTACTTCACAATTTTGGATGACAATGTGCTTGCTTCGCTGTGGAAGTTTTGCGGGTTGGACTCCTGTTACTTTCAGGACGACAATGCCAGTTGTCATGTTTCGAGTTTAACCAAGGATTGGTATGGTGCCAATGGAGTTCATCGAATGCCCATTGCCCAGACCTGAACCCTATCGAAAACCTCTGGCACTAGTTGGATCGCCTTAATAAGGGTGGCACTACCCGTCCAAAATCGGTTAAGGAACTTGTATGTCTCTTCCAAGCCGAGTGGAAAACAATACCACTAGCTGTAATACAAAGACTTGTGGAAAGTATGCCATGTTGGGTTCACGTTGTAATTGCCTCTCGTGGAAGCTTTACCAACTATTGATTTTGAATAAAGTTTTTTGTATGAATATATACAGTCATTTATTAAAAACGTGTTACATTTTTAACTTAGAAAAATTTATTCCTTAGAATTATTTTATGACAAATTTAGAAAATTATAGATATAAAAAATGGGTATAAAGACATTGTAAGTACTAAATCTAATGTAGTTAATACCTCTGTTAACCGTAACCCCGATATTTTAGTTATAATGTGGGATCAAATAAAATTAATTAAAAGGGAAGAATTATTAATTTTTTATTAGTCATTAAACTTTCTTCTTATAGCTTTCTTATTTTACCTTAAGGAATAACTTTTTTCATGGTGTTTTTTTATTAATGATCCTTTCTTTTATACTTTTAACATCTTTTAAAATATATCTTTCATAGCACTCTCATTTTAATGAACTAACCTGAATTAAGTCTAAATATAAATCGTGTTCATAAATGCATTTTCTTAAAACGATTATTAGTTAAATAAAAAATATGGCACATTTTACCCTGTTATTTTGACTGTGTTTTAAGCTTAATTAAAATATTTTTTATGGGAAGTGATTAAAAATTTTATCACTCATTTAGTTTTCTTCTTTTACTTATTTTAGCTTACAGGATAGGTTATTTTTACTATTTTATTTAGCGAGTATCCATTAACATTTGCCCCTTTTTTATAAATAGTATAAATAGTAGTATACAGGGTAGATCGTGAGGTAGAAGTCACGTTACCGGAAGTGGGCCTGTCCAGAAGTGGCGTCCAGGAAAGGGCGTGGTAATGACTTCACTCCTCTCGACCGAGACTCGGCGGAATTACATGTCGGTGACGTTGAGCTGTAGGCCTCCTTCTGCTGATTTTTAAATACGGTTATTTCAGTGAATTTTCCAAGTTTAGTTAGAATTTTGTGGCAACGGCGAGTGAATGGAGTCTTAATTTTTTTTCGAAAATATTTCTGGATTACCCGTTGGGATGGCCGCCATGTTGTGAGTGGAGTAGAACAGTAGGGTTCCTTCTGCTGGGGAATCTTTTCATTACATTCAGATGATGAACTAAACTCTTTTATTTTAAAATTCCTAAAGCGTCTTGTTTAAGCATTTTTCTCTATTCGTCAAAGATAGCAATCTTGTAACTGGAAGTTAGTGGAATAGAGGCTCGATATGGTCAAAAATCCGAATTGTCAATTAATGGCGAATGGATTAAATGAAATTCGTTGTCTCCATGTTCACAAGTAATACCTCTGGAGTTGTCAAGCAGAATCTTAAGGTCGTCTACTTTGTAGCTGTTTCTAAATTAGGATAGAACACTTGAAGTTTAGACAGTCTTAAGCCCTCGCGGTTCCTCGCTCTGATAATGTGCTTTTTCTGATAGTCATAGAATTGTACCATATTGCGTTGGAGCCTATTGGACATGGTGTAGTATTTCCTGCACCAAAGGCATGAGAAACAATAACAACAACATAATTATATATTAGAACATAAAACATTTAAAACTGGTTTATACATTTTTTGTATTTCATGTAGAATCTGGAAATTTATAATATTTTAAAATTAAAATATTAGAAAAAGACTATGTGAAGCACATATAATGTAGTCTATAATTGTATTTATAACGTGTGTTCATTAAGATATTAATTGTTAGAATTATTAATTGTTAAGTATTATTAATTGTTATTATAATTTAGAATTAATTCAATTTCCGTATTTCATTTAAATTTATTAATTATTTATTTTTATTATAATTAACAGTATAAAGTGCTTTTAACCGATACATTTAATTTTAATTTACGATTCATTTAAAATTATTGATAGAGTAGAAATTATTAACCTTTTATCAGTCGTTAAAATTTTCTCTCTTTTCTTTCTTATTTTACCTTAAGAATTATTCTTAGTATCATTTTCATTTAATGAGCCTTCCTTTTAAACATTTTTACCTTTTTTGATTGTATAATTTTACTTTTTTTACGATTAAGATGATTTAAAATATGAACCAACTATAAATATATAAGTCGTGTTAATGAATAAAATGTATTTTATTTATATATGATACTTAATTAAAAGTATACGGTACGTTTAACCCCAAATTTTTAGTTATAGTTTATGATCAATTAAATATGTTTAAAGATTAGAAATGATGAAAATTTACTGGTCACAATTTTTTCTTTACTTATTTTTTTTCTAACAGGTTAGTTTTTTCCTTAGTATAATTTTTATTTAACGAGTCTAGATTTTAAACACGTTAACCTTTATTTAAAATATATATTCCCATTCAAGTCTCTCTATGAGAAACTAACTTACTTCCTTTTAAAATCTGTTAACCATTTTCTTTAAGTATCGCTTTCCATATTCTTGGTGCTTGTATTTTTCTTTTACAGAAATGCATAGCTTTACTAAAACTATCTAAACTAATATTACCTCATTTCTTTCATACTAGTTTTGAATAGTTTTCAGCGTAGTTTGTCAATTAGGAGAATTTTGATTTTCCTGATTAAAAAACTGCTTCACTAATATCTTCATTCATAATTCCAGCGAGAATTTTAAAGTTACATTTGTTACACAACCAGCGTCTAGAAATACCAGAATATTTTTAAAGTTAAAATAATCAATCATCTAACCACGGTTTGTGACAAAAAATTTAGCTTACGTAACCCATTTACGGTGAAATCAATTCCGCTGAAAATAATTTGATGAATACTTAAAATCATTATAGATTATCGGAGTACAAATGTATGGAATTCCAAAATTCCTTGATGGATTTAAAATTACTGCAAAAAGGAAATATGGACTATGCTATGGACAGCTATAGTTTTAGGAATTCTAAAATATATTATTTATAAAACAGAATGATTTTAGGAAACATATTTATATTCTTATTATGTACTAAAAATACTCTAAATTAATTTTCATAGAAGATTTATTACTTGATAATTTAATAAAGGAATTCTTAATTTAGACATACAAGGTGTGTATTAACATCAATGAAAATATCATAAAAATGAGAAAACTATACTTAGAATGAAAAATAGTTAATAATTTTCAAACTATGTGCCTTAGGCAGCAATATAACGAATCCATTGGAGTTGCGAATATTTTTAGCATTGATCGAATTTATATTCCGAAATATCATGAAGCCTTGTTGTTATAGCTATTTGGCAATCTCGAAGTGTGTCAATATGAATTTCTCTCATGTTCTTCTTAATCCATGAAAACAAGACATAGGATGTTAAGTCAAGACTATTGGAAATACAGTCTTGCTTATATTTTTCTTTTACAGGATAGATAGCTTTAGTGAAACCATCTAAACTAATATTACCTCATTTCTTTCTTACTAGTTTTGAATAGTTTTCAGCATAGTTTGTCAATTAGGAGAATTTCGTTTTTCCTCGTTAAAAAACTGATTCACTAATATCTTTTAAAGTTACATTTGTTACGCGGCCAGAGTCTAGAAATACCAGAATATTTTTAAAATTAAAATAATCAATCATCTAACCATGGTTTGTGATGAAAAATTTAGCCTACGTAACTAACTAACGGTGAAATTAATTCTTCTGGAAATAATTTGATGAATACTTTCAAAAACTTCTTTTACAGAATCTAAGGTAATTAATTATACAAATCTCAATGACTTTAATATATAGCTACAGCCTATGTTAAATTAATGTAAAATTAATGCGATCTCACTGCACTCCAGATTTTGGCGAAACCTGACTGACGACAACTGGTCTAAATGAAGTTAAACAGGGAAACGGTTACACAGATTTGTGTTAGAGGATCTAAGGCCATGTTAACTTTTATCTGGACGTTACGTGACTGTAAATTAGATAATTCTCTCCCGTAAAATTTCGAAATATTAATAAGATCAAGATCCGGAAAAAAAAATTAATATACATCACATTAATATGGACGTAAAAATTTGCTAGAAAAGATATTTAAATTATCTATTACTATAAATCAATATTAATTACTAATTATTAATTTATACTAATACTAAATAATTAATTAATTATAATTTAATAATAATAATAAATAAAATGTTATATTATTAAATTTTATTATTTTATTATATTATAATTATGTATTCTAATATAATTATATATTATAATATTATTATTATATTATAATAATAATAATAATTCTTAAATACAAGGATTAATAATAATTTTAATATTATATTATTATATAATAATTATAATAATATTATTATTTCAATATTATATATATATATTATATTATATATATATAATATTATATTATTATATTATATAATATAATATTAATTTTAATTAATTAATTAATTAATAATTTTATAATTATTAATTATTATTAATTACTATTTTTTATTACTATTAAATTTGTTAAAAAACTTTAAGCAAAAGTATTCATAATTTATGATGAATTTAAGTTTTCCAATTATATTCCTACGACATTCACCAAGTACGTTTAATTTATAGATCTTTTGTTGTCCTCAACAAGTAAATTGCATTATTTAGCATTCGTTATTTCACCAGGAAATTACATATCTTTGTTCGAGGAGAATATTTAAACAAGTGCGTTTTATTCGTAGTAAGTGTACTGAATTATTCCTACTATTCGATATTTTCTTCAGAGGGAGAACTAAGCACTAATTTATTACTAACGCCTTAACATATTACTAATAGCCATAGTATATTACTGACCCAAAAAGTATGGTTAAAAATGTTTTTAGCCTAACAACGAATAAAACAATATGTTGTCTAACTTTTTACTGTTGTCATTTATACGTGTCTGGTTGTCTTCATCCTTAATAACCAAAGTCTTTTATTTATGAGTAAATTGTTTTTCCAGAAAAATTCACTATTGTTGGAGAGGAATTACTTTACCAGGATATTTTTTACATAATACAAAATGTGTTAAGTATTGGGCTATTTCGGCTTTTCCATATGTTTTGACCAAATGATCCTAAAGTTTAGAGGTATTAACAGAAACTAATGGAGTTATTGCATGGTTAATTTTTTAATACTTCCATAGAACAGAGCAATAATGAGCGACGCTATTAAAAGACTAGTAAACAACAGTTTCTGTTTTATGACGGTGCTGAAAATCGATAAATATTTTTGGAAAAAAAATTCGTTTCATCACGCATGGTCAATTTTTTTAAGTTTCATTTTACTTCGAAAATTGTCGCCGGTTTGAAATACTTTAATGATGGGAAGATAGTCATTAATATTACGAAAATGATTGGAACTATCATTCTGTAACATGTTTCCTGAATAAAATAAAGTCTACTGTATTAAATTATGGCACATTTTAATACTAGTATCAAAATGTACCACTATTTAAGACTGGTAGACATTACGTGTAACGTGCGGATAAGAAAAATATCTTTGTCATAGGTTCTCATGTTATCATTTGACAGATAGCGTGATTATACCGAAATATCTAGGATTTATATGTATTGTAATTTATTACTATCCCATAAAAACATGCGATAATCATAATTTTTCTATATATTTTCTGTTGTCACTTGCTTTTACCAGGCCTGAATCTCAGAACATTAATGCCTAGCATACCTTTTAATATAGCAATAAAAACAGTTTGTAAAATTTTTCTTTTTTGTAGATTATTTTTACTAAATATTAACGCAATCCCACAAATATATACTACAATTTAAAACAGGTAGATATTACCTGTAACGTGCAAAATAAAACAACATTTATTTTACTAAATATTAAGGCAATCCCACAAATATGTACCACAATTTAAGGCAGGTATATAATACTTGTAAAGTGCAAGATAAGAAAAATACCTTTGTCATAGGTGCTCATGTTATCATTTGACAGACAGCGTGATTATACCAAAATATCTAGGATTTATATGTATTGTAATTTATTACTATCCCATAAAAACATGCAAGCATAATTTTTCAATATATTTTCTTTTGTCACTTGATTTTACTAGGCCTGAATCTCAGCACATGCCTAGCATACCTTTTAATATAACAATAAAAACAGTTTGCAAAACTTTTCTTTTTTTTTAGATTTGTTTTACTAAATATTAAAGCAATCCGACAAATATGTAAAACAATTTAAGACAGGTAAATATTATTTGTAACGTGCAAAATAAAACAAGATTTGTTTTACTAAATATTAATGCAATCCCACAAATATGCTCCACAATTCAAGGCAGGTATATAATACTTGTAAAGTGCAAGATAAGAAAAATACCTTCGTCATATGTGCTCATGTTATCATTTGACAGACAGCGTGATTATACCGAAATATCTAGGATTTATATGTATTATAATTTATTACCATCCCATAAAACATGCGAGCATAATTTTTCAATATATTTTCTTTTGTCACTTGCTTTTACTAGGTCTGAATCTCAGCACATTAATGCCTAGCATAACTTTTAATATAATAATAAAAACAGTTCGTAAAATTTTTCTTTTTTTTTTAGATTTGTTTTACTGAATATTAACGTGATACCACAAATATGTACCGCAATTTAAGACAGGTACGTATTACTGGTAATGTGCAAAATAAGAAAAATGCCTTAGTCATAGGTTCCAATGTTATCATTTAATAGATAGCATGATTAGACCAAAATATCTAGGATTTATATGTAATGTAATTTATTACTGTTCCATAAAAACGTGCTAGAATCATAATTTTTCAATATATTTTCTTTTTTCATTTGCTTTTACTAGGCCTGAATCTCAGCACATTAATGCGTAGCATATCTTTTAATTTAACATTTGAGAATATTATTTTTACAGAAATATTCACAATTGTAGGTGAGGAATAATTTTACCATGATCTTTAATACGTAATACAAAATGTGTTAAATATTGGTCTAATACGGCTTTTCCATATGTTTTGACCAAATGATCCTAAAACTTAGAGGTATTAACAGAAACTAATGGACTTATTGCATGGTTAATTTTTTTATACTTCCGTAGCATAGAAAAAGGAACAATAATGAGCGACGCTATTAAAAGACTAGTAAACAACAGTTTACGTTTTATAACGGTGTAAAAGAATCGATAAATATTTTTGAATAAAAAATCCCTTTCATCAAGTACGGTTAATCTATTTAAGTTTAATTTTACTTCAAAAATTGTCGGCGGTTTGAAAGACTTTAATGATGATAAGGTAGTCATTAATATTTCGAAAATGATTGGAACCATCATTCTGTAACATGTTTCCTGAATAAAATAAAGTCTACCTGTCTTAAATTGTGGTACAATTTAACTCTAGTATTAAAATGTACCACAATTTAAGACAGGTAGACAATACTTGTAACGTGCAACATAAGAAAAATGCGTTTGTCATAGGTTCTCATGTTATCGTTTGACAGATAGCATGATTATACCGAATAATCTAGGATTTATATGTATTGTAATTAATACTATCTTATAAAACATGTAAGCATAAATTTTTCAATATATTTTCTTTTGTGACTAGCTTGTACTAGGTATGAATCTCAGCACATTAATGCCTAGCATACCTTTTTATATAACAGAAAAACAGCTTGTAAAATTTTCCTTTTTTATTAGATTTGTTTAACTAAATATTAACGCAATCCCACAAATATGTACCACAATTTAAGACAGGTAGGTATTACTTGTAACTTACAAAATAAGTAAAATGTGTTTGTCATAAGTTCGCATGTTTTCATTTGATAGATAGCGTGATTATACCAAAATACTTAGAATTTATATGTATTGTAATTTATTACTATTCCATAAAAACTTACAATTGTCATTTTTCAATATATATTTTTTTTACTAGGCCTGAATCTCAGCACAATAATCCTTAGCATACTTTTTTATATAACAATAAAAACAGTTTGTAAATATTTTTTTTATTATTATTATATTTGCTTTACTAAATATTAACTGAATCCCACAAATATGTATCACAATTTAAGACAGGTATATATTACTTGTAACGTGCAAAATAAGATAAATGCGTTTGTCATAAGTTTCCATGTGATCTTTTGACAGATAGCTTAATTATATCAAAATGTTTAGGATTTATATGTATTGATATATATTACTATATTATAAAAAGATGCAAGCATA
>CM063509.1:19786741-19794241 GCA_032207245.1 Pardosa pseudoannulata | reverse complement strand
AATAAATAGTGCTGTATGATTAAACAAAAGCTGTATTTATTAAGGCTAGCTTATCAGGATTTTTTCAATCAATGTAATAGGACTAAATAGTGTTGACATAACTTCTTTTGCTTGAATATGCATACATTAGTATTTTTTCTTTCACTAAAATAACATTAACAAACAAAGGATTTTCTAAAGTCATCGTTAGAGTAATGGCGATAACGAAGTGCAGTTAAAATAATGAATGGCTCAGCCCACTTTAAATTTATCTGTATTCATTCTTTAAGCAAGGATATTATTAGTTTCTTTTAAAATCAGACTCGAAGTGGTTTTAAATTGCTGATATTCGTAATGTCAATTTGAAAGTAGGACAAATATTTCATTTTCTTTGTAAATGTAGTAAATTAAATTAAATTAATTTTCATTTCAGCGTTGGACTCGATATGTCTGTTGCTTTGTTGTTGGGTTTCTTTTTAAATCTATAGAGTCGAGATATTTTCCCTTTTTAAATGCCAAAAACTCTTTTTTTGTATGCTGAATTTACAAACAAAATTGCTATATTCAGGATAATAATAATGGTGCATAATAGTTAATATAATTTATAAACATATCCGATGCTGTTACTCACTTATCCTTGTGGCAAGGCGATTTAGATCATTCTAATTGATATAATTAGTATAAATAAAAAGGGAAATAAAATGCTTGGGATCTAATCTGACCTCAACACATCTTTTATAAAGAAGAAAGGAACTTATTTTTTGTTGATTTAAATATTTTTGTGCAGGCATATTTAAAGTTAAATTAAAGCATAATACTTTAGACATGAACAAAATGACGTCAAAAAACAAAACGACATCATCCGCTTTGTAATTTTAAAGAATATATATATATATATATATATATATATATATATATATATATATATATATATATATATGTGTGTGTATATATATATATGCATATATATATATATATATATATATATATATATATATATATATATATATATATATATATATGTGTATATATATTATATGCATATATTATATATATATATATATATGTATATATTATATATATTTATATATATATATATATATATATATATGTATATATATATATATATATATATATATATATATATATATATATATATATATATATATATATATGTATATATATATATATATATATATATATGAATATATTATATAATATATATATATATATATATATATATATATATATATATATATATATATATATATATATATATATATATATATATATATATATATATATATATATATATATATATATATATAAATATATATATATTATATATATATATATATATATATATATATATATATATATATATATATATATATATATATATATATGTGTGTGCAGCTTGTCGATAGGGAACAAAAAGCGGAATGATTTAACGTTAAAACAAAAGATCGACATTTTAAATCGATCTGACTGGTTTATTATTAACAAAACAATTTACCAACAATTTATCAAAATGTTTTTTCAAAAATTTATCGAAAATTGATCATTTCTTTTTAATTATGCATACAGTTATTATGTAAGGATAATATAAGGTGTGAATTTCATTTTGTTTTGAAATTTAGTACTTGTGAATTAAAGTGGGAGGTAATTTATCTAATTTTGAATATCATTTATTCTTATCAATCCGTTATGATTATCAAAATCATGGTGTCCCAAACTGATCACATTAATCGGAGTCTACGGTATATATATATATAATATATATATATATATATATATATATATATATATATATTTTTAATTATTTAGTCAAATGTTTGTTTTATGATTTAAGAGTTTAATAAAGACATCAGTCTTTATTTTACTAATTCCATAAGGTAACTGAAAAAAAAGCAGAAATAAAAAGCATAAAAGAATTCGAAATAATTTGCGGAGGTATTTATTTCCAATATTTCATTCATCATTATTAGAAAAAGGATATGCAACATTATTTGTCACTTTAATGTATTTCTTATGTAATCACCCTACGGTACCACAAAAAACATTGATTATTTTAACGATCATTGTATAAAGAGATTATCTGATAAAAGAAATTTCTGTCTAACAGATTAACATAAATCTTCAGACAGGAAATGTCAGAAAACATTGAGTTTTTCGCATTAAACTTCAATAAATTGATTGTTTCCAGTTGGCATTAGTAATAACTGAATTGATTGAAATAGCTTTTTACAGGTATCTTTTTTTACTGATTTTCTACGTGTATAAACTGTATTGACAATTTATCATATCCTTTTGTAGCATACTGAAAATCTAATCAAGATCTTTCTATTAAAAGTAAGGTAGGCCATGTCATCGAGTAATTTATTTCCAAAATAATAAAATTTTATTTAAAATAAGAATATTTTACCTGAAACGTCACTGTAAGTAAGTGTACAAAATTAAATGAAAAGAAAATTTTTAATCTACATTTCTATCTATGATTTTAAAAATTTTAATACACGCAGGAATTATATATATATATATATATATATATATATATATATATATATATATATATATATATATATATATATATATACAAAATTATTTTTTACATTATATTATTCATTATTTTTCTCAAATTTCTGCTCATCGGGAAATAAAATGTTTATCAAAAAACTGGGTACAGTGTTCCTTCGCTACTTCACGCTTCATGTTTTGCGGAATCAGTGTTTCACGGGTTTTTACAAAAATATTCATCAAAAAATAAAAATGAAAAAATACAACCATGTCAGCAGTCACATTGTGGAAAGGAGCCTTCTTCCATGTTGATGCTTAATAGAGAAGGATCCCTACATATCAAGCAAATAGATGAGTTGACTCAGAAAACATATCACGGGCTCCTCAGATGACAAAGTCTGCAAGTGAAAAGGAAAATGAAGAGGAAGACGAAGAACAAAATGAAAAGCGTGGTCTTATCCTGGAGAATCTGCAACCATTGTGCATCATGGCAAGAATTTGCACAAGACATTTGCATTAATATGGTTCGATCTGCCGAGTTCAGCAATCGCGTTATCGGGGTTATGTCCTTGTACAGAGGAATTTTGAAGGAAAAGTAAAAAGAAAGACAACAACTACCCATCGCAATGTTTCTTTCCAAGGTAAAGCCTCCTGGCTCTACCGTCAGCGCCTCCAGCAGAAAAAACTCCGAGGAGCCTAAAACTTCTACAAGTCAACTGTTCTTGGTGAACACAAGTCTTCGTGTTCGTAAAGCTTTACTATTTAAAAATTATTCCATAATCGTATAACTTCCTATATATATGTATATATATATATATATATATATATATATATATATATATATATATATATATATATATATATATACATACATAGTTGTGAGGTTCGATCCCCGGGCTGACATTTCATCCTTCAGTATGTAGAGAAACTGAGGACCAAGTATGCTTTGGAAGCAAACAGTGCAAGTTCCACTTAAGGATGATCACCTAACCGGAACGTCCCCTAGAGGCTGTTGAGCAGAGAAATAAGTATATATATATATATATATATATATATATAATGTGAGTGTTAAAATTATTTAATTATATGCTATGGACTGTGTATTGCCTTTATTATCTTTAACAACAAATTTATGAAAATGTATCCAAAAGCATAAAATGTTTATCGCAGACATAACGACTATAATACATTTTCAAATGATTTGCAGAGGCATATATTTGCAATATTTCTTTTGTCATTAGTAGAAAATATTTATGCAGCATTATTTGTCAATTTAACGTATTTCTTCGGTAATTTACCCATGAAAACTAAAAGAAACACAGAGAACATGGGTTATTTTAAGGATTTTTGAATTAAGAGATTCTATGATAAAATATGTTTGTCTTAACATAAATCTTGAGACAGGAAGCTTCGGTACATTCTGAAAGAATAAATTTCGGTAATTTGTATCAAGTTGTCATTAATAATGACTAAATCGATTGGACTAGCACTGTACATGATTTTATTTCATTCACGTTTTACTTAGCATTTACGAGTCTTGTTGTTCATGTATTAGCTGGATTTCCAATTTATCAGGTCCTTCTTGTAGAATGCTAATACTGCTTTCAAGACCTTCCTTCTAAAGATGAGATAAAGGCAATATAAAATGATTAAGAATTATCAAAATAATAAAATGCTTTAAAGTTTAAACTGTTTTAGCCTAAACATCAAAATAAGTGTACTAATCCCAATAAAAGAAATTATGCATATATATGTGCTTTAATTTTGCATGTATATTTTGCATACAGTCTGTTCCATAAGAGTGTGTCTTCTATTTCTCTGAAAATACAAAAGAATTAGTTAAAAATGCATTTGTACCGTGTAGTATACATATTAAACTGAAATGCATTTAACCTAATAAGTTGTCTAGTCCCCATTATTATCCATTATTCAAGAATCACTTTATCATTCGATTTTAACTTTGAGCGGCGTTTACCCCGTTCCGATAGGTCGTCAATATTTTTTTACCACTTTATAACGGGCTACCCACTTCTTGACGAACGACTTCGACTTTCTCATATACCAGGCTGCAGCTGCTCAAGGCATTTTTGGTCCTTTTGAATGGTTACACAGAAACAGTGACTCAAAAAGGCTCGCATACGTGGCACTCATTTTGGAATTGTTGATTTAAACACAGCAAAACAAATCGAATAAAGAATATAACCATAAATACTTCTTCTTTAATGTTTGAAGAACACGTGCAATTAAGCCGGTATCTGCGGGCTATCTATTGACGAAGTTATGTGCGACACGCTTTTATGTAACAGACTGTATATTCCAACAAAGGTAAGCCGAACGATGGCCGGATGGTTAAGGTACTAGCCTTCGAAACCGAAGTTTGTGGGTTTGAATCCCGCTGTGGTATGAATGTTCGTAGCCGTTCGGAATCGAGTTTAAGCAGTAGTTCCCGGTCTCATTAGACTTCGTGTTGCAATAGTTAGACAGTAGCGCTCCAAAGCAAACCAATAAAGATGTTTCTTATCTTCTTTTATTCTCAATTGATTTCCAACTATGATTCTTAAAATTTTATAAACCACTTGTAGGTATTCCTATTTTTTACTTTAGACATAAAATTATTTAATGACTTTAATTTATTATTATTTTTCAAATTTTCGAATAATGCCAGTTAACACTTTATAACTGGATATATTTATTTATATTACGGTTTTATTAAATTGTTTCATTATAATGTTTAAAATATAGAAAAAGGAATGAAGATAATTCTAATCCCATATACTGATGTACTTAATAATAATTTTCAGGAATTTTCATTTTCAAGAAATAGGTTAATATATAAATAATCACAAAGATATCCGTAAAGTCTGTGAGGATATCACGAGTACAATGGTGTTTAATAATTATCCGAGAAATTACAGAATAAAGGATTTAAAATAAAATATTGATCATTTCAACAAAATGATAAACGTTGATTTAAATATTAACCCTCTAAGCGGTTCGCACGTACAATTCTGCCGGTTGTGACGTACAATTTTAGACCTCCAAAAACGCTAAGAAAATGGATGCATTGTACATTTCTGCCAATGCTTTCCCTCATGGATTTTTGAGGTAGGAGGGTCAGGTCGATTGTTTAGGAACTGCACCCCTCTTTGACTGACATTTATTGAGGGATGCACTCCTACTCCCTGAGGCACAAAGATGCTGATAGCTTCTCATGGCTTTGTAAATCTCCATTTCGAAGAATTTCGTTTGCGGTAACAGATGTATCTCTGATTGCATCACTTAAATATCTTGGATGACTTTCGCAAAAAAATATAAATAATTCTCTTAAAAATATTTTTATTCGTACTTTTAGAATCCATTATTTCTTATTGGATGATCTTCGAAACTTGACGAGCGTTATGTGCATTTAAAATTAACAATCTATAATGTCTATTTATATATCTATAGCCGGAAGTAAAGGGACAATAACGAGGGTGGGTTTCCCGTATTTCAATCTAGTCGACAAAGGGTGAAGTAAAAAATCATAGAAAGCTTTGGTCACTGACACAATAAAACGTATTTTTTGGAGATTTTTCCTCTGTGTGTTCCACTCGGAGGGTTAAGAAATAGAAAAGACAAAATCTTCATGATCTTTCTCTAAATCATATCGCTAAACGCAGGGCACTCTGCAGAATTCTGTATGAAAAATATTTATCCAAAGTAAAATGGGAAAACAATTATCACAATAAATGAATCATTGGTGTGTTTAAATGATTGCAACAATAAAAGATCTGTTTATTATCATAAAAGGGGGGAAAATTAAGTTCATGGTTCAAAGAATCGAAAGAAAGTTTTTCTAACTGATTCATGACTGTTGCTGGGTTTTCATATAATGACAAGTTAATAATAAAGAATTAAAAAAAAGGTGAAGATTAACTCCAAATACTTTTAGGAATATATTTTATCGCCAATTAATTTGAATAAAATACCATCTCTTTACCCGCAGTGCCATCCATCTGTGGAATTCCATAAAGACAAAGTTAACACTCACACATCAAAACCCTCTGTAAATTTACTAAAAGAAATGGAACAAAAAACCGGTATCAAGGCCATACACTTCATTGATATCAATACTAAATCTTCTGATGTATCACCTATGGATTTTTGTGCTTTCGGACTTTTAAAATCTGCATTATCCAAGCTTCGTCCCACAACACTTACAGGACTCTAGAAAGCTTTTCAGGAGGAATGGGATAGAATACCTCTTCTGACACTTAAAAAGACATTATTATCCTGGAAATTACGGGGTTGAAAGGTAGTTCAACCCCGTGGCTATCAAGTACAACATTTGAAACACAAGAATTTTATATAATTGAGTCTTGTGACAACAATATACATCGTCTAAAAAATGTATAAACAGCTACTGTATTTGGTATATTCTTGGTATATTTAGAACTGATCAATACGTCATTTGTAGAATGAATCAGTAATTTCCAGTCTACTTGATCTAGAGAATGTTTTTCAGATTTGTTTTAATTAGTTTCATCTAGAATATGTAATCAGACGGGCAGACGGAATATTTATATTTTGAAACAAATGTAATAATTTATGTCAGAAATGATCCATTATTTGAAATTAAGATCAAGGGAACATTTCAAACAGGAAATATATTCATATTTAGTTAATTTGCATTCCGTACAAATACCTTGACAGCAGAATTGCTCGAAAATTTAATGGGAAATGTGGAAAGTATGCTAGAATGATGGGTTAAACTATTCTAATATACTATTCAAATTATGTGTTTCAAAAAAATATTTTATTCACTACATACAATTTATATTGAAATGCATATTTATTTTTATAGTACATATTACAAAATAAATATATATACTAAAAAAATAAAATTTAAATTTTTAAATATATTTAAATGTTATAAATATTTACTGCTATTAATGAATATTTTCTACACACCTGTACATAGGATTTATTGAAAATAATGTTATTTATATATCCTCGAACTTCCAT
>CM063509.1:19774241-19781741 GCA_032207245.1 Pardosa pseudoannulata | reverse complement strand
ATAAATTTATTGGAATTGATTGTATATGATATTGTAAATTAGTATTTGCAGTAAATACATATTGTAAATTAATAGTTATTTTAGTCTTGGTCTACTTTCCTTAGACTGCTGTTTCAATTTTATGTAATAAGTGTTATATATTTTATATAATGGGAAATATAATAGTAGTGATCAGAGTAAACAAATATTAGAATTATTAGAATTAGTATTCTGAGATGATTAATTTAAGTCTCCTCTTGCAAGCACGGTAACTTTAAACAAAGTGGCACGTAGTACCATGTGATCTAATTTAAATTTGGACAAGACTGCGTATGTTTAAGAAAACTTATCTTTAGAGGAGGAGAAACACACACACAGATAGACAGATAGAGACAGAGATGTGGAAAAAATTTAAGATGTGGGAAGCCTGACAAGTACTCTGAGATCTAGAAGAGTCTTCACTAAACGATCTTTGATTTCCTACATTAAAAATCCTACATTATGACATTCATTCAGTTCATTCATGTTTCCCAGATTCCATATGATTTACAATTATGAGTACTATATTATACGTTTTAAAATAAATAAGCTTCATCATAACATGTCTATTCTACAATTTATAATACTCGCTAGATTTATTGGAACTGATTGTATATGAAATTGTAAAGCAGTATTTACAGTAAAAACATATTGTAAATTAATAGTTATTTTCGTCTCGGTCGGATTTCTCTTGAATGTTGTTTCAATTTTATATAATCAGTGTAATGTGTTTTATATAATGGGAAATATAATAATAGTGATTACTGGAAATAAATATTAGAAATATTAAAATGAGTATTCTGAGATAATTATTTTAAGTCTTATCTTGCATGCACAGTAACTTTAAGCTAAATGACACGTAATACCATCTCAATCTAATTTAAATTTGGACAAGACTGCGTATGTTTAAAAACACTTAGAATCGAGGAGAAACACACGCACACACACACACACACATAGATAGACAGAGATATGTGGAAGAGAAGTGAAGATATGAAAGCCTGAGAAATACTCCGAGATCTTTACTAAACAATGGTTGATTTCCTATATTAAAAATTCCTACATTATGACATTCAATTCAGTTCATTCATGTCTCCCAGATTCCATATGATTTACAATTCTGAGTACTATGTTATATGTTGTATAATAAATAAGCTTTCATCATAAATGTCTATTCTACAATTTATAGTACTATAGATTTATTGGAATTGATTGTATATGATATTGTAAATTAGTATTTGCAGTAAATACATATTGTAAATTAATAGTTATTTTAGTCTTGGTCTACTTTCCTTAGACTGCTGTTTCAATTTTATGTAATAAGTGTTATATATTTTATATAATGGGAAATATAATAGTAGTGATCAGAGTAAACAAATATTAGAATTATTAGAATTAGTATTCTGAGATGATTAATTTAAGTCTGATTTTGTATCGCAGTAACTTTAAGCAAAATGACAAGTAGTACCATCTCAATCTAATTTAAATTTTGACCAGACTGAGCATGTTTAAAAAACTTAGAGAGACGAGGAGACACACACACACACACATGCACACGCAGATAGATAGGGAGAGAGAGAGATGTGGAAATGAATTTAAGATGTGGAAAGCCTGACAAATACTCCGTGATCTAGTAGTCTTCAATAAAAGATGGTTGATTTAATTATAAATGATTGGTGTACTAGGATCTTAAATCCATCCATTATATCATTCCTTTCATTACTTTGCTTCATATACCTGAGAAAACCAAATTCTCAATATCAAATATTATGCTATAAATTACTCTACACTTTTACAAGTACCTCACCATTTTTCATCATAAAAGGTCAATTCTACAAATTGCAGTTACTCTATGTAATTTATTTGAATTAAATATAGGTAATATTTCACAACAGTAATTACAGTAAAGAAAAATTAGAAGTTTTAAATTCTTCTTATCTCAGTTTATTATCTGATATTAGTTCTTTTTTATATAATGAATAAGTCAGGATTTTACACTGCGCATGCCACAGAAATTTTAAACAGTACTACAAGAAGTACCAAAGTTTTATTTATGAATATTTTCTCCTGATTTAATACAATTTACATATTCCTGATCAATACACGAATAACTGAAAAAATGTTTAATGAAAAAAAGTAAAAATTACCAAGAAAATAAAATTTGTATTCACACTGTATGGTAAGGGTAGATCTTACGTCTCAGTATAGTTTACATGATCGATATTTTCAATATTTATTTTTTCTGATTTGTGAAATACTAAACTATAACTATCAAATCAAAATTTATTCTATATTCAAGAAGAAAATAGTGGTTAAATCTATGTTTTGTTTAAAGTTTAAAACTATTCTAAAAATTCAACCTCGCATAAAATCAATAGAATCTTATTCGCAGAAAAAATGTTCTTTTTAAATACTTTATAAGGTTAAACTATATAAATTTGGGAGAATTCTTCCACGAAATAGTTTTTGTATAACGTATTGTATAAGATATGTTTAGTAATAATAAAATAGTTTGAGAGCTTCTTTCTTGCTCTTGATGCTACGGGGGCCCACACATCTCTTCCGAAAATGTCCGTTGGACAGCGTTGCCTGGGTCGAAGATAGCTACTCCGCGGTTAGTAACTCTTGTCCAATGGAGTCAAAACAGGGTCTCTGAGACTAATTTCGCTTTTAGGTCAGGTTCTCTCGCTGGCGTTGTAGAACTGTAGCTCTCTGTTACAGATGTTTTCCTCGATTTTGCTGTAACCCCTTGAAGACAACACGTAAATGCTATACGAGTAGACAATTATAAAAGCAGTTGTCGTTTAACGCCATCTGCTAATTAAATCTAGCATTTAAAAATTAAAACGTTCAGATCTCCTATTAAGCATATGCAACGTTTCACTCTCAACCGGTAATTATCGCGTGGAGGACTGATAAGATTGATATTGCTACTTCGCGTATATGAGGCGTTGGTCAGGAAGTGGTTGAATATAACGAAAATGATACTCCTGACAGTCTTTGTTTAAAATATGATGTTCTTTATAACTTTTTCCAGGAAAGATGTACGTTAATAAAATTATACATTAAGGAAAGGTGAAATAAACAAATATTTAGTATTATAAAATTCAGATTTAAACTAGAATTATTCTTGATGTGTATTCTTTCTGTTAGATGTTTTGATTCAGGCTTGTATCAAGAAACCTTTAGCGGGGATGACTGTTCATTTATCACATATTTCAAAACTCATAAGTAATTCAAAGATATATACACTCATGTCCATAAATTAAGGATAGTGAAGTTCAGGCAATGAAAGAGACAAAAGCAAAACAAACTGGACTTATTTGTAAAGTCTATTTATTAAACAAAAGGTAAAGAGCAAAAAAGATGCTATATGTTTGACATAATTAATAAAAATTACGATTTTTACTCCCTGGAGCAAATTTCAAAAAAGAACCTATTTACAGAAAACAGTATAACATGGTTAGTGTGATGGTTAATACGGATTATGTCTCCCGGACGATGTAATACAAGCGTTACAAAGCCTACTCATGCTGAGTATCAGATTATCAATCTGATCTTGGGGGAAATTACACCACTCATCAAGCAATGCCTTCCGAAGTTCCGAGATGACACTCTGGGCTATTCCAAGTTCCTCGGATACTTCCAGCTGGGTACTTCCACATTCCAGTAGTCCTATAATTCTACCACGTAAAAAATCATCCAAATGCTTCCTTTGTGGCATAACTATGCGGTTATTGCACTGAAAGGCTTTTAAAGCGCTTGTGAACAATTTTACTTCTTTGCTACCATTCCTTATATAACCCTTTCATACACTCTCGTCATTGTGACGTACTATCCGCGCCATCTGGTGGTTTCCTGCAATTTGCATATTCTTCTTCAAGATGTGTGTGATAATTCTACAGGAGAAATTTTTATTTTAGAGCTCAATTTCTGTGTGATCCTGAATTATCCTTAATTTATGGACATGAGTGTAATACATATAGAGAGCAATCTTAGTTAGGAGTTAAACCCCTACATTTACCCTTTCGCTACGCCACTGTTCTGCTAGTGTAAAAAATGTACATATTATGTAAATGTTATAAACATAGGTATTTATAAAACTGATGGGTATAGTATAATAGATTTGCATCATTCAACAATTCATTATTGACACGGGATCATTTGGGAGTTCTTTTGACCCAAAAATTATTTTGTGTCCAATTTTTTCAAGAAGTTCTAAAGAAATTTTAATAACTTTGTTGGTGTTTTATCATTTTTACCCATAAAATGTATGTGTACAGATGTAATTTACCACGATGGTCAGCATGTGCATACCCAGCTGTGGACTAAATTTCCTAGAAGAATTTAGGTGCAGCTGTTGACGAGTTTTAGTGGGGACCCCTGCGGAGGAGTTATAGTTGACGGAGTGGCACAAGTGTAACGATGAAGTCCATACAGGTATGTAACCGTGAGATATGGGGGCAAGGGATAAGAAATCATGTCAATTTTCACCAAAGGGGTCATTTTAATGAGCCCACCTGCACACCCGAAAGGGTGCAGATGTGGGAAAATTTCACCAACAAGTGATTGGAAAAGAGAAAAAAAGGCGTTGAACCGAGGTGTAAAGATGTGGAAAGAAAGTGGGAAAAGGACTCGATTTCGGGATTCAAGAGTGGCTGGACATCGAGATCCCGTGAGCAAGGAAGAGAGCCCGGTCCAGCAATCGATTCTCGAACCCGCATGCGTATGATCGGCACACCAGCATAGACGTCCATAAAAATAACGGCCGCTACGAACACAGCGACGTCCAGCCTGTCGACAGCCCCAGCCTGTTCCCCTGTAATTACTGGAGGTAAACTTAATAATATTTATAATTGTTACCTGGGTTTCATAATCTTTTGATAATTAATAATATTTCAAGAGTATTGATGAATTGCAAAACCAAATAATTGCCAGTCATGTTAAAAACTAATCAAGTGATGTATTAACTTGTAAATATTGTACATAATAAATGTTTTAGTTTAAATATTAGGTATTTTTCTTTAATTCCATAGCAGATATTTTACTGAGTTTCACCTTTGAGAACCAACCCTGGTGTTTGTGTTGTAAGTACATTACAACAGTATGAAAACATATTATTTAATAATCTGCATATGTGAAAAAAATATTCATTACAAACCTCTAGATATTTTGTCCTATTTCTAAATTACCTACATGTAGAAAATATACAAAACATATATATAAAACAATTGCCTGCACTGTGTAAGAAACTTTAAGTGGTTAAAACTAAATATTTCCATTAAAGTTGTCTATAAACTTTTCTAACAATATATACTTTTAACCCTCCGAGTGGAACACATCGAGGAAAAAAAGTCTCCAAAAAATGCACTAAAGGTTTACTGTGTCAGTGGACAAAGCGTTCTTTGATATTTTCATTCACCCTTTGTTGACTAGAATGTAATACGAGAAACCAACCTTCGTTATTGTCCCTTTACTTCCGGTTATAAATAGATACATAAATAGATATTATAGATTGTTAATTTTAAATAGACATAAAGCTCGTCAAGTCTCGAAGATCATCCCATAAGAAATAATGGATTCTAAAAGTACAAATAAAAATATTCTTTGAGAGGCTTATTTATAAATTATACGAAAGTCATCCAATATATTTAAGTGGTGCAAATAGAGATACATCTGTTACCGTGAACGAAATACTTCGAAATAGAGATTTATAAAGCCATGAAAAGCTATCAGCGTCTTTGTGCCTCATGGGTAGTGGCGCATCCCTCAATAAATGTCAGTGAAAGAAGGGTGCAGTTCCTAAACAATCAACCTGACCCTCCTATCGCAAAACTCCATGGGGGAAAGTACTGGCAAAAATGTACATTACATCCATTTCGGAGCTTTTTTGGAGGTCGAAAATTGTACATTTTGAAGACATCATAGGTTTGGTAGAATTGTACGTGCGAACCGCTTAGAGGGTTAAACATTGTAAAATAAATCTCAAACTGCGCCTGCACTATGTCATAAACATTAAGTGTTTAAAACTAAATATTTCCATTCAAGTTGTGTATACACTTTTCTAACTATATAACTTTTAAACATTGTAAAAAAAAATTGACCAAACTGCTTTTGCACTGTGTAAGAAATCTAGAGTGGTTAAAACTAAATTGTTCTATTAAATTTGTCTATAAATATTTCTAACTATGTAACTTTTAAACATTGTAAAAAAATTCAAAAACTGTGCCTGCTCTGTGTAAGAAACCTTAAATGGTTAAAAGTAAATAGTTCCATTGAAGTTGTCTATACATTTTTCTAAGTATATATACTTTTAAACATTGTAAAAAAAGTGTTTAAAAACTGCGCCTGCTCTGTGTAAGAAACCTTAAGTAGTTCAAACTAAGTAGTTCCATTAAATTTGTCTATAAACTTTTCTAACTATATATACTTTTAAACATTGTAAAAAAAAAACTGTCCAAACTACGCCTGCACTATGTAGAAAACCTCTATTGGTTAAAACTAAATAGTTCCATTAAAGGTGTCTATAAACTTTTCTAACTATAAATATTTTTTACCCAAACTGTGCCTGCACTGTGTAAGAAACCTTAAGTGGTAAAATCTAAATAGTTCCATTAGATTTTTCTATAAACGTTTCTAACTATATATACTTTTAAACAATGTAATATCTTATTATTTTTTATAAATTACTTTTCAACAGTGTCTTTAGTTTTTATTTCGAACTAATACGTTGACAGTATGTATTTATTTATATCTTTTTCAGTGCTATAGACGATAGAATAACAACTGTCGTAAACAATACGACGACCTCGTGGTCATGAAAATTTACTGAGCGTGCGTGAAAGAAGGTTAAATAGTCTAAAATTTATTTCAGACAAAAAATATACACGTTTTTTATTGTATACAATATCCATTTTTACTTTAAATGTTGTTTACCATATGGTGCCGACTCAAACAATCTTGGCTACTGTCACGGGAAAACGTAATTTAAAAGCTTATGGCCTTGTTCTGCTACAAAACATCAATACTAAAGCACGTGCCACGCTTTTTTTATGACTTGCATACTAGAATTTAGCACAGCTTTAAAATATCTGAGGGAATTTTAGTATTTGATATTTTTAAATAATTTATTCTGTTCACAATTGTATGTCGGCACAGTAAAGAGACAAATGGGTCTATGTAATGAATAAAAATCTCATTTCACAAAATGTACAAAAAAGGACTATACATAAAGTCAGCAATACTTCAAAACTCTGAAGTTTATAACATAACTGCAATATAAAAATAGATATATCCAGCGTTCTATTACGTGATATATTTTGTACATGTTTTCTGAAACAGCGCTTATATATTTTCCTAGATGCAAGCAATATTCCTGATATATTTTGAATGCTTAATATATACCAAAGCAGATAACAATGAAATATTCAACTTTATATGCCTAAAGATAAATGGTACAGTAAATTTATTTATTTTCAGAGT
>CM063509.1:19756741-19769241 GCA_032207245.1 Pardosa pseudoannulata | reverse complement strand
ATTTTTGAAGATATATTAATCTAGAATATTAATGTTATACAAAATATAACTACAGGTACACAATATATATTTAATGAAACAAAAACTTAAATTTCATAAATAAAATTTCTTTATAAGTAATTTCCAAATACCGAAATTAAACTACTATTAATAATTCTTTCATATCTTTAAAGCTGAAATAAAGAAAGGAATGGTAACGGTATAAAACCCTATACTGTTTTTCTACACTCTTTTAATTATATTTTCATTTTACACATTTTAATCATTTAATACATTATTAAAGTGTCTTACGTTTAGTAATATCTATCAGAAGTATATAATTTTCTTCCAAGGCAAACTATGTTGCATACACAAGCATATATAACTATAGAATACAAAAATATATACACAATATATACATATGTTGGGAGGTGTTGGTCTGATACTCCCAAGAAACTGTGCAGCAGGTAATAAAAATTCAGAGCTTAAAACGAACAAGCATTTTATTACGGAAAAAACAGACAACAGATCAAACTTTAACACATCTCGTTATATACACAACGCATTGGACTGCAAGAGAATAAAATTAATCTTCTTCTGTCGCCGTTGCCACAACATTTATTCTACAAAAGATAAATGAATAATTAACGAGAAAAGTTTGCATAAACAACTTGAAATTAGGATTAAAGTTTAATTAGGATTAAAGTTAATCTGAGTGCATCTTTGTCGGCACCACACATATATATATATATATGTATATGTATATATTATTATATATATATATATATATATATATATATATATATATATATATATATATATATATATATTATATATATTTAATTATATATATTTATATATATATTTATATATATATATATATATATAATATATATATATATATATATATATATATATATATATATATATATATATATATATATATATATATATATATATATATATATATATATATATATATATATATATATATATATATATATATATATATTTATATATATATATATATATATATATATATATATATATATATATATATATATATATATATATATATATATATATATATATATATATATATATATATATATATATATATATATATATATATGTATGTGTATGTGTGTGTGCCAGGTTTGAAAACATAAAACTAATAATTTAGTAGTTTGGGAGAAGAAAACACAACAATAATGCATACGCATGAATCATATAATATTTTATTCTTAGTTTTGAAATAAAAAAATGATTCTAATTTTTAATGGAAATATATTTAATAGGAAATTATAAAATAAATTTAATGGAGATATATATAATATAAGTAACTTTTTAATATCATTAAAATATTTTTGTACTTCAGATTCAAGTTTTACTTTTACATTTTACTCTATTATGAAAGAGTATTTGTGATATTCTAAATATTATGCTTATTTTAATTTATTTTTAAATCATACTATTATACATACACAAACCTATATGACCACTGAATTAAAAAAACAAATTATGTATTTTAAACGTCATCTTACCCAAAAATTAATGGGTAACGAACGATGGGATTTATATCGATTTCTTGCACATATATATATAATATTTATTTATGTTTTTTATTTGCTTACTAAACATACGAAACACAAAAACAGTTTTAAACCGCCCGATTTATAAAGTTCTGCTATTTTTGCCTTGTTAAACCCGTTCAAAAATACTCTGAATTTTCAGTCGTAAGATATACTTCGAGTTTTCAAACATTTTACAAAGAATTCGGCCCATATACAGATTTCTTGCATAAACCTTGGCAAGAAAAATATGAAAAAGAAACAGAGAAATTTAAATTTTAAAGCAGAAATATTTGAACGGAATATTTTTAAATTCCCAAATTTGAATTTTCCACACGCATTTCTCGTAGAAATATTCTAAATATTCATGAGAATTGAAATTCCGTTTACAGAAAAATTTTTGCGATATTTTTCGCTTTTGTAATTGACTGAATACTACGTTACAGAAAATAAATAGGCAAAATGTAAGAAAAGGAAAATATTTTCCTTATGTTATATCAATAGTTTATCGAATAAAATGTTGTTTTTCTTTACTATTATAGAGAACATGAAGTGAAGGGTTGAATATTGCAAGAGAAATTGCAATATTTTCTCTAGAATGCGATGCACTTTTGGTTTTTGGATATTACGGAGAAGTTTTTATAGATGCTACAAAATTAATACAAAGCACCTGTTCTGTAATAAAGAGAGATTCAACGTTATTCTTTTGTTCCATATTTTATACGATCAAGTATTTTTATTCAGTATTTAAATTAGTAGCAAAATATTATGCCAATTCTTCATTTGGTATTGCCTAGCATTTTTAAATTTTTTTGTCATCCTGAAAAGAATTAATATTATTGAAAGAAATAACACAAACTTAATAAACAATTTCAAAATGTGTTCTACTGTTTCATTGGAAAATATAAATAAAAGTAGATATAAATATATCCTTAAAAATATTACTGTATTAAGATTATTATCCCCATTACATAAAACAATACATATGATAAATGAAATTGATGATAGTACATGTTTTGTATTTGTGTTTTATATTTTGGAAGAGATTTTAATCTAGAATCTTAAAACTACTAGAAATATATCCTTAAAAATGTATATATATATGTATATATATATATATATATATATAGATATATATATATATATATATTTATATATATATATATATATATATTATATATATATATATATATATATATATATATATATATATATATATATATATATATATATATATATATATATATATATATATATATATATATATATTATATATATATATATATATATATTAATATATATATATATATATATATATATATATATATATATATATATATATATATATATATATATATATATATATATATATATATATATATATATATATATATATATATATATATATATATATATATATATATATATATATATATATATATATATACATATATATATATATATATATATATATATATATATATATATATATATATATATATATATATATATATATATATATATATATATATATATATATATTATATATATATATATATATATATATATATATATATATATATATATATATATATATATATATATATATATATATATATATATATATATATATATATATGTATCCTTAAAATGTTACTGTTTTATCATTATTATCCTCATTTCATAAAACAATACTTACATTAAATGAAATTGATGATAATATTTATTTTGTATTTGTGTTTTATAATTTAGAAGAGAAATTAATCTAGAATATTAATATTATAAAATAAAAAATACTGTTATACAATATATATTTAATGAAACAAACACTTGAATTTAATAATTAAAATTTTTCATAATTAATTTCTAAATACCGAAATTAAAACCACTAGTAATAATTCTGTCATAACTTTATAGTTCGAATATAGAATGGATTATAAGAACTTTTTGCTGTGTTTCTACATTCTTTATTTTAGTTTTTCTTTCACACTCTATTCCTTAATACATTATTAAAGTGTCTAATATTTAGTAATGTCTATCAGAAATTTAATAAATTTCTTTCAAGACATACTACGTTACATACAAAAGCATTTATAACTGTAGAATACAAAAAATAATCACTTAAATTTCGTAATTAATATTTATTTATAATTAATTTCTAAATACCCAAAATTAAAACCACTAATAATAATTCTATCATAACTGTATTATTAAAAATATATAGAATGGAATAAAAGAACATTTTAAAACTTTTTGCTATTCTTCTACATTCTTTATTTCATATTTTTTACATTCTATTCTTCAATGAATTATTAAAGTGCTTGATATTTATTAATGTCTTTCAGAAATATATTAATTTTTTAAGACATACTACGTTACATAAACAAGTATATATAACTATAGAATACAAAATAGTCTAAGGTTCTATGTTTAAAACCATCCACTTACTGTTTAAATTAAATTTTTTGAAGTCAAGAATCCATTCTTGTCTACATATAATTTTTATTTAGATTTTTGTTTTCTTACTGAACTTAAAACTTCTAAAAAGTTTTTAACAGGCTGATTCACACAAGTTTTCTTTATCGCATTAAACCCGTTCAAGATATACGTCGTACTTCAAACATTTTGCAAAGAATTTCCCCATATGCAAATTCCTTGCATAAACATTGGTAAGAAAAATAGAATAGTGAAGCAGAGAAATCTAAATTTTAAAACAGAAATATTTCAAGGGAATATTTTAAGGCTTTCAATTTTGAATTTTCGATATGCATTTTCTGTAGAAATCTTCTAAATATTCATGAGACTTGAATGGTCGTTTATAGCAAAATTTTTAGCTTTATGTTTCGCTTTTGAGAATGACAGAATATCACGTTCTAAAATATAACAGCTCATAAGGAAAAAAGAGAACAATATTGTTTTTTTATTTTCTCAATAATTTATAGAAACATTGTTTTTTTAAGTAAACAAGAAGTGTTATTATCAATATTTGCTAGAGAAATTTAGTCATCATTTGTAAAATAAGATAACACATTTGGGTTTTGGATATGATGGACAATTTTTTATGGGTAATTCCAAGTACCTGCTCCGAAATAAAGAGGGCTGATACATCAACAGTTTATTCAATATTTTATACATATCAAAGGTGAATAGTTTTTTATTTAGTATTTGAATTGTTAAAACAATATTATGCCAATTTTTCATTTCGTGATGCCGTTAGTTTTATATATATTTACTTTTATTTAAAAAATATTTTTCGAATAAAAACCAAAAATTTGAAATATTTACAAAATGAGATCTTCCGTTGAACTGGAAAATAAATAAAAAGTATATATAAATATATCCTTCAAAGTGTTACTATATTAGCCTTATTGCACCATTGCTTAATACAATACTGATAATACATGAAAGTGCCGATACTATTTGCTTTGTATTTGTATTTTATAATTTTGATGAGTTTTTAATGTAGAATACTAAAGTTATACAGCATAAAAGTAAAATATTAATATTTTGGAAAATATTAATTTTTATTTAATTAAACAAACACTTAAATTTCAAAATTAATATTTCTTTATAATTAGTTTTTAAATATCTAAAATTAATACCACTAATAATGATTCTATCATAATTTAACAGTTTCAATATAAAATGAAATAAAAGAAACTATATAAAACATTTTATGATATGAACCATCATATCATCAACTTGATCAATTCAGTTTGTTGTTTTTACCGTATTAAACCATTTAAATATATTCGACATTTTAGAGTAGCAAGATATACTTCGAATTTCCAAACATTTTGCAAAGAATTTGCCCCATATGCAGTTTCTTTGCATAAACTTGGGAAAGAAAAATGTGAAAGAGAAACAGAGAAATTTAAATTTTAAAACATGAATATTTGAAGAGAATATTTTAAGGCTTCCCATTTTGAATTCACTACAAATCTTGTAAATATTCATGAGACTGGATCGTTTATAGTAAAATGTTAGCGCTATTTCCATTTTTGCAAGTGACCGAATACCGTGTTCCTAAAAATAATTCATTAATGAAAAAGGAGAAAAATATTTTCTCTATACATTAGCAATAGTTTAAAGAAACAAACATTTTTTTAGTCTTATAGCTAGCAAGAAATGCAGGTTTCAATACTTGTTAGAGAAATTTTAGCATCATTTATAGAATGGGATACCACTTTTGGTTTTTAAGTACGATAGCTATAACTTTTATTGTGGTTCAAAATAAATATACCAAGCACCAGCTCTGTAATACAGATAACTACAGCATCAATATTTTATACAAATACTAAATAGGGTTTTTTGTGTATTTGAATTTCAAACACAGTGTTATTTTAATATTTATCATTTATTCTTGAGTTTTAAGTCTTCTTTGTCACCTCGGAAAAAATGAAACATTTTAAAATTTTTGCTACTTTTCTACATTTTTATTGGATATTTTTTTCCGCATTCTAGTTCTTAATACATTATTAAAGTATATGATATTTAGTAATATCTTTCAGAAATACATTAATTATCAAGACATATTATGTTACATAAAAAAGCATATATGACTATCGAATGCAAAAAAACACACACATAAATTTCATAATTAATATTTCTTTATAATTTTTTAAATACCCAAAATTAAAACCAATAGTAATAATTCTATCATAACAATATAGTTGAAATACAGATAGTACTATATAGTTGAAGTACATTTAATAAAACCAACATTTTAAACTATTTGCTGTGTTATAACATTCTTTAACAATTTTTTTTTTGCATTCTATTTCTCAATACATTAATAAAGTGTCTTATATTTTGTAATGTCTAACAGAAGTACATTAATTTTTATTCAAGTCATTATGTTGCATAACAAGCATATATGAATATAGAATGAAAAAACAAGGATTTAAATTTCATAATTAATATTTCTTTATATTTATATTTTAAAGACCCAAAATTAAAATCACTAGTAATAATTCTATCATAACTATATAGTTGAAATACAGAAGGGTATATATGCAACATTTGAAATCTTTTTTCTGAGATTCTGCATTATTTATAGAAAGTTTATTTTGCATTCTATTTCGCAATACATTTTTAAAAATGTCTCATATTTAAGAATGTCTATTAGAAATATAATACTTTTCTTTCAAGACATAATATGTTACATATACAAGCATATATGACTATTGAATGCAAAACAGTCTATGGTTATATATTTAAAAACATCAATTTACTGATTAAAGGAAATATTTTGAAGCCTCTAATGCATTTATTCAAATTCTTGTCTAAATATAATTTTTATATTCTCATTTAAACTATAAAACTCAACAGTTTTAAATCAGCTGATTTATACAGTTTGATGTTTTTACCGCATGAAACCCATTCAATTTATTTTAATTTTTAGAATATTAAAATATACTTTGAATTTCAAATCATTTCGAAAAGAATTTGCCCTATATCCAGTTTCTTTGCTTAAACTTTGGTAAGAAAAATATAAAAGAGAAACAGAGAAATCTAAATTTTAAAACAGAAATATTTGAAGGGAATATTTTAAGGCTTCTCAATTTGAATTTTCGACACACAGTTTCACTACAAATATTGTAAATATTCATGAGACTGGATCGTTTGTAGAAAAATATTCGGGATATTTTCACTTCTGAAAATGATAGAATAACTCGTTTCTTAAAATAAGTCATTAATGAAAAAGGAGAAAAATATTTTTTTTATATATATTGGCAATAGTTTAGAGAAACAAACAATTTTTTTCTTACACTTATAGCTAAAAAGAAATGGTTTGTTCAATACATGCTAGAGTAATTATAGGATAATTTATACAATGGGATAAAACTTTTGGTTTTTACATACGGTAGACATGATTTTTATTGTGATGTAAAATAAATATACCGAGCACTAGCTCTGTAATAAAGAGGGCTACAGCATCAATATTTTATACATAAAGTAAATAGTTTTTTTATTGTGTATTTCAAATTCAAACACAATGTTATTCTAATATTTCGTTATTTATTCTTGTGTTTTCAGTCTTCTTAGACAACTCGGAAAAAATGAAAAATTTAAAAACTTTTTTTCCTCATTCTATTTCTCAATACATTATTAAAGTTTGTGATATTTAGTAATGTCTATCAGAAGTCCATTATTTTTGTTTGAAGACATATTATGTTACATAAGCAAGCATATACGACTATAGAATGCGAAATACAAACAATGAAATTTCATAATTAATATTTCTTTTTAATTTACTCTTTAAATACCCAAAATTAAAATCACCAGCAATAATTCTATCATAAATTTATAGTTGAAATACTGAAGGGAATATAAGCAACATTTTATAGTTTTTGCATTGTTTATTGAAGTTTTTATTGCATTATGTTTCTCGGTACATTAATAAAGAGTCTTATATTTAGTAATGTCTAACAGACATACACAAGTGTATATGACTATAGAATGCAAAAAACAAACACTTAACTTCCATAGTTAATATTTCTTTTTAATTATTATTTAAATACATAAAATTAAAACCCCTAGTAATAATTCTATCATTACTTTATAGTTGAAATATAAAATGGAATATCAGCCAATTTTTATAACTTTTTTCTGTGTTTCTACTCTTTTTATTGGAGTTTTTTTCGTAATGTCTTTCTCAGTACATTATTAAAGTGTCAAATATTTTGTAATGTCAATCAAAATAACATTAATTTTCTTTCATATATGTTATATTACGTAAACAAGCATTTATTTCTCTAGAATGCAAAAAATAAACACTTAAAGTTTACAATTAATATTTTACTTAATTAGTTTTTAAATACCCAAAAGTAAAACCACTAGTAATAATTCTATCCTACATTTATTGTTGAAATATAGAGTGGAATATAAGTAACATTTTAAAAATTTTGCGTGTTTCTACGTTTTCTATTGCAGTTTTTACCATTGTATTTTCCAATACATTATCTGATATTTATTAATGTCTCTCAGAAATATATTAATTTTCTTTAAAGTCAAACTATGTTACATACATACGCACATATGACTATAGAATGCAAAAAAGTCTAAGGTTATATATTTAAATCCATCAACGTAGTAGTAATATTTTGAAAAGTAAATGTTTACCTAAAAAAGTAAATATTTTAAAGTCACTAATGCATTTATTCAAATTCTTGTCTAAGTATAATTTTTATACTCTGACTGAAATGATAAACCTCGAATATTTTTAAACCAGCTGATCTATACAGTTTGTTGTTTTTACCACATTAAACCAGTCCAATATGTTTTAAATTTTAGAGTAGTAAGATATACTTCGAATTTTCAAACATTTCGCAAAATATTTGCCCCCTATGCAGTTTCTTTGCATAAACTTTGGGAAGAAAAATATGAAAGAGAAACAGAGAAATCTAAATTTTAAAACAGAAATATTTGAAGGGAATATTTTAAAGCTTCCTAACTTGAATTTTCGACACACAGTTTCACTACAAATCTTGTAAATATTCATGAGACTGGATCGTTTATAGAAAAATGTTAGTGCTATTTCCACTTTTGAAAATGACAAAATATGCAGTTCCGAAGAATAATTCAGTAATGAAAAAGTGGGAAAATATTTTCTTTATATATTAGCAATAGTTTAAAGAATCAAACATTTTTTTTACTCTTATAACTAACAAGAAATGTTGGGTTTAATACTTGCTAGAGAAATTTGAGCATCATTTATTGAATGGGATAACACTTTTTGTGTTCGCATACTATAGGAATGATCTTTATTGTGCTTCAAAATAAATATATAAAGCCCCGGCTATGTAATAAAGAGGGCTACCGCATCAATATTTTTTGCATATAGTAAATAGTTTTTTTATTGTGTATTTGAATTTCAAACGCAATGTTATTCTAATTTTTCATTATTTATGATTGTGTTTTTAATCTTCTTTGTTATCTAGGTAAAAATGAAACATTTTGCTATGTTTCTACATTCTTTACTGGAGATTTTGTTACGCATTCTAGTTCTCAATACATTATTAAAGTTTGTGATATTTAGTAATGTCTATCAGAAATACAATAATTTTGTTTCAAGACATATTATATTACATAAGCAAGCATATATGACTATCGAATGCAAAATAACAAACACTTAAATTTCATAATTAATATTTCTTTATAATTAGTTTTTAATACTCAAAATTAACACCCCTTGCAATAATCATATCATAACTTCATAACTGAAATACAAAAGGGAATATAAGCAGTATTTTAAACCTTTTTCCAGTGTTTCTCCATTCTTTATTAGAGGGGTTTTTTTGTGCATTCTATTTCTTTATACATTATAAAAGTGTCATATTTAATAATGTCTATCAGAAATATAATAATTTTCTTACAAGGCATAATATGTTACATACGCAAGCAGCTATGGCTATAGAATGCAAAAAAAAAATTTCAAGTTTATATATTTAAAACCATCAACTTACTGTTAAAAGGAAATAGTTTGAAGCCACGACATGATTTATTTAGACATGAATTTATTCAAATTCATGTCTAAATATAATTTTTATATTTTCACTGAAATTATAAACCTTGGACAGTTTTAAACCAGCTGATCTATGAAGTTTGTTGTTTTTACCGTACAAAACCAGTTCAATATATTCTAAATTTTAGAGTAGTAATATATACTTCAAATTTCTGTACATTTCGCAAAGAATTTACCCCATATGCAGTTCCTTTGCATAAACTTTGGAAAGAAAAATATAAAAGAGAAACAGACAAATCTAAATTTTAAAACAAAAATATTTGAAGGGAATATTTTAAAGCTTCCTAATTTGAATTTTCAACATACAGTTTCACTACAAATCTTGTAAATATTCATGAGACTGGATCGTTTATAGAAAAATGTTAGCGCTATTTCCACTTTTGAAAATGACAGAATATACAGTTCCAAAGAATAATTCATTAATAAAAAAGGGGGAAAATATTTTCTTTATATATTAGAAATAGTTTAAAGAAACAAACATGTTTTTTACTCTTATAGTTATCAAGAAATAGTGGGTTCAATATTTGCTAGAGAAATTTTAGCATCATTTATAGAATGGGATAACACTGTTGGTTTTCGCATACGAAAGGCATGATTTTTATTGTGCTGCAAAATAAATATACCAAGCACTTATTATGTAATAACGAAGGCTACAGCATCAATATTTTATACAAATAGTAAATAGGGTTTTTTATTGTGTATTTGAATTTTAAACACAGTGTTATTTTAATATTTATCATTTACTCTTGTGTTTTATGTCTTTTTTGCCACCTCGGAAAAAATGAAACATTTTAAAATTTTTGCTGCTTTTCTACATTTTTATTGGATATTTTTTTCCGCATTCTAGTTCTTAATCCATTATTAAAGTGTGTGATATTTAGTAATATCTATCAGAAATACATTAATTATCAAGATATATTATGTTACATAAAAAAGCATATATGACTATCGAATGCAAAAAACACACATTTAAATTTCATGATTAATATTTCTTTATAATTTTTTAAATACCCAAAATTAAAAGCAATAGTAATAATTCTATCATAACAATATAGTTGAAATACAGATAGTACTATATAGTTGAAGTGCATTTAATAAAACCAACATTTTAAACTATTTGCTGTGTTATAACATTCTTTAACAATTCTAATTTCTCAATACATTAATAAAGTGTCTTATATTTTGTAATGTCTAACAGAAGTACATTAATTTTTATTCAAGACATTATGTTGCATAACAAGCATATATGAATATAGAATGCAAAAACAAGGATTTAAATTTCATAATTAATATTTCTTTATATTTATATTTTAAAGACCCAAAATTAAAATTCCTAGTAATAATTCTATCATAACTATATAGTTGAAATACAGAAGGGTATATATGCAACATTTGAAATCTTTTTGCTGAGATTCTGCATTATTTATAGAAAGTTTATTTTGCATTCTATTTCGCAATGCATTTTTAAAAATGTCTCATATTTAAAAATGTCTTATAGAAATATAATACTTTTCTTTCAGGACATAATATGTTACATAGACAAGCATATATGACTACTGAATGCAAAAAAGTCTACGGTTATATATTTAAAAACATCATTTTACTGATCAAAAGAAATATTTTGAAGCCACTAATGCATTTATTCAAATTCTTGTCTAAATAATTTTTTATATTCTCATTGAAATTATAAATCTCGAACAGTTTTAAACCAGCTGATCTATATAGTTTGATGTTTTCACCGTATGAAAATAATTCAATTTATTCTAATTTTTTCAATTTTTCCTACAGAAATTTTAGTATCATTTATAGAATGGGATAACATTTTTTGTTTTCGCATACGATAGGCATGATTTTTATTGTGGTGAAAAATAAATTTACCGATCAATAGCTATGTATTAAAGAAGGCTACAGCATCAATATTGTATACATATAGTAAATAGTTTTTTCATTGTGTGTTTGAATATGAAACACAAAGTTATTCTAATTTTTTATTATATATCACTGTGTTTTCATTTTTTCTTACCTCGAATAGCAGGTTAATTCTTTTTAAATAAATGAAACTCGATTTTAAATAAATGAAACAATTTAAAAGATTTACTAAAATATATTTTATGATTTATTTTTAAAATATAAACATATCATTCATACATATATACCTTTATGTATAATATCCTTCTGTCTTTGTGTTTGTAATAGAAATCGTTCTAAACTGCTGGACTGATTTCAGGAAATTTTGTGTGTATGCAATTAAGTTGATTCGAGGGTGGTTTAGATTTTGATCCAATACAAAACGCTTTTAAAATTAAAAATCCAGAATTGCGATCTTATTGAGATTGTTATAATGCCGCTTTAAACCCTTCACTGTCAGAGTATCTGTGGCACTGTGTTCAGCGCAACGGGCTCCAGTACAAGTAATCGAAGGA
>CM063509.1:19744241-19751741 GCA_032207245.1 Pardosa pseudoannulata | reverse complement strand
ATTTCATTCGTTTTATCACTCAACTTAGATATGACGTAAATAATTTTCTTTCATATTAGGCTTAAATAATATATTAGGTATATATGGGATAATTTTAAATTTAATCAACGAATATGTTTTGTTGCAATGAAAATTTTATCTCGGGTATTAACAACAGATTATATCTACCTGCACGGTGTACTATAAATGATAATTCCATTCATTTACTTCAGTTAATTACTGTAAAAAATTGGGAAGAACTCAATGATAATTTCGGCGTAGCTAAGAAAACTTCGAATTATCTTTCTAAATAAATTCAATATGATTCTAAACTACATTCACAGTATCAGGAGACTTAAGAGAAGTATGAAGAAAATAAATTTTGAAGCATTTACCAGATAATTCTCAACCAAAACAGAAGTCATTTTTTTATCTATCTCATAGGGTGGTACTTTACAATTCTGGAAAATTAAAAGTTTTACTGATCCCTTCATATGACTGGGTATATGCTAGTTGAGACATAATACACCAGAAAATTTCAAGTAAAAGTGTAATGTCAAGATTTCAAACTGCTATTGTATTTTTGTCAGCATCTGAATATAAATTAAACTATTTTTCATAGTTATAGTTGTATTTTAATCAAACAAACGTCATTTAAAAAGGAATAAAGTGATTTAAGATACATATAGAAATAAATTTTCTATAATTGATCTCATAGAAAGTAATGAAAAATTTTAATAATGAAAAATGATTCCTTTATTCCTAAAACATTATTCCTAAAAATTCCTTTATTTCTGTTAATTACTATGACAAAAAATTAGGAATTTCGACCTAAGAAAACTATGAATTACCTTTCTAAATGAATTCAACGGAATACTACACTGAATTCTCAGTATCGACAGATTTGGAGGAGTATGAAGACAATCAAATTATTGAGCGTGTACCAGATAACTCTCAACCAAAACACAAATCATTTTTTATTTCCCTTATAGGGGTACTTTACAATTCTGGAAAATGAAAAATTGTACTAATCCCTTCATACGACGGGCTATATAGTAGTTAGGACATAGAATAACAGAAAATTTCAAGAAAAAGTGTAATGCTAAAATTTCAATCTGCGATTGCATTTTCTCAACATCTTGATCTAAATTAAGCTAATTTTCATAGTTATATTTGTATTTTAATCAAGTAAACGCCATTTAATAGGAATATATTGAATTGATTTAAGATACATATAGAAATATTCTATAATTTATCTCATCGAAGGCAAGGGAAATTTTAATGATGAAAAATAAATTACTGAGCGTGTACCAGATAATCCTCAACCAAAACACAAACCATTTTTTTATTTTCCTTTTAGGGGTACTTTACAATTCTGGAAAATTAAAAATTTTACTGAACCCTTCATATGACGGGCTATATGCTAGTTAGGACATAATACCCCAGAAAATTTCAAGGAAAAGTGTAATGTTAAAATTTCAAACTGTGATTGCATTTCTTTCAGCATTTCGATTTAAAATAAACTAATTTCCATAGTTATACTTTAATTTTAATCAAGCAAACGTCATTTAATAGGAATATATTAAAGAGATTTAAGATACATATAGAAATTAATTTCCTATAATTGGTCTCATATAAGGTAATGAAAAATTTTAAGAATGAAAAATGATTCCTTTATTCCTAAAAAAATTATTCCTAAAAATTCCTTTATTTTTATTAATTACTGTGACAAGAAATTAGGAAGAAATTAACAATAATTTCGACGTAGCTAAGAAAACTATGAATTACCTTTCTAAATGAATTCAACGGGATACTACACTGAATTCTCAGTATCGACAGACTTTAGAGGAGTATGAAGATAAACGAATTATTGAGCATGTGCCAGATAATTCTCAACCAAAACACAAACCATTTTTTATCTGCCTCATAAGGTACTCTACAGTTCTGGAAAATTAAAAATTTTACTGATCCCTTCATATGATGGGCTATATGCTAGATAAGACATAACACCCCAGAAAATTTCAAGGAAAGGTGTAATGTTAAAAATTCAAACTGCGATTGCATTTGTTCAGCATCTCGATCTAAATTAAACTAATTTGCATAGTTATACTTGCATTTTAATCAAGCTAACGTCATTTAATTGGAATATATTGAATTGATTTAAGATAGATATGGAAATTAAATTTCCTATAATTGGTCTCATAGAAGGTAATAAAAAATTTTAATAATGAAAAATGATTCCTGTATTCCTAAAAAATATTCCTAAAAATTCCTTTATTTCTATTAATTACTGTGACAAAAAATTAGGAAGAAATTAACAATTATTTCGAAGTAGCTAAGAAAACTTCGAATTAGCTTTCTTAATGAATTCAACTTGATTCTACACTGCCTTCACAGTAAAGTCAGATTTTAGAAGAGTACGAAGAAGAGTAACAAATTATTGAGCGTGTACTTTGATATTTCTAAACCAAAACAGAAAACATTTTTTTTTTATCTGCCTTATAACGTACTTTACAATTCTGGAAAATAAAAAAATTTATTGATCCCTTCATATTACTGACTATATGCTAGTTAAGACGTAATTGTCGACGCTGACCAATAACACAAACACAAAACGTAGACAATAACATTTGTCTTTAAACTTATTTTAATAATCATAATGCCAGCAGCAACGTGCGGCCATCACACACAAAATTGTCCCTTAAACTAAACTACAAAAAGTGCTGCCACAAAAATGCAACTAAATTATACTACAAAACAAAACAGCACACTGAGCATAAAACATAAGAGTACAAAATGTAAAACATTGAGTTCGAGAATAAACAACAAAACAAAATACAAAACATTAATAAATGATTCAAACAATAATACCCCAGAAAATTTCAAGGAAAAACATAATGTACATATAGAAGTTAATATAGAATATTATAATATAGAAGTTATGTTAAGATACGTATAGAAATATTCTATAATTTATCTCATCGAAGTCAAGGGAAATTTTAATGATGAAAAATAAATTACTGAGCGTGTACCAGATATTCCTCAACCAAAACAAAAACCATTTTTTTATTATCCTTTTAGGGGTACTTTACAATTCTGGAAAATTAAAAATTTTACTGGTCCCTTCATATGACGGGCTATATGCTAGTTAAGACATAATTGTCGACGCTGAGTAATAACACAAACACAAAACGTAAAAAATAACATTTGTCTTTAAACGTATTTTAATAATCATAATACCAGAATTATACCAAAATTATACTACAAAATAAAACAGCACACTGAGCATAAAACATAACAGTACAAAATGTAAAACATTGAGTTCGAGGATAAACAACAAAACAAAACATTAATAAATGATTCAAACAATAATACCCCAGAAAATTTCAAGGAAAAACATAATGTCAAAATTTCAAACTACAATTACATTTTTTTCAGCATCTTGATCTAAATTAAACTAATTTTCATAGTTATACTTGCATTTTAATCAAGAAAACGTCATTTAATAGGAATATATTAAAGGGATTTAAGATACATATAGAAATAAATTTTCTATAGTTAATCTCATAGAAGGTAATGAAAATTTTTAATGATGAAAAATAAATTACTGAGCATGTACCAGATAATCCTCAACCCAAAAACAAACCATTTTTTATCTGCCTTATAGCGTACTTTACAATTCTGGAAAATTAAAACTTTTATTGATCCCTTCATATGATGGGCTATATGCTAGTTAGGATATCGTACCCCAGAAAATTTCAAGGAAAAGTGTAATGTGAATATTTCAAACTGAGATTGCATTTTTTCAGCATATAGATCTAAATCAAACTAATTTTCATAGTTATACTTGCATTTTAATTAAGCTAACGTCATTTAATATTAATATATTAAATTGATTTAAGATACATATAGAAATAAATTTTCTATAATTGATCTTATCGAAGGTAAGAAAAATTTTTAATAATGAAAGACAAATTTTTGAGTGTGTACCATATAATTGTCAACCGTAACACAACCCATTTTTTATCTGCCTTATAGGGATAATGTACAATTCTGAAAAATTACAAAAATTTACTGATCCCGTCATATGACGGGCTATATGCTAGTGACATATATTTTCCCTATATTTGTTTTGCTTCACGATATGTTTTATTGGGGACTACATCTCCGCTTACTATTGTAAAGGAAAATAAATCTACAGAACTAATACATACTCCTTTATAGGGAAGAGGAAAACTAAAATCCCTTCAAGGATGTAGAAAGCACTCGGTTTGAATTTTGAAGATATAAAGCAGGCTTCAAGTAAGATAAAGCAAAAAAGCGTTATATACATGTGAAAAACGGACATTATTCAAGCATAAGAAAACTATTTTTCTGCCTGAACTTATTTCCACTATAATATGTTACATGTTTTCGGATGAAGACTCTTTTATGACTAGAGAATATGTAGGCAGTCTTTTTGTTTTGAATTTGAAGCTAAACATTTTCTGTCCTTAAACAGTAGGCAGTATTGTTTATCACTACGAGAGTCTAACTAGTGCTATATAAGAAAATAATAAATATTATATGATTTGAAAGTGACATAAAACCTTTCAAGTTAAAATCCTTTTATTTAAACAGTCAATTTTCGATTTAATGTAAAGTTAAATTTATGTTCTGTTTAAAAATGTATTCTTGCTACATCATTTTTAAGGATCCAGTTTTATAGAAATAATTTAATTTGTATCATATGAAAAAATATATGTAAGAAATGTGCGAAACTGCGTAATATATTTAAGTAAAATATATAGGAAGTGAAATAAATAAAAATAAAATTACAATAAAAATAACTTTTACTTTGTAAATTATAATCTAACTTTTGTATATTTAATATAAGTTCATTATCTTTATTATTTTTTAAACAAAAATCTTATATTTGCTTCCTCTATAATTCAAAACTTTAATTTCAGGATAACTAAATAAAATCAGGAAGTACTTTGCACCTATGTTAAAATGCATTATAGTATGTTAATATGTGAAACTTTTAGAATGTGCAGTTTCATTGAATGCCCCATTTAAAATTAATTGATAATTTTACGAATTCGGTAAAAGTAACCATAATCAAGGCACTAAAAATAAGCAAAATTTTATTAATTATTATTTAATATAATTGTGTTTCACTTAGCTTAAAATATACGCTGTTTAACTATTGGTATTTCATTTTGAAGTGAAGATGGTAATATTTATGTCAAAATAAGCTTAAAATATATGCTGTTTAACAACAGGTATTTCATTTTGAAGTGAAGATGATTAGATTTATATCAAATAGATGACAAAAATTTGTAATCTCTCAACTTACAAAAATTTGTAACCTCTTCTAAGAGATAGACATTGTGACAATAAGATCTTATATTTGATTCCTCTATAATATAATACTTTGATTCCTGACTTACTAATAAAATCAGGAAAATATCGGTACAGTAGTGTTTTGTACCTCTGTTAATATGCATTATAGTATGTTAATATGTGAAAGTTTCAGAAAATGCAGTTTCATTGAATGCTCCAGTTAAAATTTATTGATAATATTACGAATTCGGAAAAAGTAACCATAATCAAAATGTTATTAATTATTATTGAATACAATTTTGCTTCACTTAGATTAAAATATATGCTGTTTAAATGCGGGTATTAAATTTTGAACGGAAGATGGTTAGATTATGTTAAATATATGGCACAAATTTGTAATCGCTGCTATGAGAAAGGTATTCTGATTCCAAGATATTATATTTGCTTCTTCTATAATTTAAAACTTCTGACGTACCAAATAAAATCAGGAAAATATCGGTACAGAAGTGTTTTTCACCTCTGTTGAAAAGCATTATAGTATGTTAATATGTGAAATTTTAGAAGGTGTAGTTTTGTTGAATGCCCTATTTAAAATTAATTAATAATTTTACGAATTTGGTAAAATTAACCTTATTCAAGGCACTAAAAATAAGAAAAATTTTATTGATTAATGTAGTTTATATATATGCTCCTGTTAAAACGCATTGCAGTATGATAGTATATGAAAATTTTATAATGTATAGTTTCATTGAATGTACTACTTAAAATTTATTGAAAATGTTTACTTATTCGGTAAAAGTAGCCAAAATCAAGGATCTAGAAATAAGCAAAATTTTATTAATTATGTTTGGCTACAATTTTGCTTCACTTAACTTAAAACCTATGCTATTTAACTGCTGGTATTTCATTTTGAAGTGAAGATGGTTAGATTTATGTCAAACACATGACAAAAATGTGTAATCTCTCCTATGAGATAGGCATTATAACTCTAAGATATTATATTTGCTTCCTTTATAGTTAAAAACTTTAATTTCTGAAGAACCAAATAATATCAGGAAAATAACGGTACAGAAGTGTTTTGCACCTCTGTTAAAAAGCATTATAGTATGTTAATATGTGAAACTTTTAGAATGCGTAGTTTTGTTGAAAGCCCCATTTAAAATTAATTGCTAATTTTACTAAATTGGTAAAAGTAACCATAATAATGGATCTACAAATAAGTAAAATTTTAATATTGTTATAAGAATATAATTTTGCTTCACTTTGCTTAATATATATGATCTTTAACTGCTGGTATTTCATTCTGAATTGAAGATGGTACTATTTATGTCAAATATATAAGAAAAATTTGTAATCTCTCCTATGAGATAGGCATTATGTCTCTTAGATTTATATTTACTTCCCCTATAATTTAAAACTTTAGTTTTTGACGTACCAAATAATATGTGGAAAATATCAGTACAGAAGTATTTTGCACCTCTGTTAAAATCGTTATAATATGTTAATATGTAAAACTTTTAGTATGTGTAGTTTTGTTGAATGCCCTATTTAAAATTAATTGATAATTTTACGAATTCAATAAAAGTAACCATAATCAAGGCACGAAAAATAAGCAAAATATTATTAATTATTATTGAATACATTTTTGCTTCACTTATCATGAAATATATGCTGTTTAACTGGTTAGATTTATGTCAAATACATGACAAAAATATATAATCTTTCCTATGAGATAGGCATTGTAATTCTAAGATATTATATTTGTTTCCCTTTAATTTAAAACTTTAATTTCTGACTATCAAATAAAATCAGGAATATATTTGTACAGACGTGTTTTGCACCTCTGTTAAAAAGCATTATAGTATGTTAATATGTGAAACTTTTAGAAGATGTAGTTTTGTCGAATGCACTATTTAAAATTAATTGATAATTTTACGAATTCGGTAAAGGTAACCACAATAAAGGATCTACAAATAAGCAAATTTTTAATGATTATTATAGAATACAATTTTGCTTCACTTAGCGTAAAATACATGCTTTTTAACTACTGGTATTTCCTATGGAAGTGAATATTGTAATAGTTATATCAAACATATAACAAAAAATTATAACCTCTTTTTGGAGATACGCATTGTGACTGTAAGATCTTATATTAGATTTCTCTATAGTTTAAATTTTTAACTTCTGATGTACCAA
>CM063509.1:19734241-19736741 GCA_032207245.1 Pardosa pseudoannulata | reverse complement strand
CATTCATATATACCGCCAAATAATCACTGTCAATATTAAAACCTCTGCTGTCCATCCTATCACGTAATATGACAAACTAAATGAAAGCTGGCAACTAACAGGCGGTCAGTAAAGATAAAAAAAAATTATTGAACGTGTACCAGATAATTCTCAGCCAAAATACAAACCCTTTTTCTACCTGCCTTATAGGATACTTTACAATTCTGTAAAATTAAAAATTTTACTAATTCAGTCATATGACCGGCTCTATGCTAGCATTTTAATAATGAGAGTTGCTAGTGGTGGCAAGAATAACCTCTCTCTCCTTTAGTGTCCATGCTATTATTTCTGCTCATTTTGTGTTCATTATTTCGCATCTGTTTCTCATTTAACCCATGATCAGTTTGAATCTTTACCGAGTAAAGAGTTTTACACATTACCACACGGTTTGCAATCGATTTGCTCAATTTTGGACTTTATTCATATATACCGTTAAATATTCATTGTCAATATCAAAACCTCTGCTGTCCATCCTATCACGTAGATAATAAGGTAAATTAAAGCTGGCAACTAACATACAGTCTAAGTAACATAGATACAACTAATATACATTATTGACCGCTTACCAGATAATTCTCTCCAAAATACAAACGAATCTTTTTCCTATAGGGTACTTTACAATTTTGGAAAATTAATATTTTTTTTAATCTCGTCATATGACGATCTATATGCTAGTCTATATGCTAGATCTGATATGTTCATACTAGGCATAAATATATTTACAAAAAATTGTTCTTTACATTCAAACGAATTTAAATCTTTCTTAAGTCTTAAAAACAGACAGATAAAATTAAAACTGAAAAATTAATGACAGAAAAACCAAACACATGTTGGGGTAAACAATAAGCACTAAAACAATATTATGGTCCAGTAAACTTTCTGTTTCAACTCATGATATATTCCCATCCTAGTAAATAGAAATTACGCACGAACAATTTTCTCCCGCTACAAATGCAGTCAAATCTATTGCAATCTGAAAGTGGTTTGGAGTAACTTTTGAAAAGCTTCCTTGAAACGCCATTATGCATGGGAAATGACAGAGAAAATGAGGTAGAGTTAGTTACTGGATTATGAAATTAATTACTCTTATAAACATAAACTCAACCGAATGAAAAGGAGAGAGTTTGGGTAAAACTTATTGACTTAACCAGAGATAATAATGCAGGTAAAGTCCTTTTATTCTCCTCATTTCTTTAACCTTCACTCTCATTCAATACAGAAAATAAAGATATGAAAAATTCTGTAAGCATTATTATACGTAAAGTTTATTCTAGATTATGTAAAAAAATAATTACATTCGCTCTCAAACTGCATTGCTCATTAATAAATGTATGAATAAATAGAAGTTTTGTCCAATATTATATTTACGGACAATGCATTATTTCAATTTGATTTACATATTTTCTATTAAGTAATTTATCTTTTCCAAATTACCTTCTTCTATATCGGAAAAATTAATTATTGTATCGTTAAGAAGTTTTATTTTTACTTTGAAAATGTTCATAATTTTAATTTTACCTTATATTATGTATTCTGATTTTTTTATTAAATAACGATTACACTAAAATTTTTATCATCGTATTTTTAATTTTATATTACTATACTTAATATATTAATCAATAATATTTATAATTATCGATATTTATAATTATTTAAAATTTTAAATTTTTTTATAATTATTATTATATATTTATATTTATTATATATTTATTATAATTTTACATTTACTATTTGTATTTATCATATCCCCTACATAATAATAACCTAAGATACCTATCCGTCTGTCCTCGAATTTATGAATCGGTTGGACCCGGAATGAATATGGGCATCCATATTTGATTATTGATTAGTTAGGGTTAGTAAAATTCAAAGCAATTCTTTAAAACGTTCAACATTCAACTCTTCCTTCCTTTTCGGACCTTTAATGCCATTATTCTAAGCCCTTTTTTCCCCGGTTAAGAGAAATTTATCAATTTATCACATAATAAATAGGTAAAAATAATTATTTTCTAGCATTATGATGTCATTCCTTTAACCATCTTATTTAATCATTTCTTATTTTCAATTATTTAAATATCGTTTACATTGTTTTCATATTTTTATCACTGAACTTAGACTTAAGTAATTTCTTACTTAAGTTAAGTTAAGATTACTTAAGTAAATTCTTTTATATTTGGCTTAAATAATATATTAGGTACATGTGTAATTATTTTAAATTGAATGATCGATTATTTTTGTTGCAATGAAAATTTTATCACCGGTATTAGCAAATTCTTTTCATAATATTCTAGGACTCTATTTCCCGGACTAATAAATATCTATCGTTTTTAGTTATACTCTTTGAAATTTAAGAAGTTTGTTCGTTTGTGTGTTTGTTTTTTTATACATAACCCCACGGTTTGCTATCAATTCGCTAAATTGTTCTGAAAAATTAAAAATTTTACTGATACCGTCATATGAC
>CM063509.1:19724241-19729241 GCA_032207245.1 Pardosa pseudoannulata | reverse complement strand
TTTATAAATTAGCATTTTTATATATATTTTAATTAAATTAAGTTAATAGTTTCTTATGTACTTAATAAATTGTTTGATTTATATATTTATAATAAATATTTGAATGTGCATATTCCTCACAAAAAAAACCGAATAATATTGTTAATAGATAATTAAAGAGATAAAATTTCTCAAAGAATAATTTTTTCTTAAATATAAGGTATAAAATATAGCATGGATTTTTGATAATCATTGCGTATTGAAATTTATAATATTTTCTCTATTTCTTTCTAAATCACAAAAAAATTCAATTTATACACTTATTTTGCTTACAGTTTGGTGAATATGATAAATATTGGACAATTTTGGATGTTTCATTTCATAGATTTTATACTTTTTCTTTGACCTCCTACCAACTGCATAAAAACATTATTTCAATTCTACAAAGCACGCGTTAATTCAACAATGCGTTAATTCAAAATGTTGATAAAATCATGCCTCGGCACAAAACATAATCATAGCAAACTTAATTATTGGCGAACATTTACTATTTGGTATTTGCATATATTTTTCATTTGTCAGGTTTCCAATTCATAGAGGAAAAAATGTATTAAAAACAATCAACCAATTCTTACAACCACTTATAAAACCTTTTATCAAAAATAATGAAGTTAGGAACAACATATAACAGCAATCCAAATGGTCAAATATTAATTATCCTATAATACTCAGAAAAGAGAGAAAGTAAAATTATATTATGACGCTTATTACAATGAGAATGCAGGACATTATCATGCAGTATTAAACTAATTAATGCAAGAAATTCGTAATGTAGTTTGATTGCAAAAATTGCCTCAAAAATTGTAGCTCAACTTCCTCGTTGGCAAAACATTTGAATTTCCTACAGATTGTGCTTGTTATTGGGGTTTTAATTTTGTCAATTATCCGAAAATGATCACAATATGTTGTATGTATGACTGTACTAAGCGTTTGAAAAAAAAATGAAAATATTGGATTTTATTGCCTTCCTAAAGATTCTTCATTGCGAATGTTTCGGATAAAAGCTTTGAAAAGGCAAGACTGTACAATGATAATAAAACGTTAACCTAACTGTAATGTAATACATTATATAAAATTGTTATGCTCTAAAAATTATTTTATTATTACTAAGTTTTTTTGCCATATTTCTAATCTATTTTCTATGGCTTTCGAGGAAGTACTGTACCTATAAATATAATTTATTTTTTGTCATCCTTAAAAGGATCAGGTGTTGTACATTTTATTAAATTCTTATTTATGTAATATTTTATTGTGCCTGTTAATATAATCAAAGTAGTTATGCTTTGATTATAATACTAATTAATACTGTGTAAAGTATTTAATTTTTAAAAAATATATATAATTCTGTAAGTGCTAAAAAATCTATTACGAATTACTTGGCCAGTTTTTGATGTTTCAGTTCACAGATTTTATATTTTTTCTTTGACGACGTTCCAACTGCATAAAAACATTATTTCAACTGTATAAGCATGCGTTAATTCAACAACGCGATAATTCAAAATGTTCATAAAATCGTGCCTCGGCAAAATACATACTCATAACAAACTTAATTATTGGCGAACATTTAGTATTTTGTGCTTGCATATATTTTGCATTGTCAGGTTTCCAATTCATAGATAAAAAATGTATTAAAAACAATCAACCAATTCTTACTACTTATAAAACATTTTTATCAAAAAAAATGAAATTAGGAACAACCTATAACAGCCATCCAAATGGTCAAATATTAATTATACTATAATACCCAGAAAAGAGAGAAAGTAAAATTATATTATGACGCTTATTACAATGAGAATCCAGGACATTATCCTAAGAAAAGTGCAGTAGTAAACTAATTTATGCAAGAAATTCGTAATGTAATTTGATTTCCGACATCATCTAAGATATAATTGCTTTCTGTGTGAAGAAATGAAGTAATTAATTTACCGAGAAGTGTTGGGGTTTAGAAAAATGCATAAAGCGTAAAACAAAGACATGTTTAATTAAATTAGTTCTTTTTGATCAAGTATCATGCTTTTGTCTGTAACGAATACTGCTATTTAATGTTAACACATTGTGTGCGTGTACATTTCTCAACGGAATAGTACCGCGAGTGGGCGTTTTGCGAGTAAATTTAGTTATTGTGTTAAATCTCAATAGATCGAAAATTATTTCATTTTTTAATCCACTTTTCATATTTTATATTATAATATATAAACAAATATATACAGGGTATTTCAAAAATGACCGGTATATTTTAAAAATTAATAAGAACTAAAAGGTCTGTGATGTAAATACACAGTTCATTGCAATATGCTTGGGGTAATAATAAATTTTCAGGCAGACAAACTTTTAAAATTAGTTACAATGTTCTACAACAGATGGCGCTGCAATCTGGAAAAATCTAAACTACTATATTTTCCAGATATGCACCATGCGCAGCAATAATATGGCTTAGAACGTTATTATCAGAAACCTGTGTAAACGTCTCAGGTGGGATTTGTTCACATGCAGAACAGATATACTGTTCGAGTTATTCAATTGTTTCTGGATAGTGGCAGTACACCTGGTCTTTTAAAAGTCCCCTAGAATAATATCATGGTTTAGATTTTTCCAGCCTGCAGTGCCATATGTTGTGGAATATTGAAACTAATTTTGAAAATTTGTCTGCCTGAAAATTTATTATTGTCCAAAGCATATTGTAATAAACTGTAAATTTATATCCCTGGCCGTTTAGTTTTTGTTGATTTTTCAAATATACCGGTCATTTTTGAAACACGCTGTGTATAGAAATATATAAATAATAACCATAAGATTTTTGTAAACAAAAAATATTTATTTTAGTTCATATATTTTTAATAGTATTGTAAATAAGAAAAATTAAATAGAAATAGTAGTATATATTTTTAACTTTTTCGAATTATGTTATATATAAAAATATTCACATTATAAAAAAAATGATAATAGCAGACATGAAACTAATAATGTAAAGACTAGTTTTTGTTTGTCTAATATTTTCCAGTAGACAAGAAAATTCAGCTTCGTATTCCTGTACATACCGTTATTTTTGTACCCACAAACAAACCATATTTTTACACTAATCCGTATTGACCCGCGCTCAAGTATCAATCGTCAAAAAACGTACTAGTACGTGACCCACATACAATGTGTTAAGGATACTCTTGACGCAATAATATGGGATTTCATTCGGAAAAGTATCGGTTTACTAGTGGACGGGTTATTAAGGTAATGTTCTTACCTGTGTATTTTGCGTTTTTCACGTACTGACAGCTTTAGGCAATAAATTACTCTATCTAATTGTTACGGTCATGATACCAGGCCTGCTGCATTTAAACTAAGTTATGAACATGTTATTTATTTAAATTTAGATCCGAAACTTTTATGACAAGTAGAAAAGTTATACGAGGGTTACTCTGAATTCTTTTATATACGAGCAGATGAGAATTTATAAAATTAAAATAAGTGTTTAATTTTAAAATACAAAGTATTTTAACATAGCAGACCATTTTTACTGACTTACTTCAACTTGTTTAATATAGACTAAATTTTAAACAGAACAGAAAATTGAGTTCACGAGACACCATTTTCGCGCTATGATTTTCTACGATTTTAAAGCAGGATTAAATCAAGAAGAATGCTTTCAACGGTTGCAATTGGCATTTGGTGATGGATCTCCAGCTCGTACTACTGTATTCAGATGGTTTAGAGAATTTATCAGAGGTCGCAATTTTCTTCAGGATGAAGAACACACAGGAAGGCCGCCGTCAGCAGAAATACCGGATAATGTGTCTGCCATACGATACGAAAAATGCTAATGGGTGATAATCGCTACATCAAAATCGCCCATCAAATTATACAGAAGGAACTTAACATTAGATCCGCAGCCATACACATAATTATTAATGAAGAATTTACATATGAAAAAAAGTAGTTTGCGTTGTGTTCCACATAATTCAACTGAACATCAAAAAGGGTGGAGTGTCAGAATCAGTAAAAAACTCTTAAATTGATTGATGCTAAATGATGGTGGGAACCGCATCATTTTTAAAATTTTAAAGAGCGATGTACATACCGTTTTCTGACGTTCCAACACGTCAAGAAAGCAAAGTATGTGTTTTTGAAGATGATTCGCCGCCAACAATAGTGGAAAGACCACGCGCACTGAAAAAATTAAAGTATGCCGTTTTCATCAGAAGTACGAGATTGATTAAAGCCATCAAGTTGGAAGACAAATAATTCCCAACAGCAGCAGTAAACTGGTATACCACTGAATGTCTACCACAAATTCTGCAAGAAGTGAATGTTAGGGCACTAATGCTTCACCACGACAATGCATCTTCAAATACAGCCGGATTAACAGTTCAGTTTGTTAAACAAAAACGAATTAAAGTCATAGAAAATCAGCCGTATTCACCTGATCTAGCTATGTGTGACTCCTGGTTATTCTTTAATCTAAAAAAGAACTTACGTGGAAGTCATTTTCCTTCAGAAGAAGAGATTGATGTGGCTATAAACGCATTTTTGATCTTTTCCAAGAAATGAATGGTTTGAGGCATTTAATCTGTGGTATTTAATGTTTGGTCAAAAGTGCATTGATGCTAGAGGAGACAGCTTTGAACACACCTAAAATTTTGTAAGTATAACTCTAAAAACCTAGTTGTATCTAAAAAATTTTAGAGTAACTTTAGATTTTTTGACCATTTTTTAGAGAAAATTTTAGATTTTTTTACCCTTCTAACCCTTTAATTGAAAATATTTCATATGGATCTAAATCAGCTGATAATACATAACACCCGTTTGAAAACACCATTGGCTGGAGTGAAAGTGCGCAACGCTTAGAAGGATGGATATGAGTTATTATTACTTCTTAACATTTTATTAACAGGAACAGGAATTATTTATTGTGATATATTCATCCTATATTTCTTAATGTTTTGTTTATGCTAGTAATAACAAACAAT
>CM063509.1:19708011-19720511 GCA_032207245.1 Pardosa pseudoannulata | reverse complement strand
GCACTGTATATGGAAATAATACTAAAAATACTGATTAAATAAGTGAAAGAATATGCATACTCACATAATAAATTATAAAATAATTTTTACACTGGTTAAAACTTGAATTAATGGGATTATATCAGTTACTGCTCTGCGTATATAATAACTAATTTACCCATACTAATAAAAACTATTTTAATAAATATTTTAAATACCTAGGACCTGCCAGACTGGAAGTATAAAAGAGAGAGCAAGTAATTACGCTTTTTTCAAAGCAATATTGCCGAGTACCGATAAATTTACTAATGCTTGTTAATTTGTAAGATTAGTAATTTAAGTTATAGTGTAGACTTAGCATCAAAATATTCAATTTAGAATAGTACTATATAAGGAAAGGGGATAGAAGATTAAAAACTGTTATTAGAAATTACTTCGCGTATTACTTAAATATTGAGACACGCAGTGTTAGATATCTAAATTTTGTCATACCATGCATATCATATCAACTGATGAATAGTATATTTAATTTGACATTCGATTACTAGTAATACTAAGTATCGAAATAGAATATGCTAAAAATAATAAATATTGATGAACATAATAAATTTTATTTTATTCCTCCTTAATCATCCCCTATATAATATCATAAGGTATAAATATACATATATATATATATATATATATATATATCTGCCCTGGAATTTATGAAGCAGTTGTACCTGGAATGGATAGAAGTATCTATATAGGATTCTTTATAAGTTATGTTTAACAACGGTCAAATCCATCTATTCCCCCTTTTTCGATCATTTAATGAAGTTCTTTCAAGTCCTCTTTTCCGTGGACAACAGAAGGCGATTAAATTTATCAGTTTGTCACATAAGTAAAAATAACATTCTTTCTAACATTATAACGTTAATCCTTCAACCACTCATTTAACCATTTTTTATTTTAAATTATTTAAATATTGTCTGCTTTTATTTCATTCGTTTTATCACTCAACTTAGATATGACGTAAATAATTTTCTTTCATATTTGGCTTAAATAATATATTAGGTATATATGGGATAATTTTAAATTTAATCAACGAATATGTTTTGTTGCAATGAAAATTTTATCTCGGGTATTAACAACAGATTATATCTACCTGCACGGTGTACTATAAATGATAATTCCATTCATTTACTTCAGTTAATTACTGTAAAAAAAATTGGGAAGAACTCAATGATAATTTCGGCGTAGCTAAGAAAACTTTGAATTATCTTTCTAAATAAATTCAATATGATTCTAAACTGCATTCACAGTATCGGGAGACTTAAGAGAAGTATGAAGAAAATAAATTTTGAAGCATTTACCAGATAATTCTCAACCAAAACAGAAGTCATTTTTTTATCTATCTCATAGGGTGGTACTTTACAATTATGGAAAATTAAAAGTTTTACTGATCCCTTCATATGACTGGGTATATGCTAGTTGAGACATAATACACCAGAAAATTTCAAGTAAAAGTGTAATGTCAAGATTTCAAACTGCTATTGTATTTTTGTCAGCATCTGAATATAAATTAAACTATTTTTCATAGTTATAGTTGTATTTTAATCAAACAAACGTCATTTAAAAAGGAATAAAGTGATTTAAGATACATATAGAAATAAATTTTCTATAATTGATCTCATAGAAAGTAATGAAAAATTTTAATAATGAAAAATGATTCCTTTATTCCTAAAACATTATTCCTAAAAATTCCTTTATTTCTGTTAATTACTATGACAAAAAATTAGGAATTTCGACGTAGCTAAGAAAACTATGAATTACCTTTCTAAATGAATTCAACGGGATACTACACTGAATTCTCAGTATCGACAGACTTTGGAGGAGTATGAAGACAATCAAATTATTGAGCGTGTACCAGATAACTCTCAACCAAAACACAAATCATTTTTTATTTCCCTTATAGGGGTACTTTACAATTCTGGAAAATGAAAAATTGTACTAATCCCTTCATATGACAGGCTATATAGTAGTTAGGACATAGAATAACAGAAAATTTCAAGAAAAAGTGTAATGCTAAAATTTCAATCTGCTATTGCATATTCTCAGCATCTCGATCTAAATTAAACTAATTTTCATAGTTATACTTTAATTTTAATCAAGCAAACGTCATTTAAAATGAATATATTAAAGAGATTTAAGATACATATAGAAATGAATTTTCTATAATTTATCTCATCGAAGGCAAGGAAAATTTTAATGATGAAAAATAAATTACTGAGATTGTACCAGATAATCCTCAACCAAAAAAAAACCCATTTTTTTATTTTCCTTTTAGGGGTACTTTACAATTCTGGAAAATTAAAAATTTTATTGATCCCTTCATATGACGGGCTATATGCTACTTAGGACATAATACCCCAGAAAATTTCAAGGGAAAGTGTAATGTTAAAATTTCAAACTGTGATTGCATTTCTTTCAGCATTTCGATTTAAAATAAACTAATTTTCATAGTTATACTTGTATTTTATTCAAGCAAACGTCATTTAATAGGAAATTGATTTAAGATACATATAGAATAGATACATTAAATTGATTTAAGATACATATAGAAATTAATTTCCTATAATTGGTCTCATAGAAGTTAATGAAAAATTTTAACAATGAAAAATGATTCCTTTATTCCTAAAATAATTATTCCTAAAAATTCCTTTATTTTTATTAATTACTGTGACAAGAAATTAGGAAGAAATTAACAATAATTTCGACGTAGCTAAGAAAATTATGAATTACTTTTCTAAATGAATTGAACGGGATACTACGCTGAATTCACAGTATCGAGAGACTTTAGAGGAGTATGAAGATAAACGAATTATTGAGCATGTGCCAGATAATTCTCAACCAAAACACAAACCATTTTTTATCTGCCTCATAAGGTACTCTACAGTTCTGGAAAATTAAAAATTTTACTGATCCCTTCATATGATGGGCTATATGCTAGATAAGACATAACACCCCAGAAAATTTCAAGGAAAGGTGTAATGTTAAAAATTCAAACTGCGATTGCATTTGTTCAGCATCTCGATCTAAATTAAACTAATTTGCATAGTTATACTTGCATTTTAATCAAGCTAACGTCATTTAATAGGAATATATTGAATTGATTTAAGATAGATATGGAAATAAATTTTTTATAATTTATCTCATAGAAGGTAATAAAAAATTTTAATAATGAAAAATGATTCCTGTATTCCTAAAAAATATTCCTAAAAATTCCTTTATTTCTATTAATTACTGTGACAAAAAATTAGGAAGAAATTAACAATTATTTCGAAGTAGCTAAGAAAACTATGAATTACCTTTCTAAATGAATTCCACTTGATTCTAAACTGCCTTCACAGTATATTGAGACTTTAGAAGAGTACGAAGATTAACAAATTATTGAGCGTGTCCTTTTTATTTCTAAACCAAAACAGAAAACATATTTTATCTCCCTTATAGCGTACTTTACAATTCTGGAAAATAAAAAAATTTATTGATCCCTTCATATTACTGACTATATGTTAGTTAAGACGTAATTGTCGACGCTGACCAATAACACAAACACAAAACGTAGACAATAACATTTGTCTTTAAACTTATTTTAATAATCATAATGCCAGCAGCAACGTGCGTCTACCACTCGCAAAATTCTCTCTTAAACTAAACTACAAAAAGTGCTGCCACAAAAATGCAACTAAATTATACTACAAAACAAAACAGCACACTGAGCATAAAACATAACAGTACAAAATGTAAAACATTGAGTTCGAGAATAAACAACAAAACAAAATACAAAACATTAATAAATGATTCAAACAATAATACCCCAGAAAATTTCAAGGAAAAACATAATGTACATATAGAAGTTAATATAGAATATTATAATATAGAAGTTATGTTAAGATACGTATAGAAATATTCTATAATTTATCTCATCGAAGTCAAGGGAAATTTTAATGATGAAAAATAAATTACTGAGCGTGTACCAGATATTCCTCAACCAAAACAAAAACCATTTTTTTATTATCCTTTTAGGGGTACTTTACAATTCTGGAAAATTAAAAATTTTACTGGTCCCTTCATATGACGGGCTATATGCTAGTTAAGACATAATTGTCGACGCTGAGTAATAACACAAACACAAAACGTAAAAAATAACATTTGTCTTTAAACGTATTTTAATAATCATAATACCAGAATTATACCAAAATTATACTACAAAATAAAACAGCACACTGAGCATAAAACATAACAGTACAAAATGTAAAACATTGAGTTCGAGGATAAACAACAAAACAAAACATTAATAAATGATTCAAACAATAATACCCCAGAAAATTTCAAGGAAAAACATAATGTCAAAATTTCAAACTACAATTACATTTTTTTCAGCATCTTGATCTAAATTAAACTAATTTTCATAGTTATACTTGTATTTTAATCAAGAAAACGTCATTTAATAGGAATATATTAAAGGGATTTAAGATACATATAGAAATAAATTTTCTATAGTTAATCTCATAGAAGGTAATGAAAATTTTTAATGATGAAAAATAAATTACTGAGCATGTACCAGATAATCCTCAACCCAAAAACAAACCATTTTTTATCTGCCTTATAGCGTACTTTACAATTCTGGAAAATTAAAACTTTTATTGATCCCTTCATATGATGGGCTATATGCTAGTTAGGATATCGTACCCCAGAAAATTTCAAGGAAAAGTGTAATGTGAATATTTCAAACTGAGATTGCATTTTTTCAGCATATAGATCTAAATCAAACTAATTTTCATAGTTATACTTGCATTTTAATTAAGCTAACGTCATTTAATATTAATATATTAAATTGATTTAAGATACATATAGAAATAAATTTTCTATAATTGATCTTATCGAAGGTAAGAAAAATTTTTAATAATGAAAGACAAATTTTTGAGTGTGTACCATATAATTGTCAACCGTAACACAACCCATTTTTTATCTGCCTTATAGGGATACTGTACAATTCTGAAAAATTACAAAAATTTACTGATCCCGTCATATGATGGGCTATATGCTAGTGACATATATTTTCCCTATATTTGTTATGCTTCACGATATATTTGTTTGGGGACTAGATCTCCGCTCACTATTGTAAAGTAAAATAAATCTACAGAACTAATACATACTCCTTTATAGGGAAGTGGAAAACTAAAATCCCTTCAAGGATGTAGAAAGCACTCGGTTTGAATTTTGAAGATATAAAGCAGGCTTCAAGTAAGATAAAGCAAAAAAGCGTTATATACATGTGAAAAACGGACATTATTCAAGCATAAGAAAACTATTTTTCTGCCTGAACTTATTTCCACTATAATATGTTACATGTCTTCGGATGAAGACTCTTTTATGACTAGAGAATATGTAGGCCGTCTTTTTGTTTTGAATTTGAAGCTAAACATTTTCTGTCCTTAAACAGTAGGCAGTATTGTTTATCACTACGAGAGTCTAACTAGTGCTATATAAGAAAATAATAAATATTATATGATTTGAAAGTGACATAAAACCTTTCAAGTTAAAATCCTTTTCTTTAAACAGTCAATTTTCGATTTAATGTAAAGTTAAATTTATGTTCTGTTTAAAAATGTATTCTTGCTACATCATTTTTAAGGATCCAGTTTTATAGAAATAATTTAATTTGTATCATATGAAAAAATATATGTAAGAAATGTGCGAAACTGCGTAATATATTTAAGTAAAATATATAGGAAGTGAAATAAATAAAAATAAAATTACAATAAAAATAACTTTTACTTTGTAAATTATAATCTAACTTTTGTATATTTAATATAAGTTCATTATCTTTATTATTTTTTAAACAAAAATCTTATATTTGCTTCCTCTATAATTCAAAACTTTAATTTCAGGCGAACTAAATAAAATCAGGAAGTACTTTGCACCTATGTTAAAATGCATTATAGTATGTTAATATGTGAAACTTTTAGAATGTGCAGTTTCATTGAATGCCCTATTTAAAATTATTTGATAATTTTACGAATTCGGTAAAAGTAACCATAATCAAGGCACTAAAAATAAGCAAAATTTAATAATTATTTTTCAATATAATTTTGCTTCACTTAGCTTAAAATATACTCTGTTTAACTGTTGGTATTTAATTTTGAAGTGAAGATGGTTAGATTTATGTCAAAATAAGCTTAAAATATATGCTGTTTAACAACAGGTATTTCATTTTGAAGTGAAGATGATTAGATTTATATCAAATAGATGACAAAAATTTGTAATCTCTCAACTTACAAAAATTTGTAACCTCTTCTAAGAGATAGACATTGTGACAATAAGATCTTATATTTGATTCCTCTATAATATAATACTTTGATTCCTGACTTACTAATAAAATCAGGAAAATATCGGTACAGTAGTGTTTTGTACCTCTGTTAATATGCATTATAGTATGTTAATATGTGAAAGTTTCAGAAAATGCAGTTTCATTGAATGCTCCAGTTAAAATTTATTGATAATATTACGAATTCGGAAAAAGTAACCATAATCAAAATGTTATTAATTATTATTGAATACAATTTTGCTTCACTTAGATTAAAATATATGCTGTTTAAATGCGGGTATTAAATTTTGAACGGAAGATGGTTAGATTATGTTAAATATATGGCACAAATTTGTAATCGCTGCTATGAGAAAGGTATTCTGATTCCAAGATATTATATTTGCTTCTCTATAATTTAAAAACTTCTGACGTACCAAATAAAAATCAGGAAAATATCGGTACAGAAGTGTTTTTCACCTCTGTTGAAAAGCATTATAGTATGTTAATATGTGAAATTTTAGAAGGTGTAGTTTTGTTGAATGCCCTATTTAAAATTAATTAATAATTTTACGAATTTGGTAAAATTAACCTTATTCAAGGCACTAAAAATAAGAAAAATTTTATTGATTAATGTAGTTTATATATATGCTCCTGTTAAAACGCATTGCAGTATGATAGTATATGAAAATTTTATAATGTATAGTTTCATTGAATGTACTACTTAAAATTTATTGAAAATGTTTACTTATTCGGTAAAAGTAGCCAAAATCAAGGATCTAGAAATAAGCAAAATTTTATTAATTACGTTTCACTACAATTTTGCTTCACATAGCTTAAAATATATGTTCTTTAACTGCTGGTATTTCATTTTGAAGTGAAGATGGTTAGATTTATGTTAAATACATGACAAAAATATGTAATCTCTCCTATGAGAAAGGCATTGTTTCTCTAAGATATTATATTTTCTTATTCTATAATTAAAAACTTTAATTTCTAAAGGACCAAATAATATCAGAAAAATATCGCTACAGAAGTGTTTTGCACCTCTGTTAAAAAGCATTATAGAATGTTAATATGTGAAATTTTAGAATGCGTAGTTTTGTCGAATGCCCTATTTAAAATTAATTGATAATTTTACTAAATTGGTAAAAGAAACCATAATAAAGATCTACAAATAAATAAAATTTTAATGATTGTTATAGAATATAATTTTGCTTCACTTTGCTTAATATATATGAACTTTAAATGCTGGTATTTCATTCTGAATTGAATATGGTAAGATTTATGTCAAGTATATAAGAAAAATTTGTAATCTCTCCTATGAGATAGGCATTGTGACTCTAAGATGTTATATTTGCTTCCCCTATAATTTGAAATTTTAAATTTTGACGGACCAAATAATATTAGGAAAATATTAGTACAGAAGAGTTTTGCACCTCTGTTAAAATCGTTATAATATGTTAATATGTAAAACTTTTAGTATGTGCAGTTTTATTGAATGCCCTATTTAAATTAATTGATAATTTTACGAATTCGGTAAAAGTAACCATAATCAAGCCGCTAAAAATAAGCAAAATGTTATTGATTGTTATTGAATACAATTTTGCTTCACTTATCATGAAATATATGCTGTTTAACTGGTTAGATTTATGTCAAATACATGACAAAAATATATAATCTTTCCTATGAGATAGGCATTGTAATTCTAAGATATTATATTTGTTTCCCTTTAATTTAAAACTTTAATTTCTGACTATCAAATAAAGTCAGAAAAATATCGGTACAGACGTGTTTTGCACCTCTGTTAAAAAGCATTGTAGTATATTAATATGTGGAATTTTTAGAATATGTAGTTTTATCGAATGCACTATTTACAACTAATTGATAATTTTACGAATTCGGCAAAAGTAACCACAATCAAGAATCTACAAATAAGCAAAATTTTAATGATTATTATCGAATATAATTTTGCTTCACTTAGCGTAAAATACATGCTTTTTAACTACTGGTATTTAATTTGGAAGTTAAGATGGTAATAGTTATTTTAAACATATGACAAAAAAAATGTAACCTCTTCTTAGATATAGGTATTGTGACTTTAAGATCTTATATTATATTCCTCTTTAGTTTAAATATTTAACTTCTGATGTACCAAATAATATCAGAAACATTTCGGTACAGAAGTGTCTTTTTACACCTGTTAAAAAGCATTTCAGTATGACAATATGTGAAACTTTTGGAATGTATAGTTTCATTGAATGTACTACTTAAAATTTATTGAAAATTTTTACTTATTCCATAAAAGTAACCACAATCAAGGATCTAAAAATAAGCAAAATTTTATTAATTATGTGTGACTACAATTTTGCTTCCCTTAGCTTAAAACATATGCTATTTAACTGATGGTATTTCATTTGAGGTCATGATAAGGTTTATGTTAAATATATGACAGAGGAAAATATAATTATGGGTATAAGCCAAATACTTGGGTCGATCGAAATTACAGTTTGATGCAAATAAGATGAGATCGTATCGATCGATAATTCATAAGCCATTTTTAAAAAGAATTACCGTTCTTTAAATCTCATTTCATACATGTGGCGCATAGTGTGGAGACAAAAGTATCCATTGTAAAAAGAAACTACAATTTTAAAGCATATGCATTACTTTGCACTCTTTTTAAAAACGAAATAATTTTTCACTTCTAATATCTAATAAATGCGTAGATGTATAGGACGCGAGATGATACTCAGGGAAGCTAGAAGAACAATGATAAAAGCTCCTCCTTCAGACCTTAATGGTTCTTTAAAGGCTGGTGAAAAGAGATAATGCAGACAATTTGCTGCGTTTTAGAGGAGAGGTGGGAGATAACTTTTGGAAACACTACTGTCGGAATCTTAGGGACTAAGGAAGTCTCAACTTTAGAAAATTAATTACTTGGTAATATCACAAAGTGATATATAGGAGAAAAAGAGAGAGATATTCAGAATAAAATATGATTGCCTAAGACCGAAATTTCTTATACAATAAGAGAGTATACACTACACACACACACACACACACATATATATATATATATATATTATATATATATATTTTTTTATATATTTATTATTTAATATTTATAATATATATATATATATATATATATATATTATTATATATATATAAATATATATATATATATAATATATATATAATTATTTATTTATATATATATATATATGTATATTATATGTATTATTTATATGTATATATATATATATTTGTATATATATATATTATTTATATATATATATATATATATATATATATAAATATATATATATTATACATATATATACATATATATACATATATAATACATATATATACTTATATATACATATTTATTAATTATACATATATATATAATATATAAATATATATATATATATATACATATATATACATATATATCATATATAAATATATATTTATATATAATATAAAATATATATATATATATTTATATATATATATATATATATATATATATATATATATTTATAATTCTAAATTGTTGTGGAAAATACTTGGGTAGATCACAATTACAGTTTGATGCATATTATAAGTTAAGTTAGATTGATAATTCATAAGTCATTTATAAAAAGAATTACCGTTCTTTAAATCTTATTTGATACATGTGGCGCATAGTGTGGAGACAAAAGTATCCATAGTATAAAAGAAACTACAATTTTAAAGCATATGCATTATTTTGCACTCTTTTTAAAAACGAAATAATTTTTCACTTCTAATGTCTAATAAATGCGTAGAGGTATAGGAAGCGAGATGATACTCAGGGAATCTAGAAGAACAATGATAAAAGCTCCCCCTTCAGATCTTAATGGTTCTTTATGGTGAAAAGAGATAATGCAGACAATTTGCCGCGTTTTAGAGGAGAGGTGGGTGATAACTTTTTTGAAAGCTACTGTCAATCTTAGGGACTAAAGATGTAATTCTCAACTTTTAGAAAATTTTTACTTGGTATATCAGAAATATACATAATAAAAAGAAATATATTCAGATATCAAAAATATATATATATAAAATATCTATATATAATAGTATTTTATATATATAAATTTATATATATATATATATTTATATATATATATATATATATATATATATATAGCAATAGACAACGGTTGTTCTAAATGGTTGTGGAAAATACTTCAGAAAATTACAGTTTGATACAAATAAGATGTATCCCATCGATCGAAAATTATAAGCCATTTTTTAAAAAGAATTACCGTGCCGTATATCTCATTTGATACATGTGGTGTTTAGTGTGGAGAGAAAAGTATCCATAGTATAAAAGAAACTACAATTTTAAAGCATATGCATTACTTTGCAACTCTTTCTAAAAACGAAATAATTTTTCGCTTCTAATATCTAATAAATGCGTAGAGGTATAGGAAGCGAGATGATACTCAGGGAATCTAGAAGAACAATAATAAAAAGCTCCCCCTTCAGATCTTAATGGTTCTTTAAAGGCTGGTGAAAAGAGATAATACAGACAATTTGCTGCGTTTTAGAGGAGAGGTGGGTGATAACTTTTGGAAAACACTACTGTCGGAATTTAGGGACTAAGGAAGTCTCAACTTTAGAAAATTAATTACTTGGTAGTATCACAAAGTGATATATAGGAAAAAGAGGGATATTCAGAATAAAATATGATTTGCCTAAGACGGAAATTTCTTATACAATAAGAGAGAGATATGTATACACACACACAGACACACACATACATATATACATATATATTTATATATTATATATATATATTATTTATATTATATATATATTTGATTTCGATATGAATTTTAAAAAAATTAATAATTTCTTAAAGAATATTTTTATTTGTTTTTAGAATATTATTTCTTATATGTTTCGAGATTTGTCGAGCTTTATGTATATTAAATTTACAATCTATAATGTATATTGTATATCTATTTATAAAAGTAAAACAATAACATGGGTTTCCCGTATCAATCTAGTCGACAAAGGATATGTAAAAAAGCATAGAACATTTGGTCACTACGTATTTTTTGTAGTCTTTTTTTCCTCGGTTTGTTATAGATTAACACCATTAAGGCTCATTTTGAACTATGTATTTATATCAGAATATTATATTTTATTATTCAGTCTAAATACCTATAAAAAGTTTTTAAGTCTTCATTTGACTGGAAACGAAATTAGGAAGAATATATATTCAAAACTTGGTTATTATCCTTTATGATGTTAAAGTAAAAGTATCTGAATCAGATTTAAAAGAATATATATATATCTTTCAAAATTCTTAATATTGCTTAAATCTGTGGAATAAATTAATGAGCGTGATTTGCTGTACATACATATTGATTTATGGTAAAATAATATATCTTAATATATATTTTAAAGCGTTTGAAATAATTAAAACGTAATTTAGAAGAATAATTTATCTAATATAAAGAATTATATTTGGTTTAAATTATTTAAATATATAAATCGTAGAAATTTTTTATGATTATGTATATATATAAAAAAATAAAATATAATAATATATTTATACATGAAAAAAATATATATATATAATATATATATATTATATATATCATATTATATATATATTATATATATATTATATATATATATATAAATATATATATAATATTATATATATATATATATATATATATTTATATATATTGTGTATATATTATATATATATATATATATTATATATAATATATTATAATATATATATACATATATATATTATTATATATTTATATAATATATATATATATATATATATATATAAATATATATATATATGTATATATATATATATATATATATTTATATATATATATTTATATATATAAATATATTATATATATATATATATATATATATATATATATATTTTATATAAAATATATTTATATATATTTAAGTTGACAAAAAAATTCTCTTCAATGATTGATCATGTCGTATTAAAAGATTTTACCAAAGATCTTCCATTGCACAAACTAAATAAAAGATATTGGATAAAAAAATTTATATTTGTTTTTGAGATTATTTTATTACTGTGAATAATTTTTTGTAAGATTACCATAGAACTATTATCAGCGTAGAAGAT
>CM063509.1:19698011-19703011 GCA_032207245.1 Pardosa pseudoannulata | reverse complement strand
AGGCGGTCAGTAAAGATAAAAAAATTATTGAACGTGTACCAGATAATTCTCAGCCAAAACACAAGCCATTTTTTTACCTGCCTTATAGGATACTTTACAATTCTGTAAAATTAAAAATTTTACTAATTCAGTCATATGACCGGCTCTATGCTAGCATTTTAATAATGAGAGTTGCTAGTGGTGGCAAGAATAACCTCTCTCTCCTTTAGTGTCCATGCTATTATTTCTGCTTATTTTGTGTTCATTATTTCGCATCTGTTTCTCATTTAACCCATGATCAGTTTGAATCTTTACCGAGTAAAGAGTTTTACACATTACCACACGGTTTGCAATCGATTTGCTCAATTTTGGACTTTATTCATATATACCGTTAAATATTCATTGTCAATATCAAAACCTCTGCTGTCCATCCTATCACGTAGATAATAAGGAAAATTAAAGCTGGCAACTAACATACAGTCTAAGTAACATAGATACAACTAACATACATTATTGACCGCTTACCAGATAATTCTCCTCCAAAATACAAACGAATTTTTTTCCTTCCTTATAGGGTACTTTACAATTTTGGAAAATTAATATTTTTTTTTAATCTCGTCATATGACGATCTATATGCTAGTCTATATGCTAGATCTATATGTTCATACTAGGCATAAATATATTTACAAAAAATGTTCTTTATATTCAAACGAATTTAAATCTTTCTTAAGTCTTAAAAACAGACAGATAAAATTAAAACTGAAATATTAATGACAGAAAAACCAAACACATGTGGGGTAAACAATAAGCACTAAAACAATATTATGGTCCAGTAAACTTTCTGTTTCAACTCATGATATATTCCCATCCTAGTAAATAGAAATTACGCACGAACAATTTTCTCCCGCTACAAATGCAGTCAAATCTATTGCAATCTGAAAGTGGTTTGGAGTAACTTTTGAAAAGCTTCCTTGAAACGCCATTATGCATGGGAAATGACAGAGAAAATGAGGTAGAGTTAGTTACTGGATTATGAAATTAATTACTCTTATATACATGGAAACTCAACCGAATGAAAAGGAGAGAGTTTGGGTAAAACTTATTGACTTAACCAGAGATAATAATGCAGATAAAGTCCTTTTATTCTCCTCATTTCTTTAACCTTCTATCTCATTCAATACAGAAAATAAAGATATGAAAATTTTGTATGAATTATTATACGTAAAGTTTATTCTAGATTATGTAAAAAAATAATTACATTCGCTCTCAAACTGCATTGCTCATTAATAAATGTATGAATAAATAGAAGTTTTGTCCAATATTATATTTACGGACAATGCATTATTTCAATTTGATTTACATATTTTCTATTAAGTAATTTATCTTTTCCAAATTACCTTCTTCTATATCGGAAAAATTAATTATTGTATCGTTAAGAAGTTTTATTTTTACTTTGAAAATGTTCATAATTTTAATTTTACCTTATATTATGTATTCTGATTTTTTTATTAAATAACGATTACACTAAAATTTTTATCATCGTATTTTTAATTTTATATTACTATACTTAATATATTAATCAATAATATTTATAATTATCGATATTTATAATTATTTAAAATTTTAAATTTTTTTATAATTATTATTATATATTTATATTTATTATATATTTATTATAATTTTACATTTACTATTTGTATTTATCATATCCCCTACATAATAATAACCTAAGATACCTATCCGTCTGTCCTCGAATTTATGAATCGGTTGGACCCGGAATGAATATGGGCATCCATATTTGATTATTGATTAGTTAGGGTTAGTAAAATTCAAAGCAATTCTTTAAAACGTTCAACATTCAACTCTTCCTTCCTTTTCGGACCTTTAATGCCATTATTCTAAGCCCTTTTTCCCCGGTTAAGAGAAATTTATCAATTTATCACATAATAAATAGGTAAAAATAATTATTTTCTAGCATTATGATGTCATTCCTTTAACCATCTTATTTAATCATTTCTTATTTTCAATTATTTAAATATCGTTTACATTATTTTCATACGTTTTATCACTGAATTTAGATATTACTTAAGTAAATTTCTTTTATATTTGGCTTAAATAATATATTAGGTACATGTGTAATTATTTTAAATTGAATGATCGATTATTTTTGTTGCAATGAAAATTTTATCACCGGTATTAGCAAATTCTTTTCATAATATTCTAGGACTCTATTTCCCGGACTAATAAATATCTATCGTTTTAGTTATACTCTTTGAAATTTAAGAAGTTTGTTCGTTTGTGTGTTTGTTTTTTATACATAACCCCACGGTTTGCTATCAATTCGCTAAATTGTTCTGAAAAATTAAAAATTTTACTGATACCGTCATATGACGGGCTATATGCTAGTTTTAGATATTAACATGCATCTTTAATGATTTCTTAAAAGTTTTTATAAGAGACATGCAAAAATTTCAAAAGATTCTATGAAAAGTTAATATTATATGCACATCCTGTATGAAAAGTAAAAAATATTTAAAATTCAATTCACCCTTATGATTAAAAAGTAAATATGCTTCACTGAATTTTAAAATAAACATATTTTAACAACTTAACCATATATAGAAGATACTTTACAAACATTTTATATTGATATGGATTTAGAAATTAAATTAAGTTTGCTTCTAATATTAACTGAATGTGCTTTTAATTACTTTTTTATTGATTTAAAAAAAATTACCGCCTCTTGTTCTGGTATATGGTAGAACAATTTATGTTTTTCTTAAATTTCTCTACACGTTGTAAACCAAACGATATTTGAACGGTTACCAGAGTTCGTGGGTTCGAAACCTACGGAGGCATGGATATTCGGAATCAGCTTTAAGCAGTAGGTATATCGTGTTATTATCCCTTATTTAGCAAAACAGTAGACTGTACAAATTAAACTATATTCAACTTCTATAACTTGTGTTAAACAGTACTTATAATACATTAAGAGATACTTATAATACTATAAGAACTTATAATGCTGTAACAATACTTTTAATACTTGCAATATAATAATACTTTGTTATATATACAGTATTATAATATACCAAATATAATACTGTAACTATACTTTTGATACTTATAATACTTATAATACTTTAAAAATTTTTGAAAACGCTACAATCTAACAAAGAATTTTATCAAATGGATGAAATTAATTCAAATCATAAAATGTTTATAAGCAAAAGAAATATACTTCTTCCAATTAATTAGCCGTCTTCATTTAAAACATTAAACTGTTAACGCCGTATTTTAGCCTTAAAATATTTATAAATGCTTATTTCTGTTGGTAATAATAAATGGTACGTTTAATGAAAAGTGGTATAAAATCGTACACTGTATGCAAACATTTAAAAAAATATAGTATAGTATAGTAGACTAGAGTAGAGTAGAGTTATAGTATAGTATAATTATAGTATAGTTATAGTTATAGTATAGTACAGTACAGTATAGTATAGTATAGTATAGTAGTTTTAGTATAGTATAGTATAGTATAGTATAATTATAGTATAGTATACTATAGTATAGTATAGTTATAGTATAATATAGTACAGTTATAGTATAGTATAGTTATAGTATAATATAGTATAGTATACGAATAGTATAGTATAGTACAGTGTAGTATAATTATAGTATAGTATAGTACAGTACAATATATTATAATTATAGTATAGTTATAGCATAGTATAGTATACTATAGTATACTATAGTTATAGTATAGTATACTCTAGTTGAAATATAGTATAGTTATAGTATAGTATACTCTAGTTGAAATATAGTATAGTTATTGTATAGTATAATATAGTATAGTATAATATAGTATAGTATAGTATAGTTATAGTATAGTATAGTAAAGTTAAAGTATAGTACAGTTATAGTATAAATTAATAAAGTAAAGTATAGTTATAGTATAGTATAGTAAAGTATAGTACAGTTATAGTATAAATTAGTATAGTTACAGTATAGTATAGTATAAGTATAGTTATAGTATAGTATAAGTATAGTTATAGTACAGTATAATATAGTATAGTATTGTTATATAGTACAGTATAATATAGTATAGTATTGTTATATAGTATAGTATAGTTATAGTATAGTATAGTATAGTATAGTATAGTTTAGTTAGAGTATATACTATACTATACTCTACTGTACAATTATAGAAAATATTAGTATATTTAACTATGTTAATAACTATACAAACAATATATTAACTATGTTAATATACTGAAAATAATAACATTTACTTAATATATATGAAAAACACCTACTGTATTATTAATGTTTACATATTAGCATTTATTCAGACCTTAGTTCACACCAAAAATAGCTGGCATATATTCTAAATCTGGGATTTTAATTTAAAGACAAATTAATGAAAATCGGTTTCTTTGTAGAAACCCTCAAATTAGTTTCGAACAATTAGAAATTATTTGTGTCTAGAATAGCTTAGTTAACGGCAGCAGCTTGTTTAGGCAATGTTTGAGAGTTTGTGAAATGGAGATAATAGGTAACATGTGCAGTTATATATAGAATTGGAATAATAGTAAAATTATGTTAGAGAAAATTAAATTTCATTATAAATAAATGTGTCATGCCTTTAATGATTTCTTACCAACATTCCATTAAAGATTCAAACAATTTATCCTAAAATGAATCACTACGTGTATAAATGGATACAGAAAAATATTTATAATAATGTCAAGGTAAATACTTTGTATAGCAGTTTAAGACTTATATTTGAATATAATATATATAATCTTTTAACATAGATATATATAAATATTATATTTTTTAAATATTATGAAAATATTTAACTTTTATTACAATAACAAATAATATATATATATATATATATTTAAAATTTTTATATAAATAATCTATATATATATATATATATATATATATATATATATATATATTTATATATATATATATATATATATATATATATATATATATATATAATATATAT
>CM063509.1:19693011-19695511 GCA_032207245.1 Pardosa pseudoannulata | reverse complement strand
GATAAAATCATGCCTCGGCACAAAACATACTCATAGTAAACTTAATTATTGGCGAACATTTACTATTTGGTATTTTCATGTATTTTTCATTTATCAGGTTTCCATTTCATAGATAAAAAAATGTATTAAAAACACTCAACCAATTCTTACAACCACTTACAAAACCTTTTATCAAAAATAATGAAATTAGGAACAACATATAACAGCAATCCAAATGGTCAAATATTAATTATCCTATAATACTCAGAAAAGAGAGAAAGTAAAATTATATTATGACGCTTATTACAATGAGAATGCAGGACATTATCATGCAGTATTAAACTAATTAATGCAAGAAATTCGTAATGTAGTTTGATTGCAAAAATTGCCTCAAAAATTGTAGCTCAACTTCCTCGTTGGCAAAACATTTGAATTTCCTACAGATTGTGCTTGTTATTGGGGTTTTAATTTTGTCAATTATCCGAAAATGATCACAATATGTTGTATGTATGACTGTACTAAGCGTTTGAAAAAAAAATGAAAATATTGGATTTTATTGCCTTCCTAAAGATTCTTCATTGCGAATGTTTCGGATAAAAGCTTTGAAAAGGCAAGACTGTACAATGATAATAAAACGTTGACCTAACTGTAATGTAATACATTATATAAAATTGTTATGCTCTAAAAATTATTTTATTATTACTAAGTTTTTTTGCCATATTTCTAATCTATTTTCTATGGCTTTGGAGGAAGTACTGTACCTATAAATATAATTTATTTTTTGTCATCCTTAAAAGAATCAGGTGTTGTACATTTTATTAAATTCTTATTTATGTAATATTTTATTGTGCCTGTTAATATAATCAAAGTAGTTATGCTTTGATTATAATACTAAATAGTACTGTGTAAAGTATTTAATTTTTAAAAATAATATATAATTCTGTAAGTGCTAAAAAATCTATTACGAATTACTTGGCCAGTTTTTGATGTTTCAGTTCACAGATTTTATATTTTTTCATTGACCACGTTCCAACAGCATAAAAACAATATTTCAACTGTATAAGCATGCGTTAATTCAACAACGTGATTATTCAAAATGTTCATAAAATCGTGACTCGGCAAAATACATACTCGTAACAAACTTAATTATTGGCGAACATTTACTATTTTGTACTTGCATATATTTTTCATTGTCAGGTTTCCAATTCATAGAGTAAAAAATGTATTAAAAACACTCAACCAATTCTTACAACCACTTATAAAACCTTTTATTACAAATAATGAAATTAGGAACAACATATAACAGCAATCCAAATGGTCAAATATTAATTATACTATAATACCCAGAAAAGAGAAAAAGTAAAATTATATTATGACGCTTATTACAATGAGCATCCTGGACATTATCCTAAGAAAAGTGCAGTAGTAAACTAATTTATGCAAGAAATTCGTAATGTAATTTGATTGCAAAAATTGCCTCAAAAATTGTAGCTCAACTTCCTCGTTGGCAAAACATTTGAATTTCCTACAGATTGTGCTTGTTATTGGGGGTTTTAATTTTGTCAATTATCCGAAAATGGTAACAAGCTGTTGTACGTATGACTGTACTAAGCGTTTGAAAAAAAATGAAAATATTGGATTTTATTGCCTTCCTAAAGATTCTTCATTGCGAATGTTTCGGATAAAAGCTTTGAAAAGGCAAGACTGTACAATGATAATAAAACGTTAACCTAACTGTAATGTAATACATTATATAAAATTGTTATGCTCTAAAAATTATTTTATTATTACTAAGTTTTTTTGCCATATTTCTAATCTATTTTCTATGGCTTTCGAGGAAGTACTGTACCTATAAATATAATTTATTTTTTGTCATCCTTAAAAGGATCAGGTGTTGTACATTTTATTAAATTCTTATTTATGTAATATTTTATTGTGCCTGTTAATATAATCAAAGTAGTTATGCTTTGATTATAATACTAATTAGTACTGTGTAAAGTATTTAATTTTTAAAAAATATATATAATTCTGTAAGTGCTAAAAAATCTATTACGAATTACTTGGCCAGTTTTTGATGTTTCAGTTCACAGATTTTATATTTTTTCTTTGACGACGTTCCAACTGCATAAAAACATTATTTCAACTGTATAAGCATGCGTTAATTCAACAACGCGATAATTCAAAATGTTCATAAAATCGTGCCTCGGCAAAATACATACTCATAACAAACTTAATTATTGGCGAACATTTAGTATTTTGTGCTTGCATATATTTTGCATTGTCAGGTTTCCAATTCATAGATAAAAAATGTATTAAAAACAATCAACCAATTCTTACTACTTATAAAACATTTTATCAAAAAAAAAATGAAATTAGGAACAACCTATAACAGCCATCCAAATGGTCAAATATTAATTATACTATAATACCCAGAAAAGAGAGAAAGTAAAATTATATTATGACGCTTATTACAATGAGAATGCATTACATTATCCGAAGAAAAATGCAGTAGTAAACTAAT
>CM063509.1:19688011-19690511 GCA_032207245.1 Pardosa pseudoannulata | reverse complement strand
ATTATATATTTTATATATATATAATATATTCTTTATATATATATATATATTGATATATATATTATTTTATATTTTATTTATATATAATTATATATATTTAGATAATATATGATATATATATATTTTTAAAAAAATATATTTTATATATATATATATGTATATTATATATATATGTATATTTTTTTTTTTCTATATTATATATTATGATATATAATTATATATATTTTAATATATATATTAATTATATTATATATATATATATTATATTTATATATATATAATATTATATTATATATATATATTATATATAATTTATTTATATATATATTATAATATATATATATATATATATATATTATATATATAGTATATATATATATAATATATATTTATATATATATATATATATATATATATATATATATATATATATGTATATATATATATTTTATATATATATATATATATTATATTTATATTTTTATATATATTATATATATTATTATATATTATATATATGTTTTTATATATATATATATTTATATATATACTATATATATATATATATATATATATATATTATATATATATATATATATATATAATATATATAATTTATATATATATATAATACATAACAATAGGTTAATTTTTATTTAAAATTTTATAATTATATAACACATATTCTTGATAATGACAAAATGTATAATCACACCGTTACTCCATTTTTCTTTAAATTGATATTTTATATTTAAATTTACACAGGAGACTTTCAAAGTTAAGATATACGGATACCACAGACTAATGTAAAGTAAAATTTATATTCATAAGACAAGAGAATGATAAAACTCTCTTTCACGCTTTATAATTCTTAGAATAACTGTGGTGTGAAATAATTGCTGTGCAAATTTGTTTTCAGTGTCCTTCAAAATATTAGGATTTATTTATCTTTAACGGCCTTGACTCTGAGTTTGGTCTCAAGCAAATCGTGTGAAAGAATACACATACATACATATATACTAATATATATATATATATATATATATATATATATATATATATATATATATATATATATATATATATATATATATCACGGTTTTTTTACTGTAATACATGTTGGCTTGGATTTTACTTAAAGGAGAAACATATTTTTAATCTGTTTTATAAAATCGAGATCCTGAGTTTTGTATTACAGATATAAATAACAACTCATTGTTACAATAAGTAACAATCTCATATGGTTGTTACATAAGTAACAATCTCTGGTTGTTACTTATTGTTAACTGTTTTTTACGGTGGCATTAAACATTGGCTTGTATTTTGGTAAATGAGATCATATATTTATTTCTATTTTATGAATCGAGATTCTGTTTTATTAAAATATCTCTAGACAGTCTTTAAAATTTAGCAAATATATGACACAAAACCAATGTGAAATGAGATTTATGCTTATGGATAAAAAAGTAATAACTCTCTTCTCAGGTTACTGCTTATTTTAACATCAAGAACGAGGCAGATGTCAGATGTGTTATGTGTGAAACTTGTGTGTGTTCAGTTACTTCAAAATCTCAGGTTGTTACTTATTGTAACGGTTTTATATACGTGGCATAAAACGTTGACTTGGATTTTAGGTAAATATATTTATTTATAATCTGTTTTATAAAAATCGAAATCTGAGTTTTATTAAGTCTCCCTATTGGTCTTTAAAATTTCTCAAATGTATTAGACAAGACGAATGTGAAGTGAGATTTATGCTTGTAAAGATGTAACGGATAAAACTGTGCCCTCACGCATAAAGCTATTTATAAACTTGAGTAATTAAGCATGTGCGACGTGTTGTGTGCAGAAGTCACAGACATTTACTTGAAACACTCAAGATGTGTAAAACATTGTGAAACTGTTTTCATGATGACTTTTCAGTCAGCTTAAATTTTAGGTAGAGAAACATATAAATTGCAACAACGAAAAATAAATCTTATAAGATAATAAAGAATAATATATATTCACTATATGAATCTATATAATATTTATTTTCTGTGTTATTTAATATTTTTATTTATTATAAATTGTTTTCTTTTTATAACTAATATTATAGTATATTTATAAATATATAGATATATATTAATATATATCATATATATATATATATATATATATATAATATATATATATTTATTATATTTATTTAAAAATATATATATAATATAAAACATATATATATAAATATATAATATATATATATAAATAATATATAATAATAATAAATTTATCGAATACGACCCAATATTTATATAAAAACGAAATTTAATAGACATTTCTACGCTAAATTAAACATTTAAAAAAAACAAACAAAATATAAAAAGATGAAAAAATTTCCAATAAAAAATAAAAACCCAAAAAAAACTAAAAAATCATTTATATTTGTTATATTTATTAAGATAATTTTAAATTACTTCTCAATAATAAAAATAAAAAAATAATTTCTTTAACAATACAA
>CM063509.1:19658011-19680511 GCA_032207245.1 Pardosa pseudoannulata | reverse complement strand
ACTGCATTTCTCATATCTCACCTAATGAGAAATGTTATAATAATTACACGTCATTCCTCTCTCTAATATGAAGGAACATTACAACGAAACAATAACCGTATACTCATATAATTGCTCCAACGGCCATTTAGAACATCACCGTGAAAATTTCAAGAACAAAGCTGGTATTTGATGTAAATAAAAGATGACGACTGCTGAAAAAAGGCTCTTTAACGTGTTATGGGAGTAAATTGCCCTTTATTGTTGTTAAATTGGAGTTCTTTTGATGATTCCGAATGAGATTTTCATTCTGTATAGAGTACTTTACGGGCTATATGCTAGTGTTTTAATATTAAGAGTTCTAAGATCTAATCCTTGTCATATCACAAAAAAGCATTTATCATTTCAACGTTTTCTTTTGATAGCTTCGTGAACTGCATTTCTCATATCTCACCTAATGAGAAATGTTATAATAATTACACGTCATTCCTCTCTCTAATATGAAGGAACATTACAACGAAACAATAACCGTATACTCATATAATTGCTCCAACGGCCATTTAGAACATCACCGTGAAAATTTCAAGAACAAAGCTGGTATTTGATGTAAATAAAAGATGACGACTGCTGAAAAAAGGCTCTTTAACGTGTTATGGGAGTAAATTGCCCTTTATTGTTGTTAAATTGGAGTTCTTTTGATGATTCCGAATGAGATTTTCATTCTGTATTTAAATGATATCGCAATTAAAATGCTTTCTATTTACTTTCTATTTCAAGAAATAAAATTAAAGTGTTTTATCAAGATATACGAAAGCTTCTGCAGACATATAACCGATAGATTTAGGACTCTCACCACTTTGTATAAGCACTCGAAACTGATAAATTCTTTAAATTATTTACATGTTCAGTACATTATATGATATAAGTACGTAATACTTTATACTCTTGTACATATTGTACTCCTGCCTACTTTTGTTAGAAATGCACTATAATCTATATTTTATATAGAAGTTATAGTAATTTTTTTTTATTTTATATCAGCTTTTCCAACCCAACCTTTTTAGGTCAAGTTCCATTTGGTTGAGGTTGTTTTGGTTTGTTTTGTTTTGATTTATGTTGTTTTGGTTCCATTATGCTAAACTGCAATAGTTAGTAACAATTAACTTATTTCATGATAATTGTTATTGTGAGTGTGTTTATGTGCTTTATGCATTTTGTAATGGTGAGCATGTATTCGATCACATATTAAGACATATTTCATTAAAACATATTTAAGGTTATTTAGCATTATTAACTTTTTTAAATTATAAACGCACTGTCATACACATACACACACACACACACACACACACACACACACACACACATATATATATATATATATATATATATATATATATATATATATATATATATATATATATATATATATATATATATATGATACATAGAGTAACATACTATGCTTCAGGGATATAACGTGGTCGAAAGGGTGTAGTCATCGGTGGAAAAGAATAAGATTTATCAAGAGAACTTTAGCAGCATTTTTATTTATCAACGTCCAACAGCAAAATCTCTCAAATTTTGGTAATGCGGTCTTTTATAAAAAGATGCTGAGCAGTTACTATTTCAACGATATCTTCTAATAACCTTATATACTGCTTTTTCACAACGCACATAATAATACTTAGAGGAATACTTACTTCCCCTTTCAAATATGAAGAATCATTACTACAAAAAGAGTTTCGTATACTCATATAATTGCTCCAACGGCCATTTAGAACACAAATGTGGACATTTCAAGAACAAACATGGCTTTAATGTAAATAAAAGATGACGACTGCTGAAAATAAGTCTCCTTGCAGTTTTATGGGAATAAATTGCACTTGTTCAAATTGGAATTGTTTTGGATATTTTCAAAGGAGATTTTAATTCTATATTTAAACGATGCAGTACCTAATATATGTTTTACTTTTACGTTTAATTTCAAAAAATAACTTAAATGTGTTTAAAGTTTCTCCATACGTATAATCGATAAATTAAAGACTCTCAACAATTTGGTCTCGAAAAGTTATTTGAGTTAGCACTTTGCATATCCAGTACATTACATATGATATATACATGTAAGGCTTTACACTATTGTGTAATTTTTACTATTCTATACTCTTGTATAAAATATACTATACATTATATTTTATATACAAAGTTCTATATATTTTAAATTCTGCATCATTTTGAACACAATGTACTAAGCTTTATATACAAGATAATTCTGTTTTATATATTTTATATAATTGTGTACACAAAGATCTATATTTTCTATACAAGATTTTATGTATTTTATATCTATATTATTGTCTTCAGAATGACCTATAATATTTTCTACACATATACCTTTTATATATTAGCGTTTAAAGCTTTAGTTGTATATATCAATGTGATGTACAGGATAGAAAATGGTTAAACAATATTCCAACCAATATATTTTCTAGCAAATTTTAAGTAGATTCTTATAATAAGGAATATATCTTTACTAATTTGTTAAGTTACTAAATAATCACAAGTAATGACTGAATAATTTACTAATTTCTATTCGTGACTTAAATAATAAATTTCTTAGCTTTACTAATTTGTTAAGTTACTAAATAATCACAAGTAATGACTGAATAATTTACTAATTTCTATTCGTGACTTAAATAATAAATTTCTTAGCCTGATTTCATAGTGAAAGCATATATAGTACAGTAGGGCAAAGTATAGAAAACTGTATTATTTACAATAAAAGCCATATTTTATTTAAAATACATTTTTCTGTTTCATAACTCTTAGTAATTATTGAATTGTTAACATAGTCTTAACGACAAAAATCAGAATTAATACTGAATATTAATATCTACTTAATACTCGAAATTTTCCTATAAAAGTATTAAATTCACGCAAATAAAGATTAAAAAAATTAAAAATATTTAGAAATTTTTACACAAATAAAATTTTTTATTTCAACAAAATTAAGCATTTATTAAATGTTGCACATAAGTTGAGTTTTCACAAGAAAAATTACTTAAATCTAATGCTTGTCATAATGTGAGAGTCCGATGCATTTAGCATTTAAATGTTTTCTTCGGATAGCCTTATGTACTGCATTTAACACAAGCCACCTATTAAGAAATATTACTAATACGAAGGGATATTACAGTAAAACAATGATAGTACACTCGTATAATTGCTGTACGGCCATTAGCAAATTGAATTGAAAATGTGAAAAACAAAGCTGGCACGTGATTTAAAATAATAATGACCACTGATGAAAATATATATTAACATCAAGGTTATTTATCCTCACATGACAGTAAATTGAATTTTATCTTATTAAAGTGGGATGCTTTTGATGAATTTCAAATGGACATTTAATGTTATAAATCATCAAAATACTAACTAAAATACATTTTGATAATTTTCAGTCAAATTTCTAGTGTTCTTTAAAGATGTACTAAAGTTTATGTATAATTATAAATAATGACTTCAAAATTCCTAAAATTGTTGTTTTCATATTTTAAGTTGTTTAATTAATGTATCAAAATTTATATTTTTGAAGATTTTAGGGTAGTTTGTTTGAAGAAAGAAAATTTTTTAATGTTATAATTAAATGGTATTTTTACTGGCATAAATATTTATTGGTATGACTTTTTAAAAGTTACTGTATAAGATCAAACAATGGTTTAATGAATTTCAAAGTAGTTGTTTCCCCTTATATAATAAACGTCTACAACTGAATTCAATGGAAAAACTATGTATAGTTTGAAACTAAAAAATTCATAAAACTACTTTGTCTACGGAAAAGATTTTGTTCTATTAAAAATATAATTCCAATTTCTTTTCAGTCTTTATTTCTTAATTCAGTCTTTAATGGAAAAATACTGGATAATCTAAATACTAGAAATCTACTTAAAACTGTATATGGTTCTTAAATAAATTTGTTAAATACATACAATTAATGAGAAAAAGTAATCTAAGCTACAATCAGACACTATTCATTAACTGTCTATTAGTTTTTAACATTGAAAAATTAAAAGAATTCAATATTTTTTAAATATGAAATATCTTTATTGAAATAACCTTATCATTTAATACATCTCTCTACTTAAAATTGTATACAGTTCTTAATAACGTTGTGAAATACATACGACTAATGAGAAGGAATAATCTAAGCTACAATCAGACACTACTCATTAACTGTTTACTAGTTTTTAACATTAAAAAATAAAAAGAATTCAATATTTTTTTAAAAATAAAATATCTTTATCATTTAATAAATCTCATGAATAAGTTATATTTTAAAAGAGAGAGTTCCAAATTAAATTATTTTCACACCGTGTAAGTGCAGTGAATTTATCTCTTTAACGTTTTCTTCTTTTAGTTTCATGTACAACATTTATTATAAATCTTCTCTAATAAGAAATATTATGATAGAGAACGTTTTCTCAATATGAAGGAATATTACAGCAAAACATTGAGCGAATACTCATAGAGTTACTCTAACGGCCATTTAGCACATCGACGGAGAAATGAAATATTTTTACTGAATAACTTTATCATTTAATAAATCTTATGAATAAGTTATATTTTAAAAGAGAGAGTTCCAAAATTAAATTATTTTCACACCGTGTAAGTGCAATGAATTTATCTCTTCAACGTATTCTTCTTTTAGTTTCATGTACAGCATTTACCATAAATATTCATTAATAAGTAATATTGTGATAGTTAGATGACCTATTCTTAATATGAAGGAATATTACAGCAAAACATTGAGCGAATACTCATAGAGTTCCTCTACCGGTCATTTAGCACATCGACGGAGAAATGAAATATTTTTACTGAAATAACTTTATCTTTTAATAAAGGTCACATATAAGTTATAAATTAAAAGAGAAAGTTCCAAAATTAAATTATTTTCATAACGGGTAATTGCAGTGAATTTATCTCTTCTACGTTTTCTTCTTTTAGTTTCATGTACTGCATTTACCATAAATAATTGCTAATAAGAAATATTATGATAGTTAGATAACGTTTTCTCAATGTTAATGAACATTACTGTTAAATATTGAGCGAATATTCACGTAATTCTTCTATTATTACCATTTAGCACATCGACGGAAAAACATCAAAAACAAAGCTGGCATTAGATGTAAATAAATGACGACAGCTGTTGAAAATATGTATTAATATCAAAATATTTAATGCCAGGAAAGTAAACTGTCTTTTATGTTGTTGACTTGGAATGCTTTGATGAATTACAAATGCGAATTAAATATTATGTTTTATAGATTTAACAACTTCTGCTTCAAAACTCAGTAGTTATTGATGTTTTAACTCAGTCTTAACGAAAAAAATCAGAATTCATCCTGAATACTAATATCTACTTAATATTCGATATTGTCCTATAAGGGTTCCTATAAGATATTTTTAGAGATTTCTGTTTTATTTCTACAATTAACAAAATTAAAATTATTTTTTAATATATGCAAAAGTTTTTTCACAATTGCAAATGATTAATTCTAAACACTTAAAACTGAAAAAATTATATTTTTGAGTTGTTTAAACAATATACCTGTATTGAATAAAAAGAATTTTATTTCGAATAACCATGAACTTTGAATTTTGGTTTCCTTTTAAGTCAATTAATTATTATAAATGATCAATACCAATAAGTAATCAATAATTGACTCAGGTAATTGCTTATCTTTTTTTATCTTTTGAATTTGATATGCAGGATCTGTAGAAACCGAAATGATGAACCAAAACAGAAGTCTATTGTCGAATAAAACTGTCTTTAATGATGAAACACATCACGATGAAGGTCTACAAAATTAATTTAGAATTGTGAATTAGGCTTTAAAACACATGTGCAACACTGAATATAATGGAATACAGGCAAAAATGAATAAATTGCATACACACCGAATAGCAAGATAACATTCATTTTTTCCTTAGACTTGTATACTAAAAACAAACGAAACAATAAAAAACGTTACGTGGGAATGTCATCTGTTGAAATAGAAAAACAGTTAGAATAGAAACTATACAAAATAAAAATATAACAACTATTATAAATTAGTAAATAATTAAAATTAAATAGCAAGTCTTTTATGAAGACTGAACAATACTACAATGCATATTTCTAAGAATTTTTATATGTAAATTCTTTTAACAAAACAGGTTTTTTTAATGGCATAGATATCTTACAAAATAAAATCAAACGATGATTTAATGATTTTTATAATAGTAGTGTTATTTTAAATCATAATCATCTAATCATGAATGTATGGAATTACACGACAAAATACAAAATGCTGTAATATCTGTGGACTTACTTTACTAAAAAAATTGAGTCTTAACAATGTGAAAAATCAGTTATTTCAGTCTGAAGTAGAAGATTAAAAAAAATACTGATTATTAAAATCTACTTAATATTATAAATAATTTTTAAAGTTATTACATACAGCTAAATAAAAAAAATGAATAAAACTAAGATTATACTCTTTTTATGAACTCTCATTTAATCCTTTAACATAAAATAAATTACATACAGCCAAATAATGAAAATGAATAAACTAAGAATTATACTATTTTAAGGAACTCTCATTTAGTCCTTTAACATAAAAAAATTACATACAGCCAAATAAAGAAAATGAATAAACTAAGATTATACTCATTTTAGGAACTCCCATTTAGTCCTTTAACATAAAAAAATTACATACAGCCAAATAAAGAAAATGAATAAACTAAGATTATACTCATTTTAGGAACTCCCATTTAGTCCTTTAACATAAAAAAAATTACATACAGCCAAATAAAGAAAATGAATAAACTAAGATTATACTCATTTTAGGAACTCCCATTTAGTCCTTTAACATAAAAAAAATTACATACAGCCAAATAAAGAAAATGAATAAACTAAGATTATACTCTTTTTATGAACTCTCATTTAGTCCTTTAACTTAAAAAAAATAATAACATATAAAAACATTTATTCTTACCGAACATAATTTAGCATTTTTTATATCTCATGCTTAATTTAAAATCTAAACGTGAATGTTTTCAGAGCTAATGCTTAATAACGAGAGAGTACTAAGCATTTACCATTTGAGTGTTTTCTTCTGATAGCTTCATGTACAGCATTTCCCATGAGTCCCCTAATATGAAATGTTATGATAACTAGATGTCGTTTCTCTACCTAATATGAACAAACATTACATTGAACAAACAATGACCGGTATAATTAGTGGCATAATTGCTCAAAATGCCATTTACCGTACCGAAGGGGAAATTTGAAGAACAAAGATGGCACGTGATCTAAATTACTTATTATTGCTCCTGAAAATAGCAAATAATATCAAGGGTATTTAGCGTACCATGGGAGTAAACTTTCTTTTACGTTGTTAAATTGGACTATTTTAATGAATTTCAAATTAAAATTTATTGTCAAATCTTATCGTTATTCCAACTAATAAATTGCTTTACAGTTTCGAGTTGAATGTTTAAAATTTGCAAATTAAAAGTGCATTTTTAAGATATATGAATCTTTCTAAACAATTTTAAAAGATTCACTCAATTTCTCTCAAATCTAGACATATCTCTATTGATGTGTTTAAATGCTGTACAAACAATTTATTTAAGATTTTTTACATTTTTATTCTTAAATTAAGAAAGATAATTTTTATGTAAATGGTAAATTACTGAACAATATCAGGTGATAAAAGACGGATATCCTAGTATGAAATCTTGAAATAAACAATAAAATTCTAAACTTGAATTAAATGACAAAACGATGTATATTATAACAGCAAAAATAAAAAAAAAGCTGTATGGCAAATAAAATATTTGAATACTATTTTTTAATTGAGTCTTAACAGTCTTAAGGTTCCACAGTTTTTTATATAAGTCTTTGGGTAAAGATCAAAATTAAATAATGATTATTAATTTTAAATATTCGATTATATTGTACTATATGTTATTTAACATTAGATTTACGGATGTTAATCATATACCTATTTTTACTGAAGTGATCCAATTAGATTCATACAAGAAAACTGAAGTTTTTTGCAAAGAAAACAGTTCCAAATTAATTTAAATAAATGTTTATTACCAAAAAAATCATGGAAAACACATTTTTTAGACATAAAATCTGTATTTTAAAACACATTTTCCGCAAACATTTCTATTACATTTAGCACAATGGTTTCTACATTTGTTTCTTTTGCATGATTGTAGAACTTGATAATTCTTCCGTGCATCAGTAGCAGGAATTTCTGTCATTGGAATGGAAGTGTTCTCGACGACTTCTCTATATTTACTTTATATTATACTTTATATTTACTTTATACTATATTTATTACTATATTTATTTATTTTCATATAAATTCTGTGAGTCATATTGGCTCACAACCGTGAAAATAGGTATACCACATTTGATAATGCGAAATGAAAATTCTACGGGGAAGAGGAATGAAAGTTTACATATATTTTATTGATTAACTAAAAACCAACGTATGTTTTTATAAGTGATGTTAAAGTTTTATGTACATATAGTGATCAAATTTTTATTGAGTCAAATTGGCTCGTTTAGTAAATCTAGAGTTAAATAAGGTTTATTGAAGACAAAAATAAACTAAGCTACAATCATACTGTTTTCACCAGTTTTAGTTTAGTTCTTCACCATTAAGTAATTCAAAACGGAGATATTTTTAAATAAACAACATTTCTCTAAAAAAATTAGCGTTTATTAAATCATACATATGTTACTTTTCTAAAAGAGAATGTTCCAAGTATTAATGCTCCTCATAATGAAAGAGTGCTAAACATTTAACCTTTCAGAATTTTCTTCTAATATTTCCTTGTACTGCCTTAACAATAACTCACATAATAAGAAATGTTATGATACTTAAATATTGTTTCTTTCCCTAATATGTAGGAACATCACATGAAAACAATAACCTACACTCATATAATTACCCTAACGGTCAACAACGAAAACATTTGAAGAACAAAGCCGTCACGTGATGTAAGAAAAGATGATGACTGTTGAAAATAAGTATTAATGTGAAGGCCATTTAGCATTCCAATGAGATAAAATTTACATTCTAACACGGTTAAGTTGAAATTCCTTTGAATAAATAGCAAATGAATGTTTGGTGATATACATAAATGGACATAATACTTTTCAATCTCAACAGTTTATAATTATAACATTCTATTTATATTAAAAATAAATAAATGAAATTTTTTAAAAATATTTTTTTAAAGAAATGATAAGTTATTCAACAAAACCAAGTCATAAATAATGAATTTCCAAGTATATAATCTTGGGAAAAAGAATAAATTTCTAAATTTGAATTGAATGGCAAAACAATGTATAGTATAACAGGAAAAACTGTATGGCAAATGAAATATTTTATTAATTTTTGTAATCAATTCTGAACAGTCTTAATCAACTATTTCTTAATTCAGTGTTCGGATAAAGATCAAAATTAAATACTGATTATTAAAATTAAATATTTCTATTCTACAGTTATAAAATAAGATTAATTGAACACAAAAATAAACTGAACTACAATCATACAGTTTTCATCAGCTATTGTTTGGTTCTTTAGCTATAAATATTAAAAAACTTTAGAGATATTTTCAAATAAATAACATTTGTTCACGGAAAAAGTGTTAGCATTTATTATATCATACATATATTATTAATACATGCATACGTTATATTTCTAACTGAAAATGTTCCAAGCATTAATGCTCGTCATAATGAAATAATGCTGAGCATTTAACATTTCAACGTTTTCTTTTGATAGTCTCGTATACTGCCTTTATCATAACTCACCTAATGAGAAATGTTATGATATTTAAATGTAGTTTCTCTCGCTAATATGTATGAACATAACATGAAAACAGTAAAATACATACCTTAAATTACACTAACAGCCAGTCATTACAACAACTATATATAAAGAACAAAGGCGTCACATGATGTAAATAAAAGATAACTACTGCTGAAAATAAGTATTAATCTCAAAACCATTTAGTTTTCTAAAACATAAAATTTACATTTTAACATAGTTAAGATGAAATTCCTTTGAATAAATAGCAAATGAATGTTTGGTGTTATGCATAAATGGACATATCTTTCAAACACAACAGTTTTAATTACAACAATCTATTCTAGGTTAAAAATAAATAAATAAAAATTAAATAAACATATTTTTTAATAGAAATGAAAAGTTATTGAACAAGACAATGTGATAAATGATAGATTTAAAAGTATGTAATCTTGGCATAGACAATAAATTTCAAAATTCGATTTGAATGACAAGACAGTGCAACAGATAAAATAATTATATGGCAAATGAAATATTTTATTAATATTTTTAATCGAGTTTTAACAGTCGTAATCAACTATTTCTTAATTCAGTCTTCAAATATAGATTAAAATTAAATACTGATTATTAAAATTAAATATTCGATTCTATTCTAAAGTTATAAAATAAGGTTAATTCAAGAAAGAAATAAACTGAACTACAATCATACTGTTTTCTTCAGCTATTGTTTAGTTCTTCAGCATTAAATAATTAAAAACTGAGATATTTTCAAATAAATGACATTTCTTCACCAAAACAAAATTTAGTATTTATTAAATAATGCAAATGTTACTAATACATGCGTATGTTATATTTATAACTGATAATATTACAAGTATTAATGCTCATAATAATGAAAGAGTGCTTAGCACTTACTATTTCAGCGGTTTCTTCTGATATTTTCTTGTACTGCCTTTACAATAACTCACATAATGAGAAATGTTATGATACTTAAATGTCATTTCACTCACTATGTAGGAACATCACATGAAAACAACAACCTACACTCATATAGTTACCCTAACGGCCAGTTATTACAACAACGAAAGCATTTGAAGAACAAAGCCGATACATAATGTAAGAAAAGATGATGACTGCTAAAAATAAGTATTAATATGAAGGCCATTTAACATTCCAATGTGATAAATTTTATATTTTAACATGGTTAAGTTGAAATTCCTTTGAATAAATAACAAATGAATGTCTGTTGCTATATATAAATTGACATAATACCTTTCAAGCTCAACAGTTTTAAAAATAACAGTCTATTTTAGATTAAAAATAAATACATAAAAAATTTAAAAAAAATATTTTTTCAAAGAAATGATAAGTTATTCAACAAAACCAGGTCATAAATGATGAATTTCCAAGTATGTAATCTAGGAATAAACAATAATTTCTAAATTTTAATTGAATGACAAAACAATGTATATTATACCAGTAAAAAAACTATAAGGCAATGTAATATTTTATTAATATTTTAATCGAGTCTTAACAGTCTTAATCAACTATTTCTTAATCCAGTCTTTGAAAAAAATCAAAATGAAAGACTGATTATTAAAACTATATATATATATGATTCTATTCTAAAGTTATAAAATAAGGTTAATTCAAGAAAGAAATAAACTGAACTACAATCATACTGTTTTCTTCAGCTATTGTTTAGTTCTTCAGCATTAATTTATTAAAAACTGAGATATTTTCAAATAAACAACATTTCTTCATCGAAAGAAAATTTAGTATTTACTAAATTATGGAAATTTTACTAATACATGCATATATTATATTTCTAACTGAAAATGTTCCAAGCATTAATGCTCGTCATAATGAAATAATGCTGAGCATTTAACATTTCAACGTTTTCCTCTGATAGTCTCGTATACTGCCTTTATCATAACTCACCTAATGTTATGATGCTTAAATATTGTTTCTTTCCCTAATATGTAGGAACATCACATGAAAACAATAACCTACACTCATATAATTACCCTAACGGCCAGTTATTACAACAACGAAAATATTTAAAAAACAGATCTGTCACGTGATGTAAATAAAAAATGATGAATTCGGAGCATAAGTATTAATGTGAAGGCCATTTAATATTCCAATGAGATAAAATTTACATTCTAACACGGTTAAGTTGAAATTCCTTTGAATAAATAACAAATGAATGTTTGGTGATATACATAAATGGATATAATACTTTTCAATCTCAACAGTTTATAATTATAACATTCTATTTATATTAAAAATAAATAAATGAAAAAAATGTTATTAATAGAAATGATAAGTTACAGAACAAGACCTGGTGATAGATGACGGATTTCCAAGTATATAATCTTAGCATAAACAATAAATTTCTAAATTTGAATTGAATGGCAAAACAATGTATAGTATAACAGGAAAAACTGTATGGCAAATGAAATATTTTATTAATATTTTCAATCGAGTCTGAACAGTCTTCATCAACTATTTCTTAATTCAGTCTTCGGATAAAGATCCAAATTAAATACTGATTATTAAAATTAAATATTCGATTCTATTCTAAAGTTATAAAATAAGGTTAATTTAATACAGGGTTAAACTGAATTAAAATTATACTGTTTGCATTAGCTACTGCTTAGGTCTTCAGCATTAAATAACTAAAAAACTGAGATATTTTTAAATAAATAACATTTATTCATCCGAATAAAATTAGCATTTACTAAATCATGCATATGTTATTAATACATAAATATGTTATATTTCTAACTGAAAATGTTCTAAGTATTAATGCTCGTCATAATGAAATAATGCTGAGCATTTAACATTTCAACGTTTTCTGTGATAGTTTCGTATACTGCCTTTATCATAACTCACCTAATGTTAAGTTGCTTAAATACCATTTCTTTTCCTAATATGTAGGAACATCATATGAAAACAATAACCTACATTCAAATAATTACCCTAACGGCCAGTTATTACAACAAAGAAAGCATTTTAGACAAAGAGCAAAGGCGTCAAGTGATGTAAATAAAAGATAACGATTACTGAAAATAACTATTGACATGTGAAAGCCATTTAGAGTTCCAAAGAGATAAAATTTGCATTTTAACATTGTTAAATTGGAGTGTCTTTGGATAAGAAGAAAATGAAAATTCGATGACTATACATAAATTCACATAATACATTTTTAATCTGAACAGTTTTAATTATATCAATCTACTTTAGATTACACAAAAAATTCCCTGCTTAAAATAGTTTGTCTTACATTATTATGTAGGACATAACTTTAAAATGTATATTAAGTTTTTTAAAATAAAATTTTAAAAAATTAAAAAGACAATAGTGTTTCCATAATTAAAATTTTATTTTAAAGTTGTTTACAGTCAATTTGGTTTCATTTGGATTGGAGAGCTATAGTCTACTGTTTTCTTACACGAGCGTTAAGAACACCATGCCCTAATGCTTAAAGCCAATTACGAAGTGCTACGAACATCCATGCCAGCAGCGGAATTCGAAACACGATCTCCGGTACATGAGAAGATCTTTAACAATTGGCTGCCTACATCTGAAACTATTGTTTAGAAAAACATGATATGCTGTATAGGTCATAATAAGTTGGTGGCTATGCGATTGAGCGAAAAAAAATACTTAAAACTTTATCTCTACATGGTGTTTTTTGATGAGTTACATATTTAGCCAACATTTACTCTAGTTAAAAAAATGTTTTACAATAATATAGTGTATCCAGGGATATGATATAAAATGACGTAAAGTTCTGACTGCCATATCAGGTATAATTCTTGGTTTATCAACACTGACTAGTTAACAACGCTGTTTCAAATTCCCCGAAAGCCAACAGTCTCATGAGTTGAATTCTGCGGAGCGGAATGGCCATATATTCTGTAATTAGAGGCCGATGAAACGTTTTAAATTTGAACACTCTATATATGCATGATATAAAAATAAACCTCTTGTTCCCATTATAACTTATGAAAGTTCCATATTGGAAACTAATTTTTATATCTAATAGAATCTAATTACCATTCTTGTGCTATGAAATAATTTTAATAAAAGTATATTATACTATACAATTATATTTTATTTTTAGTATACTAAAAACTTCTTTTTAAATTTCTTATTTATTAACAGTTTTCAAAATCTTCTAAATTAACAAAGAGATGTTTTGAAAGTTTGGCTTTACCATATGAGACAGCTGCTTTATTTAAATTTAATATAGAAATATAAATTATTAAAATTATATTTCAAAATTTATCTTGTGGATACGTGCTTATTATTTTTTTAATTTCTGTCCATCTTTTATATTATTTAAAAATATATACTACTTGAAATTCCATAACTGTATATTTTTTTCAAGTTATTAAAATATTAAAAACAGAACATAAGTGTAAAAAGAAAAAAGGCTATTACAACAATATTTCTTACTCTCGAAATATAGTATATCATAGTAGAGAGATTCATTGTTTCTGCAAGGTAGAGAATACACATATTACCCTTTTGAAACATAATTTTTTTAAAGTATACTTTACAAACAAGTTTGTAAATTGTTATTAACTAACATATAGTCCTTCATATGACGTAATTAGTATTTTGTTTTAATTTATGGAAATTTAAGTATGGAATAAGGCATATAAAAAAATTGTTTGTTACTTGGCTGAGAATTATCTGGTACACACTCAATAGTTTTTTTTTATCTCCATACTCCTCTAAAGTCTCCCGATACTGTGAATGCAGTTTAGAATCACGTTGCATTCATTTAGAAAGATAATTCAAAGTTTTCTAAGCTACGTTAAAATTATAATTAAGATCTTTCCAATTTTGTTGCCACAGTAATTAATGGAAGTAAAGGAATAACACTGTCAGTTTCACTACACGCTGGGGGTAGATAGAATTTCTTGTTAATACCGGTGACAAAATTTACATTGCAACAAAAAATAATTTAAAAATTATCACATATGTACCTAATCTATTATTTAAGTCAGATATGAAAAGAAAATTTTTTACATAATACCTAAATTCAGTGATAAAACGTATGAGAATAATGCAGATAAAACAAGAAGTGATTAAATGAGATGGTTAAATTAATGACGTCATAATGCTAGACAAAAAATATTATTTTTACCAATTTATTATGTAATAAATTGGTAAATTTAATCTCATGTGCTATTATTTTCCCTAATTATGAACCAGGGAAAAAAACAGCATTAAACACTCGAAAAGGGGGTAGGGGTGGATTCTGAACGTTTTACAGACGACATATTTTTTGCTATGATATGAAGCATATTTATACCCGTTTATTATAGAACGGATTGATAGTTTATGAGAAGATAAACTTTACTCGCTTTGAATTTTACTAGCCCTAACTCATCAAAAATCCAATATGGATGCATGTATTCATTCCAGGTTCCAATCGCTTCAAAATTCCAGGGCAGACTGACAGATAACTTAGACTATTATTATCACTTATGCTACTATGCATTAAATTATAAGTAAATAAAAATCATTTCAAGAAGCGTAGACTTTTTGTTTAAAATGTCACTATTTAATTTTTTCATAAATTTTCGAATACTTTTTGTAATTTAATAATGTATAATTTTACACAATGGTATATATATACATTAATACTTACCGTGAATTTATAATAATTTTGCCTTTTAAATTTCCAATTTAAATGCAGAGAAACCAAGTTTTTAATATCAAAATTCTGAGTTAATAATTTACTTAAGCTTCATAGTTTTTGTATTCTTAAAAAAACTAAATATCGAAATAATTCAAAATTTAATTTTTCTATGTGAAGTATAGTGACACTTCAAAAGTATAATAAAAACAAAAATTTTTAAAACATCCTTAAAATAAGATTCAATACAGGTATATATTTTCAGTAAATACTCTTTTTTTTATACCTATACACTAACACAAAAAGTAGATATCTATTTAATATACACTGTTGTGGAAATTTTATTCCTATATATCAGACGCTGGAAATAAAAATTTTCAATGACAGAGTTATTTTCTCTAAACGAACGTTACTAAACATTTTTTTTAATAAAATTACTACACATTTTAAAATATTACTTGTAAATCCATTAATTACAAATTGATCTCTATTTAATTTACACAATTATGGACATTTTACTCCTATTTATCAGCCGCTGGGAATCAGAAATTTTCATCGATAGATGCAGTTATTGTCTCTAAATGAAATGGAAATATCTGATTATTTAATGCAAGCTACTAGCAGAGTAACATTTTTAAATTATGCATATATAAAGCTTTATTTAAGGAAGTCTATAAGATTTGCTACACAAAACCAATAATATTAAAAATATTGATGTTACTAATTAAAAAACAAATTGTTTTCTTGTTATTACAATCTCCTTCTAAATATTTTAATTTAATTAATATAATTTTAATTTTAATTATATTCACTCAAACAACAATTAAATCTCTTTTATTGTATAAACCAGTTAGGAAATGTTATCACTATTTTTCATCTGCTACGACTTTAAACTGTTCAATAATAGATGAACTCAATATCTCTGAATATAACGAAATAAAAATTATAATTTAATACATAGCGTTTGCAGAATAAAATAGGTAAAATACTGATTTATAAGATTTCTTTTAATAAGTATTTAATTAATTACACCTTAGATCGATAAACTTAATAAAATTTAACTCTTTAAATTAATTGTTTTCTACCATTGTCGTTCCATACCAAATATTATAACTAAATAGATGCTTTTAATTTAAACTGTTAATGCATATATTACATAAAGATCTTCTATTTATATACATCCCTTGGAAAATTTTAATACTATCTGTGAACAGCTATTAATTAAAACTTTTCAAAAACATTTTGTAACACATATATATACATATATATATATATATATATATATATATATATATATATATATATATATATATATATATATATATATATATATATATATATATATATATATATATATATATATATATATATATATATATATATATATATATATATATATATATATATATATATATATATATATATATATATATTATATATATATGTATATATATATATATACATATGTATATATATATATATATATATATATATATATATATATATATATATATATGTGTGTGTGTGTATACATATACATATATATATATGTATATACACACACATATATATACATATATACACATATATATATATATATATATACATACATATATATATATATATAAGGGCATTAACAAAGGGACATCTATAGTTTATATATTTATTTATTCTGATTTATTTAAAAATACATTTACTAAAAGTCAGCATTCTTTAGCATGAATAATAATAATGTCCGTTAAAAATTCTCAATAACAGATGAAATCTCTAAATTGTCTCTAAATTCAATCCCAACAAAATAGCCCCTTAATGCAGAGCATTAACAAAGTGACATCTATAATTGATTTATTTATTTATTCTGATTTATTTAAAAATACATTTACTAAAGGTCAGCATGAATAATAATAATGCGCGTAGTAAATATTACAAGAAATTCTCATTTGTTACTTGTTCCGCATTCAACTCATTGTAAGCCTTTTAAGATCCAAAGAAAAATGGGCAAAATATATTCTTGCTCCATTAAACCTGACTGCAAAGAAGTATTTTCTAACTTATTAAGAGAGTAGAAAGCTACTGTATCAATATTCTTTTCTGATCTCGGTCCATCGGTTTTAGGGGTTTACTTATTTTAAGAGCAAATAAAGTCAAGATGTACGCTATCATGAATATGATTGAAGAAGTTTCTTTTGTGATAAATTTCATGTATCTCCTACAATTGTTTCGTCGAAGTATAAAAGTTAAATTGTTATGTGCCATAAATTATCCCGTTATCACTGAGAGAATATTGTTTGATAGTTTCTAATGATTATGCTTGATTGATGACAGGGAAATAAGGAAAACATAAAAAGACATTAAGTACACATATATATGCAATTTACATGTTTTTAAACGTATAAATGCTACGTAGTTCTATTAAATTAAATAACATTTTGTACAGACTTTACAAATGTCCTTATACAAATTGTTTTCATTTAGTAATCTTGTAAGTAATTCTCTAGGAGGAAAACTTATCCTGATAAGACGAAACACCGAGTCAACTGTACATGATGATGAATATACTTTTAAAAAAGTTACTACATTTTTTAAATTTTTCACTTTTTATAATCTGAACTAATTTTTAACGTATCTCCTGCAATTGTTCCAAGGAAACATATAAAATTTATTTATTATGCTCTTTAAATGGTTCCATAATCATTGAAAAAACTGCTTCATATTACCTAATATTTATGTTTCATTCATGTCAAACAAATAATTAAAACAAGGAATTATACTTACACACACACACACACACACACACACACACACACATATATATATATATATATATATATATATATATATATATATATATATATGTCTGGATTTAAAATATAGAGTAATTTAAGAGATTTAATTAGGAATTATTTTAATGGGAGTAACGCGCCTCGCGTTATTAGTCACATAGATACGGCTTACGCGCAGTGATATGGGCAAAGAGCGATAAGCAATGACTATAGGCAGACCTGTGGCTCCTCGAAGCAGTAAAAACTGCCTTTGTTAGCTGTTGGGCGCCAATATGAGACGCCATTGTTGAGTAGCGTGTGAAGTTTATTTATAAAGAGAAGAAAAAGAATTACTTGAGAGTGGACTGATTTATATATTTTACTAGTGTGTTTACTGGACCCCGACATATATATATATATATATATATATATATATATATATATATATATATATATATATATATATATATATATATATATATATATATATATATATATATATATATATATATATATATATATATATATATATATATATATATATATATATATATATATATATATATATATATATATATATATATATATATATACATATACATATATATATATACATATATATATATATATATATATATATATATATATATATATATATATATATATATATATATATATAATATATATATATATATATATATATATATATATATATATATATATATATATATATATATATATATATATATATATATATATATATATATATATATATATATATATATATATATATATTATATATATATATATATATAATATATATATATAATATATATATATATATATACATATATGTATATACATACATATATATATATATATATATATATATATATATATAATTTAAGTATTTATATTAATTTAATATATTAATTTATATGAACAACTGTAAATGTAACTCCTCTTTCTGGAATTCATAAGATAAAAGACAACTACCAGGGAAAACATTATTTAATTTCCTGTAAAAAAGTTGTTATAAATGCTTTAAACAATTAGAAATTTTACTTTTAATAACATTTTCCAGCTCACAAATGTAAAATATGCAATAAAAAATGTGACATTTTTTGTATCAATTTCGTGAAAAAAAAGAAATTGTTAAGAAAATAAATTGAATAAAATGCAAGCATATTGTAATCTCACCGAGCGGTTTGCGATGTTTCTACTTCCGATTGTAAGTCATACCCTAATCATCTGGATACGATTTCGCATGGGTCTCGTATAAGGAGCAGGTATGGAGGCGAAATAATCAGTCTTAAATGATTTAAAACTTAACAATTATTCATTTATTTAACAAAAAGCATTTAAAGCAAATATTAAAATGCATAATTAAAATCGTCCCAAGATTAGATTACTCTAGACAACCTGCAGGGAGTCCCCTCCCGTGTCTTCTTTTCCAAACAGGTTTGGCTTGGTTTGGTTAGGAGCGCTACGGTCTACTTTTTTGCAACACAATGGCTAATGAGACCGGGACCTACTGCTTAAAGCCTATTCCGAACGGCTACAAACATCCATGCTAGAGTGGGATTCGAACCCACGAATTCTGGTTCCGAAGGTTTCCAAACAGGAAACCTCGGTTCAGGGGAGATCGACCCCCTCCCTCTTTGACCTTTGACCTTGGAGTAGCCGAAACGCTCTTTGGCGCCCAGCCTACGAAGTAACACAAAGTACTGTTCTTTTCTCTGTCGGTATGTTGACAATAGCTGCACACTTGACACCTCAAATCGTTTGTTCTTCAAAAAGACCTTTACTGGTACAATACTGCCGTTTTCAATTGTTCAAATGAACAAAAGTTCTCCCGACCCCCGACAGAGACGGACGCAACTCTTACAGGCCCCACCTAAATTTGAAATTAGCTTCTAAAGGGCTAATTTCAAACCCTTTGAGCGTCCGGCTCAGTGATGTACTGCAGCCTGTTCCCCTCACCCATTGTTTCCATGGTTTGGGTGCAAGTGTCATCGAGACTTAAAAGTTATTAATCTTTGCTATGCTTAACACAGCACTTAGTAGGAAAAATAACCTATTTAAACACCGACTGGGTTTAAATCCCATTTGAACCCAAATCACTACATGTAACTATTACACATATATTTATGAATTATTGATAGCATGATAAACAGTTGACAAATTACAATCTGGAGTGAAGTAAAAAAATATCTCTTAAAATTAGAAAAAGAATCCATTTCTATGTAATAAAATATGTCAGAATAACAGTTTAAATTGAAGTGAAAATTATTAAGAGTTTAAACTGTATATCATGGTATTTAATTTTATCTACATTTATAAAGGCTAGGTTTTAACTATTTAAGTAAACTGTATACACGATTATTTCATTAAAACGTATACATAAAATTTTTGATGACTAAATTGCAAAATTTATTTTAAATTTCTTAAAAGTAAAATAATTCCTGTGATAAATAAATGATAGTTCGAAATTCGAGTCTGTTAATTTCCCCGTTGTGCACATAAAACTTCTCATGATAAAGGTTTTTCTCATTAAGAATTCAAAACAACACCTGTTAGAAAAAGTATGTACATATTAAATTTAATATACGAGTAAAAAGGTCTTTTTTAATTTTATAAATGACACTGAGACACTTATATTATTTGATTTAAATATTTTCCAATTTATTTACACTGTGCGTAAAAATATTTCGAAACTTTTACTGAATTTTTTTTTATAAATAAAGGGAAACATATTAATAATTTCGTCATACATTTTAAAATCCAGAAGCATCCTCTTAGCATTATTTTTCTAAAGAGCGTCAAGAATTAATTTATGCTATTCAAATATTCAAAATTAAATTACAGGGCAAGATTTAAAACAACATCTACTAGAAAAAGTATGCATTTATTAAATTCAATATAAGTGTAAAAACGTATTTTTTAATTTTATAAATGACACTGAGACACTTATATTATTTGATTTAAATATTTCACAATTTATTAAAATTGTGATTAAAAATATTCCGAATATTTTACTGAATTTTTTTTATAAATAAAGGGAAACATATTAGTAATTTCGTCATACATTCTAAAATCCAGAAGCATCCTCTTGGCATTATTTTTCTAAAAACCTCAAAAATTTATTTATGCTGTGCAAATATTCAAAATTAAATTACAGGGCAAGATTTAAAAGAATATCTGTTAGAAAAAGTATGCGTATATTAAATTTAATATATGCATAAAAATGTCTTTTATAATTTTATAAATGACACTGAGACACTTATATTATTTGATTTAAATATTTCACAATTTATTAAAATTGTGATTAAAAATATTCCGAATATTTTACTGATTTTTTATAAATAAAGTGAAACATATTAGTAATTTCTTCATACATTTTAAAATCCAGAAATATCCTCTTGGCATTAGTTTTCTAAAACGCCTCAAAAATTAGTTTATTTTGGTCAAATATTCAAAATTAAATTACAGGGCAAGATTTAAAACATCATTTGTTAAAAAAGTATGCGTATATTAAATTTAATATACGCATAAAAATGTCTTTTTCAACATCACGTAATTCATGCAATTTACAGACGTTTTTATTGAAATCTCTTAGATAATTGAATTCCTGAACGTGATGAAGAGTGTCTTTTCACCCGAATATGAGCAGATGAATACGAGGTTGAAATTCGCATTTTAGAGGTTATTAAACCTCACTTACTACTACGTCATGTAGTTTTTTCTCTGCGATACACTAAGAGACACCCATTACTGTTGATTTTATTGAAAGAAAGTCATCATTCCCTATTGTCTTGCATTTTGTTTTTATATTGAACATTGCTGTTAATTTTTGTTCTTGATAGTTTAATATGTTCTTTCAGTTACCATGTTATCTACTTTTGGTTATATATTTATATTTTAAGAATTTCTTATACAGAAGATGTTCACACATTTTTACATGATGTATATTGTAGTCACAAACCTAAATTACATAAAATTTTGGCGTTTGAAATATTCTATTTGATAGCCCTTATTCTGAGCTATCTTGTGACAACATAATATCCAGGATAATAATGCATTTTGAAGTGTCAGAAGTGGTATTCTATCCAATTTCTCCTGAACAGCTTTCCAGAGTCCTGTAAGGGCTGTGGGACAACGTTTGGATAATGCAGATTTTAAAAGTCCGAAAGCACAAAAATCCACAGGTGATACATCGGCAGAT